>CM021100.1:893283406-893341071 GCA_007115665.2 Sequoiadendron giganteum
CCCCCAACCCTTAAACCCATTTAGTAAACTCTCTACCCTTAAGCCCTCAACCCTCTTGACCCTTAAACCCTCAACCCTTAAACACTCAACCCTAAATCCTCGACCCTTAACCCTAACCCCTTAAACCCTAAACTGTTAAACCCTTTACCCTCTACCCTCTACCCTCTACCCTCTTTCCTCTAACCTCTACCATCAAACCAATACTCTCTACCCTAAACCCTAATCCCTCAATCCTTAATCTCTCAACTCAGAGTAACCTTCCTTTACCCCATAGTATTGGACTTAACTATAATCCGTTTAATTTACCTTTTAAAACTCTCAATATTCAACTCTCAACCCTAAACCCCTTCTACTCCTTTACTATATATATACATAAAATACTCAACTCAATTTCAACTCTTGGACCTTAATCTCAACCTCAACTTTAAACTCTAAATCCCCTACCCCTTATATTGGACCCTGAACCTAATCCTTCAACCATATACCTCAAACCTATACCCTAAACCCTCTACCCTCAACCAAGTAAACCCTTAACCCTAAACCCTTAACCCCAAACCCTTCAACCCTAAATGCTTAAACCTTCTACCCTATACCCTCAACCAAATACCCTCTACCATCAAACCTATTCCATCAACCCTCAAACCTTAAACCCTAATACCCTAGAAACCATCAACCCTATAGGTCCTCCACCCTAATCCCTCAACCCTATACCCTCAACAACTATCACTTTCTCTCTGTCTATACATTTCACCTCTCCCTCCTTCCCTCCCTCCCACCCTCTCTAATTGTCTCTATCTACTGTCTCAATATTTTTGCATACCTCTCATTCAATCAATCCCTACCACCCTCTCTCACTCCCTCTATCCATCTCTCTTTATGTCCCTCCCACTCCATCCCACTCTCTCCCACTACCTCTCTCTCCCTCTCTCTCATGTCTCTTCCTCCCACCCCCTCTCTCTCTAAGGTCTCTCCCTTTGGCAACCTACCTATGTAACTCTCTCTTTGTCTCTCTCCCCTCTCTCTATCTATTCCTCCAACCCTACCTAGATAAGTCCCTCTCACTCCACCCCCCTCTTTCTCTACCTCTATCAGGTCACTCCCTCTCACACCCTCTCCCTCTCTCAGGTCTCTCACTCACACTGCCTCTCTCTCCCACTTCCTCTCTCTCACACTCCCTCTCACTACCTATCTCTCAAGTCTCTCCCTCTCACCCCCCTCACACTCTCAAGTCTCTCCCTCTCACACTCTCAAGTCTCTCCCTTTCACACCCTACCTACATAACTCTCTTTCTCTTTGTCTCTCTCTCTCTCTCCCTCTCCCTCAATTATCTCTCTCCCACCCCCCCTCTCTTTCTCCCTCCCTCTATCCCTCCCACCCTACCTAGCTAAGTCCCCCTCAATCCAACCCCTTCTCTCCCACTCCCTCTCTCTTAAACTCTCACTTTGACCCCCTCTCCATCTCTCTAGACTCTCTCTAAATTCTCCCTTCATCTAAAGACATACATAAATGCATACATACAAGCATAATACATATGTACATATAATCTTACATCCATACAAGCATACATACATACATGACATACATGTACATAAAAATATATCAGCATACATTAATATATTGGCATTTAACATAAAGTAAGACATAACGCGAGCATGTTATAATGCGCTCGCATTATGTGCTAGTAGACATGTTCCCCGCAGAAGCAAAAACCATGTCAAAAGTGAGATATAACGCGAGTGTAACGCGAGCATGCGCTCACATTATATCTTGCTTTGGGAATTCCCAAGCCTTAGGCTTGGTATTTGCCTTGGAATACCAACCCAAAGGTTTGGAGGGCATTCCCAACGACCAAAGATGTGTTTTTAAGAAATCCACCATATTTCTCATAATCGAGTTCGTGCTCACCGTCAGGATTGCACGTGGTTCAATATCGAAAAAATCAAGCACATGGGTAATGTTGGGTTATCTCTTAGCTATCCAACAATGTAATTTTTTTCACGTTTCTGAAAATGTTAAGTCTTTCATCCATAATTTATTTTATCTGTATGTCTTTTTTTTGCCAAAAAGCAGTGTTTGGTATTTTTTTCGTTATAAATTAACCATTCATCAATTTTTCAAATAAATTACATTTTTAGAAACTAGACTCCATTCTACAAAATTAAAAAATTAAAAAAAAAACAAATCAATTAGTTTCCAAAATTTGTAGGGGTAGCATGGCCAAAATTCTATTTTTAGGATATGTCCACTTCGCAAATTAGTAAAAAATTAAATATTCATTAAAAAATTATCAGAAAAATTGTGCATCAACTACATACTATTAGCTAACTTCTGACCATTGCAATTTTAAAAATACTAAAAGAAAGTTCACTGTACAAGGGTTGTACAAGAGTTGCTATGTTATATTTCTTGACAAAAACAACACCAATTTGTGTATGTCCCTCATTTGAACCCCTTAATATCAACCATTTTCAAAATAAATTAGTAGTTTAGAAAGTAGACTCGGAGCACTCGAATCCTTATTTTTGTTCCATTTCAAAATTTTGAGTCTAAGTATCCTAAATTTCACGTCCAAGGTCAGTATTTCCTGATTTTAGAAAAAAGTTGTCCACTTAAGTCCCCTTTTTGGGAACCATCTTGGTGCACTTACCCCTCCTAAGAAAATTTATAAAGCCAAAGAGAAAGTGGTTGAACAACCTTCAATGGTTTCTTTCATTCTTCCCTCACAAGAAGAAAAGGAACCTATGGTTGAGAAAGCCGCTTCTACACAAATGCAACCTGAAAAATGTAATAAAAGAAACCAAAATGCTAGAGAGTGTAGGCATAGACGTCGTGCTATTTCTCGAAAGGTGAACAAAGATAGCCACATAGAAAATCAAAATATGGAATTGATAGAAGCAATAAATGATGAGTCTCCTCCATTACCAAAACCAATAGATCTTATGTCTCCAACAAAAAAAGGAACATCACCTTCTATGGATCTTATCATTCATCCTCTTATTGTGATTAACTTGGATGACTATGAAGAGACTACTAAAATTGATGAGGAAGTTCATGATGATTTGAATTTTTTATTTCCCTCTTCTATGAGCTTAGATGATAACAACCATGATGATCCTCCTAAACCGAGTGATTCACCACATGTTGAACCTAGTGATTATCTTATTACAACACTTTTTGTTGTCCCTTTTGGCTAGTTTCCCGCATTTTGCATATATCGAACAAGACTCGGATGCAGGTGACCTACTGGATGGTTGACTCACATGTGTTTTACTAGTCTTTTTTCTTTCCTTTTTCACTTTCTTTCTAGTTGATTGTATGTGTAATGTGATCCCCCATATTGTTCGATGTTTCCTTTCTATGTGTATTCATCTATTTGTACCTTCATTCTTCTATATGTCATAAATTTTTACCTTTCATTTATCCTTTAATTTTTGTCTTGTGTTTTCCTTTTGGGGATGACGCAAGGCATCGAGACACCCTATGTCTCTTCCATGTTGACCCAAAATATTTTCCATTATCTTTTCTTTATCCTTTCATGTTTTCCTTGTGTTTTCCTTTCGGAGATGACGCAAGGCGAGACACCCTATGTCTCTTCCATGTTGAATCAAAAGGTTTTTCATTTATTCTCAATCCCTTTGTGTCATTATTCTAATTTTATGTGTATTTGGGGAATGATGACAGTTCCTAGCCTTCTAATATCATTGTAGAAAAGATAAATACTGACCCTGAATCCATAGATACCTTATGTGTTTTTGGGGGGCAACCCTCTTTTCCCTTTTTTTTCATGTTTGTCTACTTTAAAGTAATTACTCATAGTATGGTGTTTAGCAATTTATTTAAAGTGGGGGCATACATTGGCATTACTTTGGCATTACCTTGGCATGATTTAATTTTCATTTTTTATCCATGTTCCTTGATGTGGTTTTCTTACTTCATGTGATGTGTTTTTCTCTTTGTGGTGACATTGGGAGTAATGTCCTTCAGTATCTTTATCTATCTTAGCATATTACATTCCTATTAATGGTGATGCGACACACTGCATTCCCTAAGTTGTGAATATTTTATCCTTTGATTGTTCCTCTCTTGGAGACATTAGGAGCAATGTCCCCTAAGATTAAGACCTCACATGAACTAAGAAAAATCCCTTTGAACATCCCTCTTTCTTGTTTCATTACATTTTTGTGCTTTATTAAAGTTATGGAGGTATGGATTTGATATGGTTCCTTAGGGCTCACCTAGTGGATAGCTAGCTTGACTAGCCCTTGTGAGCATGCATTTTATTTTTTTCCTTATCATAGTCATGGGGGTATGACTTTGATATGGATCTCTTGGGGCTAACCTAGTGGACAACTAGCTTCACTAGCCCTTGTGAGAATTCATCTTGTTTGCATAGTGAATAGCATGTTCCAATTGTAACATTTTTTGAACAAACAACCTAGACCCAGTCCGCAACATGTTGGATGGATAGTCGAAGCTTGATCTGTAGCATTTGTCTTTTTCTTTTTCTTTTCTTTTTCTATCTTTGATGGTGTATGTTGGTGATTTGTTCATGGCTTCATATATCATCCGCAAGTGTGTTCCTTCATGCCTATGTTGGTCTACCATAGGATCTTAATCTTGGGGGCCTGGCCACCATCTCGGTTACTGTCATTCTATCTTACTATCATTCATACATTTGAACCCCTCTTGATTTCCTGGTTGGCTGCTTTAGTGTGAGTTTGAAGCAAGTTCATCCTCTCACTAAAGTGGGGGCCAAATGTAGTGTAGTAAAATTCATACCCTTGTATTTTAACACTTTTTTGGGTCCTCCTTGCTTTTTTTTATCCTTATTTATTCCTTAATTGGTCCTATTTTGAATCCACAAGCCTAATAAATTACATATTTTTATGGCTAATCCCGACAAACATTAAAGGATAAATGATAATTTAATGATTTTGGTTGTGTGTCCTTGATTTTTGGACTAGGAATAAAATGTCACCTAGGGCATATTTGTCCTCCAAAGGTCTTGGGACCCTCTTTTCAAAAGAATCTTAAAAGGAACCCTTTTTGGAGTTTGTGCCTTGAGTTTCAAGCCTCGGGACTAAGACACCACCTAGGGCATCTTAGTCCCTCTTAAGTTTTTTTTTGGGATTTAATTTGAAAGCTTGGTGGGATTTAGCCTCCTTTAATTAATGATTTCATATGTTGGCTTGTTGTGGTGTAACTTTAGGATATTAAGCATGGATAAGTATAAATACAAGGTTCTTTCACTCATTTTCACCTAAGACTTTTGTGAGAGCATTCATAATAGAAAATGAGAGTTCACAAGAGAAATCAAGAGCAATTCATTAATCATTTGGAGCCATCATCTAGATTCAAGCATCACGTCAAAGATATTTTAGCATCATGCATGTTTTTGAGCTAACATTTGTGATGTGGGGTTTTGATTCAAGCAAGAAATTCAAGTCAAGATCTATATTCAAGCTAGGCACTTCATAAAAGTTTGTGGATTTCATAACAAGTGTTTGGTGTTTCAAAATAACACTTTGTTCATTCATCATTTCCCTTCATTATTCCATTTCATTCCAAGGTTTAATTACCAAACAAGGGGTTTGATGAAGGTAAACCCCCATTTACTAACAATAAACATTTTTTCTTCTCTTGCATGTTTGTGTTTGTAGATTTAGGTTGAAGACTTGAAGATCATTTGAAGTACAAAGTTGTAAAGTTGCAAATCTGCATTGCAAAGTTTCCATGTTCATGGAAAGTCACCTACAAGCTAGATCTGGAAGTTTTAGGACCTGAGATTTGAGAAGAATGAAGTACAAAACTTGGACCTTAGGATCACATTCCAAAATAATAGAAATTTAGATCAGGAATAAGAAGACAATAAGTGTGTCTTAGTCCTCCCAAAGGTATTTTTTAGAGATTCTTTTGGATTCTGTCTTGACATCTGAAGATTTCATGTTTTCCTCTAAAATAGTAGCAGGACTAAGAATATAGTAAGGGCGTATTAGTCCTCCCTAGCATATTTTGACAAAATTTTTGAATTTCCAGAATCCTTATCACATTTCTAGACTTCCCAAGTACATACATCCTAACTTGCTATTACTTAATTTTGTCATGTGCACTCAATATTTAGCTTGCATTACTAGGTTTTGTGAGTTGAATATCAAGTTTTTTTTTCCAAGCCTTTGCTTTGTGGTGAACCCTTCGAAGCCCAAGGAATATTCCTAGGTCCCCCTTATTGAGAATTGACTCACCTTTGTGTTGATAGTCAATCCAATTTGGGATCCTAGGTTTCTTTGAATGAACCATCCCAAAACTATAAATAGGAAAAATCAGGGATTAGGGATTCCTTTCTTTCATTCTTAGTCCCTTCTCCCCACATTTTTTCCCCAATGGTTCAGTGTTAAATACCAACATTATGAACTATAACATATAATTCATGGTAACTAATAATGTTTGGAAGGATTCTATTTGGCTTCATAAACTATGTTTGGATGTGGGGATTATCCATGGAATGGTTGAGTTTACTGTATAGTCAAAGTTATATCAACTTAATAAAGAAGTACATGAGGAAGTGCATTGAAATTTGTTGAATTGCACAAGACAACTCAAAGGGGGTGGGGTAAATCGGTTGTATCTAATTATATTCACTTATGATCTTAATCAATTCCACATCTACTTTAATCAGTTATTAAGTATATGCATGAAATGTAGATAACAAAAAGAAATACCAGAGACACTAGATTTAGGTGGAAAACCCTGTAAGGGAAAAACCACGGTGAGGACTAACTCACAATATAATAATAATACAAAATCAGATACAAAGGCTCACTACCAAAGGGCTCACTGCCCAAGATAGGACTCACTATCCAGATACTAGGATCACTGCCTATAGATAGGACTCACCATCTATAGACAAATATAGATAACAAAAAATCCACCACAACAACTCGCACACATTCGCAGCCTTGATCAAAGAATCGTAGAAACCATCGACTCACTGCTTTCAGGAGTATAACACATTGAAGTATTGTCTCCTTAATTCACTTTCACACACACTTTCACATCTAATTTTCTTCTCACACTTTTTCACACTTCTCTCTCACAATTCACAACATATTGATTTGTGTTTATATCAACTTCAACCTTAGAAACTTTCTCCAAGGTCGGCTACACATTCTCCATTTTAAAAATTCAAATTAGGTTAGTGACTCAAAGTTCTCGTGGTGGATAAGAATGAGAGTGGACCTAACTAGAACCCAAAACAACATCTTGGATCAATCACACGCTTCCTTAATTGATAATTATCCTTCATGTAACGTGTAGACACCAGGTCAGAAAAACATAATGAAAACACAAATGAAAATTGAAGTACTCACATTCACAACAAGATGATAACACATGGACCACTTAACATAGTTCACAAAATACTGGAACACAACTTAGATACATTAAGATTCATCTATAGCAACTGTAACAACTTCCATATATAATTTTTTTCCATCAATCCAACTGGACTATGCAGACACAGATAACTTAACTCTGGAAATAATCTTTCGAAACACCAAACCACAAACACTTTTTCCAGAACATAGAAAGAACTATTGTTAACCTTCTTCCAAATCTACAAGATCTGAGACAAACCACTAGAGGACTACAAATCAGAAACATTTCTCCTAGTCCATAGACAAACAACTCTACCAGACTAGTTCACAAACTAGTGAACACAACTTCCACTTTTCATCAACCTAGAAGCTATAACTTAGGATATATCACCCAAGGATGCCCTTAAACAACACTACTGATCCACACAAGCATAGGATCAACATAGAAGAAATGTAGAGTACATCACCAGAGCACATTCAAAACACACATACAATTTTTTCCACTATATATTAATTTTCTCAAAAGAACTTGATAACTCATCATATCAACACACTTGCAACACCATAAAGATAGATCCATGTACTCACAAAATATTTATAGTATATCAACCATACATGTACCACCTACAATCACTTGATTCCTTTCACTACAAAAACCTGTATTGGGCTGACATCAATGACATCATTAATGACAAAACCACCATACTCATTCATACTTGCAACAATCTCTCCCTTTGTCATTGATGGCAACACATGATGTGAAAAAACATCAAAGATAGATTACACACTCTCCTACTTCGTTTTCTCTTTTTTTTTTCATATTAGACAGCCTACACAAGCTTCCTGCAAACTCTTCTCCTTACAAGATTCTCTCTCCCCCTTTGACATCAATGGAAAATAAATTTTCTTACATTTTTCTTCAACCATATAAAATTTTGACCACTCCCCCTAAGGAGTGCACCCATGACAACACATACAACAACAATGATACTCTTTACCCCCCCTAAGGAGTAGACCCCAATCATCAGTCTAGACAGATGATGAATCTATAGATCCATTGGACTGATGCACCTCTATGTGCACCTAGTTCAAAGAAGGAGGGGTAGTAATCTCCAACTTCTCCCTGAGATACTCAAAACTATTCTTAGGAAGAGCCTTAGTAAATATATCTGCAATTTGATACTTTGTAGACATATATTAAAGCCCGAATTCATTCTCCAACACCTTCTCACTTAAGAAATGATATCTGATAGATATATGCTGTGTCCTTGAATGCATTACTAGATTATTTGAAATATCTATTGCAATTGTATTATCACAAAAGATAGGGATAGGCTCATCAAACATTGAACCTACATCCTTCAGTGTTTGCTTCATCCAAAGTAATTATGTACAACAAGATGTTGTAATATACTCAACCTTTGTAGTGGATAAATAAACTGAATCTTGTTTCTTGCTTAGCCATAAAACCAACCTACATCCAAGAAATAATGCACCGCCACTTGTAATTTTTTGTTCATCTACACAACCAACCCAATCTGCATCAGTGTACGCATTCAGAGTGAAATCAATATCCTTAGGATACCACAAGCCATAATCCAAAGTGCCTTTTAAATATCGAAATATCATTTTTGAATAGCTATAACATGTGTTTCTTTAGATTCTACTTGAAATCTAGAAACCAAAAATACTGCATGCATAATATTAGGTCTAGTAGCAGTAAGATATAACAGTCCACCAATCATAGATTTTTTCATGCTCTGATCAACTTTAGGAGAATCATCATCCTTACTTAGTTTGCATCCAATCACCATAGGGGTACATACTGGTTTGGGGTCATCCATTCAAAAGATCTTCAACAATTATTTAACATACTTTGATTGTGAAATGAATATGCCCTCATTAGTTTGATTCACTTGAAGTCCAAGAAAGAAGTTCAACTCACCAAATCATAAACATCCCAAACCCTTTTTGCATCTCATCTACAAATCTCTTGCACATACCCTCATTTCCTTCGAAGATAATATCATCAACATACACAACCACTATCAAAATTATGTTTCCGTCAACATTGAAATAGAGATTACTATCTACAGAGCCTTTGATGAACCTTTGTTGTATCAAATATCTTTCCAACCTTGCATACCATGCTCTGGGAGTCTGTTTAAGTCCATATAGTTCCTTTTTCAACTTACAGACCATTTTTGGTTTATCTGATAACTAAAACCCCTCTGGTTGTTCCATGCAAACCTCTTCTTCCAATTTTCCATTCAAGAATGCAGACTTAACATCCATCTGGTATACCTTGAAATCTTTGGGAGCAGAAAATGACCATAACATCTGAATGGCCTCCATTCTTTCCATCGGAGCAAATTTCTCCTCGAATTATATTCCTTCAACCTATGAATAACCTTTGCACATAATCCCTACTTTTTTTCTTACTACTTCACCATCTTTATTCAGCTTATTCTTGCATACCCATTTTGTACCAATTACATTCTTGTTTATCGATCTAGGAACCAATTACCATGTCTATTTTTTCTCTATCTTGTGAAACTCTTCTATTATTTCTCTAGCCCAATTTTCATCCACTATTTTAGGTTCTATCTTGGATAGTAGACAAAAATTTACTTCAACTGCTACCACTTTGCTTCTTGTTGTTACACCTTTTCCTTTGTCTCCAATTATCTGTTCTTTCAGATGATTTTTCTATACATATTTTGGAGTCTTAGGAGCAAGTTCCAAAGTCTCTTCTTCATCTTCTTCAATCTCTTCTTCCTCTTCCTTATCCTCTTCTTGTAATTTTCCATAAATAGGTTCATCTGGTTCTACATCACTTGCTTCAACTTGTTTGTGTATGTCTTCATCAAATTTTGCATTTTCACTTTCAAATGTCTTTCTCAATCTTTTATTGTAGCATCTATATGATTTTCTATTAGTTGAATATCCAAGGAAAATACCTTCATCACATCTTGCATCAAACTTTCCAAGGTTCTCATCATCTCTTTTAATATAACATTTTCTTCCAAAAAGCTTAAAGTACTTAACAGTCAGAATCTTCCTAGTCCATAATTCATAAGGGGTATTTGTGTTCTTACATATTATCTAAACTCTATTAAGAATATAAACAACTGTGTGGATTGATTATTTCCAGTATACATTAGGTACATTTGCCTCTTTCATCATAGTCTTTGTAGCCTCTTGAACAATCTAATTCTTCCTCTCTACAACTCCATTCTGTTGAAGAGTTCTAGGAGAAGAAAAATGTCTCTTTATACCATGCTCTTCACAAAATGTATTAAACTCACTGAAAGTGAATTCTCCACCTTTGTCATAGTTTAAAAATTTGATTCCCAGGTTCAATTCATTCTCTACCCTTACCTTGAACATTTTGAATCTATCTAGAGCTTGAGCGTTCTCCCTAAGAAAAGCAACCCATATCATTCTAGAATAATCATCAATCAAAAGCATTAAATAAATATCACCATTAATACTTCATGTTCTTGTGGGACCAAAGAGTTTTGTATGAATCAATTCCAACATTCCAGTAGTTATTTGTTCTTTTCCTTTAAAACTGCATCTTGTTTGTTTTCTCAATTAATAATTTTTGCAAATAGTATTGGTAGGCTTTGTGATTCTAGGTAGATCCCCGACAACTTCTCTTGAACTAATCCTTCTTAGATTTTCAAAGTTCACATGTCCCATCCTCAAATGTCATAGCCAACTTTAATTAACTTGAGACAAAAAACACTGACCGTCACCACTCTTAAGCTGATAGATGTTTCCATGTGTTTTTCCTCTAGCTATCATAGTTCCGAACCCTTTTCCTGATCTCACAGGTATTATCCTAGAACACAAGTTTATATCCTTTGCTACACATTTGTCCAAAACTCAAAATACTATGCCTTAATCCCTTAATACAATAGACATCATTAGTACTTTTTTTCCATCAAAACTAATTGTTCCTTTTCCAAAAGTCTTCACACCAGAATCATCTCCAAACATCACTAATCCTCCATCATACTTTTCAAGTTTAGTAAACTTAATTTTGTCTCCGGTCATATGATTTGAACATCCACTATCAATTACCCAATAATCTTTGTCTTGTCTAGCATGAAACACAGGAAGTAGAGTACC
Organism: Sequoiadendron giganteum; assembly: GCA_007115665.2. Taxonomy (NCBI): domain Eukaryota; kingdom Viridiplantae; phylum Streptophyta; class Pinopsida; order Cupressales; family Cupressaceae; genus Sequoiadendron; species Sequoiadendron giganteum. The sequence continues at coordinate 893,294,917 of CM021100.1, forward strand.
TTCCATCTCATCCCTTTTATTTTCTAAACCACATTCCCTTGCACATCTTCCATGGTTAGTAGACATGGATTTATTCTCCAAGGCAAGAAACAAGAATTCGTATTTATCATCCTCAAAATCAAATTCATCATCAAAAATTCCAGCATCTTTTCTAACATAATATAATTTCTTAAACTTTTTGTCCTTTTTGTCTTGATTATCTTTGTTCTTTTTGTGTATGGCTCTATTTGGACATCTTGAAGCATAGTGACCAATATTTCCACAACTGAAAAATTTAAAAGGTAACATACCTTTGTACTTACCGGTACCTTTCTTCAATTTGTTGTAAAGTTTTCTTCCAACTCCTCTAAACTTTCACTATCCGGATCATCTTCTATCTTAGTGGCTTTGAAAGTTATTTCTGTTTTCTCCTTTTTTTTTCCAAACTTCCTCATCTCAAATGTAGTCAAGGTGCCAAATAGTTATTATTTAGTGAATTTATTTATATCATACACTTCCTTAATAGTTGAGACCTTGTCACTATAACTCTCTGGTAGAGTCATGAAAATATTGTCTATTACATCTTCATCTGTCAGAGTACCACCTTGATTTTTGACTTCATTTTTTGCAATACCAACCCTCGAAAGTAGCTTGCAATTTCTTCACCTTCTTCCATTTTCAAGTTCTCATATATGCATTTTGCTATTAGCTTATTTGAGAATTTGACTCTATCATTTCCTTCATAGATATCTTTCAAATTTTCCCACACTTCATAAGTAGTGCCTAATGAAATAACTTGTGTCCTCTCAGTCTTAGATAAAGAACTATAGATTGCATACCTTTCTTTTTCATTTTCCTCATAAGTAGAAATCTCATATACCAAAGAAGGACCACTTGCTAGCTCAATATATTTTGTTTCAATAGATTTCCAAATCCTAAAACTAAGAGAGATCAGGTAACCTCTCAAATACACTTTCCAGCCACTGTAGTCAGATCCATCAAACATATGGATTGATAATTTGTGCACCATCAGATCTACCTCAAGTGATTAAGCTCTTCTTCGAGGAACCAAATCTCTGATACCAATTGTTGAATTGAACAAGACAATTGAGAGGAGGGGTGTGAATAAGTTCTATCTAATTACATTCACTTTTGACTTTAATTAATTGCACATCTACTTTAATTAGTTATTAAGTATAAGAATGAAATGTAGATAACATAAATAAAATACCAGAGACACCAGGTTTACGTGGAAAACCCTATAAGGGAAAAACCATAGTGAAGATTAACTCACAATATAATAGTAATGCAAAACCAGATACAAAGGCTCACTACTCAAGATAGGACTCACTATCTAGATACAAAGCTCACTGCTTGCAGATAGAACTCACCGTCCAGAAGGGAGGCTAACTTCCTAAAGACAAAGATAGATAACAAAAAACCCACCACAACAACTCACACACATTCATAACCTTGATCAAAGAATCATAGACACCATCAACTCACTTCTTTTAGGAGTCTAACACATTGAAGTACTCCTTCCTTAATTCACTTTCGCACACTCTTTCGCACCTGCTTTTCTTCTCACACTTTTTCGAACTTCTCTCTCACAATTCACAACATCTTGACTTGTATTTATATCAACTTCAACCTTATAAATTTCTCCAAGGTCGGCTACACATTCTTCATTTTACAAATTCAAATTAGGTCAACGAATCAACATTCTTGCGGTGGATAAGAATGAGAGTGGACCAAACTAGGACCCAAAACAACATCTCAGATCAATCACACACTTCCTTAATTGATACTTATCCTTCATGTAATGTGTAGACACCAGGTCAACCAAACCTAATGAAAACACCAATGAACATTGAAGTACTCACATTCGCAACAAGATGATAACATGCAGACCACTTAACATGCTTCACCAGACATTGGAACACAACATAGATACCTTTAGATTCATCTAAAATAAATGTAACGTCTTCCATATATGGAACTATTTCCATCAGTCCAACTGAACTTTGCAGACACACATAGTAACTCTAGAACTAGTCTTCTAGAGAACCAAACCATGAACACTTTTGCTAGAACATAGAAAGCACTATTATTAACCTTCTAGATCTGAAAGATCAGAGACAAACTACAAGATGACTACAGAGCAAAAACATTTCTCCTAGCCCACAAACAAACAATTCTACTAGACCAGTGAACACAACTTTCACTTTTCATCAACCCAGAAGATATAACTCAATATATATCACCCAAGGATTCCCATCAAAAACACTAAAAATACACACAATCACATGATCAACATAGAAGAAATTCATAGCACATCACCAGAGCACATTCAAAACACACATACAATTTTGTGTTCACTATATGTTAATTTTCTCAAAAGCACTTCATAACTCATCAAATCAGCACACCTGAAACACCATAAACATAGCTCCATGTACTCACAAAATCTCTATAGTATCTCAACCATATGTGTACCACCTGTAATCACCTGATTCCTTTCACTGCAAAAACATGTACTATGTTGACATCAATGATAAAATTAATGACAACACCACCATACTCATTCATACTTGCAACAATCACCAAGTTTTCTTCTCTTGCATGTTTGTGTTTGTATTTATTTGTGTTAGTAAATGGGGGTTTGATGAAGGTAAACCACCATTTATGAACAATCAACAAGTTTTATTCTCTTGCATTTTTGTGTTTGTAGATTTAGGTTGAAGACTTGAAGATCATTTGAAGTACAAAGTTGCAATGCAAAGTTGTCATCTTCACCGAAAGTCACCTACAAGATAGATCTAGAAGTTTTAGGATGTGAGATCTGAGAAGAATGAAGTGCATACCTTGAACCTTAGGATCACATTCTGAAATTGCAGAAATTTAGATCAGGACTAAGAAGACAGGAAGGGCATCTTAGTCCTCTTGGGGGTTTTTTATAGAGATTCTTTCAGATTCTGTTCCAACATCTGAAGATTTCATGTTTTCCCAAAAAAACTACAGCGGGACTAAGAAGATAGTAAGGGAATTTTAGTCCTCCCTAGCATATTTTGATTGCATTTTTGAATTTCCATAATCCTTATCACATTTCCAAACTTCCTAGGTAAACACATCCTAAATTTTTTTATTACTTAATTTTGTCATTTGCATTCAATATTTGGCTTGCATTACTATGTTTTGTGAGTTGAATATCAAGGTGTTTTTTCCAAGCCTTTGCTTGGTGGTGAACCCTTTGAAGCCTAAGCAATCTTCCTAGGTCTCCCTTGTTGAGAATTGACTCACCTTTGTGTTGATAGTTAATCCAATTTGGGCTCCTAGCTTTCCTTGAATGAAGCATCCCCCAACTATAAAAAGGAAAAATCAAGGATTAGGGATTCCTTTCTTGCATTGTGAGTCCCTTTTCCCCACATTTTTTCCCCAATGGTTCAGTGTTAAATACCAACATTATTAACTATAACATAGTGTAGACATGGAAAAAGTACAAATTTGTTTCGGCATACCTGATCCCGATTTACTAACAACATTCTCAGCATTTCATTACATTCCATCACTTAATTTGATAAATCATTGTTTATTGGATTAAGTCTTCTCCTTTTAGTGATTAAATTAATCAATTTAATTTAATTAACCTTACATATCTATTTAATTAAGTAAATCATTTTATTTAATTAAATTCTCTAAAGTCCTATTAAATTAAATAAATTAAACCTTATTTGATTTAATCTAACATATTCCTCCTTGATTAAATAAATCAAATCATTTATTTAGTAAATCATTTCCTCTCAATTCTGGACTTAAATTATTTCAGAAACCCATCTAAATTGTCACATCACCTAACTCTTCATTAAGTTAATCAAATCCTTGATTAAATTAATCTCAATCCCTAAATTCCTCTAGAGAATGCAAGTTGCACAATAAATCAATTACTTTGATTTATTAATTCTTCTATTTTCCCTCACAAAGCATCAAAAAGAGAATATTCCTTATTTGAATTCAAAAATGCCAAGTGGACTTGGTCCTTCCAACAAGGCATTCAATGCCTCTTACATGTCCTTGACCTTGAGCCAAGTGACATTAATTTCATCCTCTTTCCCTCTTCAACATGTCATTTCTCAAATTTGAAATGCCACCTAATTGCATTAATTGGCACATTGGCCAAAACTTGCACATTCCTCATCCAATCACATTTGGACAAGTGGCACAATGCCATTGGACACTCTTTTTTCCCACATTGCTTATTTTCACTATCTCTTCCAAGATTTGAATCTATAAATTGGAGACCTCTCATCTCAATCTTCATCCACAACTCATATGCAAAATTACTCTCTTCAAGTGAGAACTAATTTTGCTCTTTTCATCCATACATATCCATCATTTTTACATTTTTCACAAATATCTTTGGAGATTTGACCATTTCTTCATCTATCCACATTTGCAATCATAGGAATTGGGAAAGGGCCAATTGCAACACATCATTGACACCAATTCCCCCATGGGATCATCACTTTATTGGCTTAATTAGGATTTAGTTCAAGTTTCTTATTTCATGTTCTTCATTTTCCTAATTTTAGCTTTAATAAATGGATTTTGTGGGGAATCCTTCACTCTTGTATGCATTTTGATCTAACAAACTAATGTGATTTGTTGTCATTGTGCATTTGTAGGTTTAGGGGTTCACATTTTGGCACTAGAAGCACAAGCCCAGGCACAAGCACAAGCACAAGCCCAAGCTCAAGCACAAGCCCAAGCCCAAGCCCAAGCTCAAGCTCAAGCTCAAGCCCAGGCACAAGCCCAACAACAAGCACAAGCTTAGTATCAAGCGCAATTTCAAGCGATCCATCTGCAAGCCTACCAGCAAGCCCTACAAGATTTTCAGGCACATCAACAAGCTAAACAACAAGCATTGCTAGCACAATAGCAACTAGACCAACAACAAGCTTTACTAGCTCAACAATAGATTGATCAACAATAGGCTTCATGGGAACAGCAGCAAATGGACCAACAACAAACGTTGTTGGAACAACAACAACAAGATCAACAACAAGCTTTGTTGATGCAAATGCAGGCATACCATCAGGCTTTGAATGCACAACCAAGCTTGGAGAAAACACATACTAGTACTCTCCCCACCCATAAAACACCTCAAACACCTCATAATTCATTCATCCCACCTCCTGATCCGAGCAAAGATGTTGCAACACAAATCAAACTACTCTCGCAGTAGGTGTTGGACCTCCAAGCAAGAAAAACAACTCGAACACTAGGCAATTTGTGCCCTTATCTGTTAGATAGAAGTCTCACCATGGTACCATTCCCAAATGGATTCGAGATCCCCAAATTTGACAAATAAAATGGAACGGGCAACCCTAAAAACCGTGTCAAGGAATTTCAAGTGCATTGCATGGAGGTCACATATGATGACACGTATCTAATGCAACTCTTTCTCCAAAGCCTGACTGGTCCAGCTATGGGATGGTTTTCTTGCCTACCCACGGGCATTAAAATATTCAAAGAAATAGTGGAGGCTTTCCTTAAAAATTACGCTTTCAATATGCGTGCGGATGTTAATCTAGAAGAACTATCTACACTCAAACAACGAAAAGGAGAGTTATTCGCATCATTCTTGCAAAGATGGCAATCCAAGGCCAATCAAAGCAAGTGGACCATGCTAGAGGAACAACAAGTTTGCACTATCATAGCCAATCTAGATGAAAACTTGGTGTTCTACCTAAAAATGCAGTGCATCACATCGTATGATCAACTGATCCCAAAGGCGCTCAACATCGAAAGAGCCCTTACTACACGAGGAGGCACACCAACATTCACTCCACCCTAGGATAACCGCGTGTCTAACAACTACAATGATAAACCTCGAACTTGGTCAAGGAATAAGAATATCATGAGCGACGGCGTGGTTGATGCTAAAGTGGTCATCAGTGCCCCTAAGCAGAATACCCAAAACCATCATCAGTCGCAAAATCATAATCACAACAATGTGCAGACTAATGCGATAGTAGCACAACCACAACCATCTTCCACCAATCAAATCAGTAATGTGGGAAATCAAGGAGGACCACCTCCCTACAACAAGTTCCCCCCCAAGCAGAAATTCATAGCTCTTGGTGAATCGATTGAGTCCATAATGAAGAAATTGGTCAAAGAGAATCTAATCAAAATCTCTAACTCTGAGCAGTACACAGAACCTATGACCAAGCCACCATGGTATAATGAGAAAATCCTTTGCGACTTTCACAAAGTCAAAGGACACACCATTGCCAATTGCATGAGACTCAAAAACATCATCCAAGACCTCATTAAGGATAAGGTCATCAACATTGAGCAGCCGACCGGAAACCAAGACCTAAAGACATACACGAATCCGATGCCGAATTATAACCAAGGGAATAATAAGGGAAAACAAAATTATGCTAGCGCTAATCTAGTATACGAGGAGATAGTCGGATGCGTCGATGAAATGGTCACCATAATAAATATCAAGGGAGCTAGCAATGATTGTGGAGTCACCACACGAGGTGAAAAGGTTACCATTGTTGGTACACCTACTAAGACCCCCATTTCCAATACAAAGGCCATCCCCTATGATTACGATGTCATTGACCAGCTAAAAAGAACACCCACCCAAATCTCCATCATGGAATTACTGAAAATCTTCATCACCCATAGGAAGATCCTTGATGAAGCACTAGCTACGTCTACCATTGCTGCCACCCTTGACATAGAGCAGTTTTAGGCTATGGTGGGTAACATCATTACCCCAAACCTCATTACATTTTCGGATCAAGATTTCCCTCCACAACCATCTCATAACCGTGCACTCCACCTCCAAGTCCTAATCCACAAAAAGAAAGTCAAATGAGTCCTGGTAGATGGAGGAGTAGGCCTCAATATTTGTTCTTTAAAACTTATAAAGAAATTGGGATTCACTGAGGATTTCGTCAATAAGAACAAAAGCATCACAATAAGGGCATATGACGACCAAGAAAGAGTATCTCAGGGTACTATCAAAATCCCCATTCAAGTGGGGCCGACAACCATGGAAACCACCTGTCAGGTCCCCGACCTTGACCTGCCGTACAACATCCTCTTGGGATGCCCATGGATCCATGGAATCAAGGCAGTGGCCTCGACCTATCACTAGTGCATTAAATTCTCACATTAGAATGAGGAGGTCACTATATATGGGGATCCTGAACCTTTTGCCTACTGTAAAAAATTGGAAGCCAAGTTTTATAAGATTCCCCAAGTGCCAAAAAATGATGAAGGACTGTTTACTTTATACATAGACCCAGCCAATCTCGCATCCAATTCTGTGACAGAGACACCCGCCATCCCTGACATATCCAAAATCAAAGGCATGATCAAAGACAATAGATGTGGTGACTATAGAATGAAGAGAAATACATTTGTTGTAGGAGAGTTACCACAATCTCCTAGGTCTCATGGACAACCCCAACCAGTTCAAACACCTATTCACACTATTGGAATCGCACTTGTTTGATTCCACCACTAGGGGGACCTCAATCGGGAGAATGTAGATGAGGAGGACATCTCAAACACGCTATACCAAGATGAAAGACCCACTCCCACCTTACCCATGGAGGAAACTAATAGAGGGTTACAAATGATGTTCGGTATGGGCTATAACAGGAATGAGAGCCTGGGAAGAAATAGTGATGGACGGCTAGAGCCCATCATTGTAGAAAGAAGAATGTGGAACCTTGGCCTTGGCTATACTCCTCTGAGTATAACCATATGTGGCAAAGGTACCACCAGGAGAGAAGTCAGGTCCTCTCCTCAGGTAACAACAACCACTCCTAGACCACCCATTTGCCTAGGTATCCCACTCGATAATTACACCTTTGACATCACTGATGTTTGTGCTAGTAGTGAGGATGATGATACCATAGCAGGTCTCCCTAGGCTTTTCGAGGATTCCACCTTTTTAATGATAAGTGCATCCCCAGTTGAGTCAAACCAACCAACCCACCAAATCACCTTAGTACACCCCCAACTCATCTATCACGAACAACGGGGATCATCGATTCTTGATTCATGGGACTAAGGGACACAATCCCATGTGGGGATCATAAGGCAGGATTCAACATCACACTGGACACACAAGCATACTATGGGGAGATGATTGAATCCTTCAATAGCAAAAGAAAAATATCGAGAATAAGCTCAGAGTTATTGAGTGAAAACTACACTATGGCACTCTCTAACCATAAAACAGTAAAAATAAAGGATGCATCCAATGGTGAAAACCTCTCTCAAGCACCGGAGGATGAAGGATTCAATCTCCCCCCTACTGCTCTACATCAGGAGAAATCAACAGTATTGGCAGAACAGTGCAACCCGGTCAACTTAGGAATAGAATCAGAACCACAAATCACCTTCTATGTCGAGTCCCTCATGGTAGAAGAACAGGAGTTGTTGGCGGCATTCCTAAAAGAAAGAAAAGTAAATTTTGCATGGACCTACACTAACATGCCAGGTCTAGACCCTGAAGTAGTAGTTCATCATTTGGCCGTATACCCCAGAGCAAAACCAGTCAGACAAAAGCTAAGAAATATGCACCCACAAATAGCCTTGCTCATCAAAATTGAGCTATAGAAACTTTTGGATGTTGGCTTCATATGCCCGATTGACTATCTAGAATGGGTATCAAATCTTGTACCTATCTCAAAACCAAAGGGGGGAATCCACATCTGCACAGATTTCAGAGACCTAAACAAAACATGTCCTAAGGATGATTTTCCACTACCCAACATTGACATGATAGTGGATATGACGGTTGGACATGAGATGCAATCTCTAATGGATGGCTTCTCGAGATATAATCAGATAATGATAGCAAAGGAAGACCAACATAAAACAGCCTTCATGTGCCCTTGGGGCATCTACTGCTGGAATGTGATGTCGTTTGGGTTGAAAAATGTAGGACCTACATACCAAAGAGCCATGACATTAATCTTCCATGACATGATCCATAAAATAGTCGAAGACTATGTAGACAACATACTGGATAAATCAAAAAAGAGACAAGATCATGTAGCAACTCTAAGTGCTATATTTGATAGGCTAGAGCGATACAAGGTTAGACTCAACCCGAAGAAGTGTGTCTTTGGGGTACAATCGGGAAAGCTATTAGGATACATAGTTTCAATGAGAGGGATAGAGGTGGACCCTACAAAGGTAAAAGCAATTCTTGAAATGGAAGTGCCAAGAACATTAAAACAACTAAGAGGATTGCAAGGTAGGCTTCAGTCTATCCGAAGATTCATAGCACAACTAGTAGATAAACATATCGCCTATTCACACCTACTCCACAAGGGAGTCACTTTTAGGTGGGATGACAAATGCGAGCAAGAATTCAAAAAAATCAAAGAATACCTACTTACACCACCTGTGTTGATGCCACCAATTGTTAGGAAATCGTTAATCCTATACATCTCAGCAACAGTAGCCACCCTTGGTGCCCTATTGGCTCAACATGATGAAAAGGGAACCGAGTGGGCTATCTACTACATCAGCAGAACAATGGTGGGGCACAAGCTCAATTACACATCAATAGAAAAAGCTTGCCTAGCACTAGTATTTATAGCTCAAAAATTTAGACACTACATGCTAGCCCACAAAATCAAGCTGATTGCCAAGATAGACCCTCTAAAGTATCTATTGTCAAAAGCAATGCTTACAGGTAGAATGGCTAAGTGGGTAATGATATTGAGTATGTAGAATGAAAAGCCATAAAAGGAAAAGTCATTGCGGATCAACTCGCAAAAGCTCCTATCTATGCAGATAAGCCACTCACATTAGAATTCCCAGACGAGTCCCTTTTTAACCTCAGTGCAGTTGACCACTGGAAATTGTACTTCGATGGCTCCCACATGCAACATGGATCAGGAGCTGGTGTGTTCTTCATCACCCCGCAAGGATCCTATATACCTAGATCATATAAGTTGGCATTCCCATGCACAAACAATATTGTGGAATATGAGGCTTTGACCATAGGCCTCAAGATTGCAGCACAGTGGCGAATCATGGCACTAAAAGTCTACAGGGACTCACAACTTATCATCAACCAAGTCAACAGTGAATACCAAACCAAGGATGATAAGCTTGCACCATACAAGAAGGTGGTAGAAAGCCTCAAGGAATCTTTCATCAACATCACTTTTGAGCAGATACCAAGGACAAACAATAGAGCAGCTGATGCAATGGCGACAATTGGATCCTTACTAGACATTCCTCGCAACATCTCCAAACATGAATTCCTTGTAGAACAGCTTCTTGTACCCATGTTCAAGGTACCGGAGTCAAAATACGCGTGTGAACTCATTGGTCCCGGTTATCTTTGGTATCCTGACATATACACCTACCTAAAGTTAGGAATCCTCCCAACTGACATCACCCCAAACCTAAAATGCACTTTTATCAAAAGAACTTCACGATTCGTCATCCTAGAAGAGACCCTCTTCCGTAGAAGTACCGACGGAACCTTGCTACGTTGTTTAAAACCTAAGGAAGCCTTGACTGCTCTATCTAAGGTACATAATGGCACGTGTGGGTCACACTCAAGTGGTATGACCTTGGCTAAAAATTTGTTGAGAACTGGGTACTACTAGCCGACAAAGAGAAAGAGGCATACAATTTTGTCAGAAAATACCTACAATGCCAACAACATGGAGACCTTATTCATGCACCAGCTCAAGAACTACATCCCATTGTTACACCTTGGCCCTTTTCACAGTGGGGGCTTGATCTCATTGGAAAAATCTCGCCCACCTCATCCAATGGTCAGAAATTCATAATCACTGCCACTGAATATTTCACAAAGTGGGTTGAAGCAATTCCCATGACCTACATCACGGGAAAACAAATATCCAAGTTCATCCTGAACTACCTCATTTTCTGGTATGGTGTTCCTCAATCCATTATCTCCGATAATGGGACACCCTTCAAAAATTAGGATGTCCATGATTTATGTGAAAAATTCAAAATCCAGCACCGTTTTTCCACCCCATACTATCCACAAGGCAATGGCCAAGTAGAAGCTACAAATAAAACAATTTTGAAAATCCTCAAGAAAATAGTCAATGACTCTGGTTGTGACTGGCATCTACAGCTAAATCCTGCCTTATGGGCCTACCACACCAGCATCCGCATGCCAACAGGCACCACCCCATTCTCTCTGGTCTATGGGTCAGAAGCCATCCTCCCTATTGAGATCGAGCTCCCGTCACTGAGGATATCATTGCAAAACCTCATCACAGATGAGGAATATAGGGTTACAAGACTGAATGAGATAGAATTACTAGATGAAAGGCGCATGGATGCCCTTAATCATCTACAAGTGTACCAGAATCGCCTAAAAAGGAACTACAACAAGAAGATCAAATAACACAGTTTCCAAGTTGGTGACCTCGTACTGAAAGAAAACTAAAAGAATGTGCCAAACCCAGATACAAAGGGAAAGTTTGAACCCAATTGGCTCGGACCTTTCATCATCACTATGAGTTACAAATCGGGGGCATATCAGTTGTCGACACCATAAAGCAAGCCCCTGCAGGAGCCCATGAATAGCTCTCACCTAAAAAAGTTTTATGCCTAAATCTTGCAAGGTATAGAACGAGAAAATACAAAAACAATCAAAAAAAGTCTTGAAAAAATGGTTACCTTGATGAAAACCTGGCAAACAAGTGTCTTGGTGACAACAAAAAAATAAAAAAATGCAAAAATAGTAAAAAGAAAAATTCATCCTCTAGTTAAAACCACTTCGGTGGCGCTTTGGGCAAGTACCTTGGTGAAAACCTAGCAAATAGGCACCAAGTGTAAATAAAGCACAACCCCCATCTACCAAGATTTGCATGACTCATTCCATCACATCTCAAATCATTCATCCACCCATCCATTCGCACCCATACCATAGCCTGCGTTGGTGTCCATACCATATTCCACCAGGGAACTACTTGGCATTCCTAAGGTCAGTCTGTCCTGCCTTTATTGAAGTAGTCTATTACACCACACTGGGGGCATGTTCCTATGTCGGCATCGGATTAAATTCGTGTATATTCCTAAAATCTTCTCAAAAATTCAAAAACATTCAAAAAATTCATCAAAAATCCAAAAACATGTCAAAATATCAAAAAATATTCAAAATCTTCATCATTGAATCTTATCAGTTCTTCACCTTATCGAACTACGTTGTCTTTGAGCTTGAACATAGGCAAGGTTGATCTTTGATCATCCCCCGAGACATTTAGGTCAATCCTTTAGGCATCCGTCACATTGGCAATCCACTTGCCCATCCATCTTTTATTCAGTCAAGTCTATCGTTAGTCGAACTACGTGGTCTCTACGTGTATAACGTAGGCAAGGCCAATCTATGGACTCCTAGGATAGGTCTTTAAGTTAGTCTATTCATCAAAATCTCAAAAATACCAAAAAAACATTTGCAAAACATCTCTAAAATTCCAAAAACAACCTCAAAACATTTGAAAAAACCAAAATGGTGCATCCATTTCATCTCGCTTTCACCCATGATTGTCATCACTCATAATAAAATAATTGTCACTTTCACCCTTTGGTGAGTCAGTTAGAAGCAAGTTTAGCAGGTTCCAAAGTGAACACCTTAATCGTCTAAGTCAGTAAGCAAGCAAGTTGGTCAACTCAGAGTATCAATAGCTTATCACCCAATCAGTCCCATCAAACCCTAGTCACGACATGTCCTACGATGAAACTTTCCTGTGATGGACATAAGAATTAGGTAACCCCTCATAGTAGTTTAGCCTTGGCTAGTGGTATGAAGAACATTAGCTTTTTTATTTGCTTTTTCTTGGTCTTGTTTAGACTTATCTTATTTTGTGCTCATTCCAAGGACCTCTCGATGATGCCTAAACAAAACAGGTTTAGAGGGAAAGGAATGGGGAAATGATCATTATCTTGTTATCTATTATGCTTGTAGGATACACTTGCACAATAACTTAGTCGTACATGTTTCATTTGGTTTGTAGGAAGGATATTCTAGGTATCTTGTTGACCACACGGGAAAGCTTGCTTTTCTGTGTTTTGGTCCGAGATGTTTAGAATGTCCGAACTACACCTTGAATGAAGTATGTATGTTAAGTGTGAGCAAGAATATTCCTATCTGATTGTTGAGTCAAAGTCCATCACACTAGGCGCAATGCCATCCTGGTTCTTTATACCTCGATGCATCGTACCTATGTGTGTTATCAAACATAACACAATTGACCCTTTGAAAATCCCAATTCCTGGCAATGCAAATCACCATCTCCATCTTCACTAATTCACTAATTATGTGTTTCTTCTACCTTATTTCCACACTAACATGGTATTATAACAGTAATCAAAACATCGCCCATGCATACATCTGCATCCACTAGATCATTAGCATTAGAAGAGCATTGCATAATATCAATATCTTAAGTTATGAGGAATAATATAAATTTGTTATTCTAAGCATCTTAAGGCATCATTACATGATATATTATACATCCATTACCATTTGTATCCATTACCACCATTGATATGCATTACATCTTTAAAAACATAGAAAATACAAAAAGGAAAGCATTCATTACATACACTGCATCACATAAAGCATAAGGATAGAAAAATCTCATAACATCACACATTTGCATCCGCATATTATACGTGTACATCATAAAAGGGTGAATCATCTCATATATATCATCAAAAATATTGTTACAATACAAATCGGATCAGGTGTACATCAAGTACATAGTACAATAAGGCCAAATACTATAGCCCGGGTATCAAAAATGAAGTTGTCCTATGATCAAAGGGGCGGTGGGCCTTGCTGGCTGCTACCCTCCCCATCCTGCCTCTCACCATGTGCCTCTATCAGTTGCCTCCCTATTTGCTGGGAAAACTCTGGCACCCTACGGTCTGATGGAACTACCTGGTGATAATGGTGCCAATAGTACTCGGCCTCTCTCATGGCATCCCTATAGTCTCAGATATCAATTGTCTGACCCCAGGATGTTGAAGCTACACTCTCTAACTACCTCTGTTGGCCCACCTCCTGATCCCTCTTAGATCGTGCCAGGTCTCTCTCTACTTTAACAATAGCAACTTGATGTCGGGCCTCATCCTGCTCAACTGTCAGAGCCTATACCTGCGCCTGTAACTACTGATTCAACATGTCATGGGCGTTTGGCTATCTTGCTCACTGTCTTGCTGGCTAGCCCACTGGCTGTCCTATCAGCTATGCTGGAAAATGAGGCTATCCATCTTTTCCTGCTGGCACATGGGGTTGTCCATCCTATCCTACCACATGTTGTGTGGGAACCCTCAGAGGTGACTGTTGTGGAGGTGGTGCACCTCCCCGACCCCTACCTGTTGACCTACCCCTTGACCTGCGATGTGGAAGCACTATCCTCGAAACTGTCAATCTCACCGGTGGCCTGAACCATGCCCTGAACACTGGAGTCACCCTTGCGTTTGCTGGCCCCTGATCGTATGCCCAAGACTAAGCCACCAACTGGCTAAACGGGGTCACTGCCTCGGCTACTGGAATGGGTTGTCCCCATGCTGTCTCCCTAGCCGTACGGGCAAAGATGGCTGTATACTGAGCATCGGGTATATCCTGCACATCCCCGAACTGTCTAGTCACCCAGTCAGGAAGGTATCTCTCTATCAAGATGTGCTCTTGACCTTGCACAAGTCTATCCTGGCAAGCAAAGAAAAGCTACTCTACATCATCCATCCATGGGCCCATACCCATATATGGCCTCCAAATGAATACTCTCATCTCATCCAGAACCCGTCGCCAGTGAGCTATGCTATTTGTGCCCATATGGGTGAAACGAATCGTCGCCTCACCATACCAACACATTAAAGGATCGTTAATATCTAAGGCAACCAGTATCACAAATAGACGAAGCACTGGAATCTGCTCAAATGCCCAAACATGCAGAAGAGTCAATCTAGCCCCAAGAGCTTGACCCTCCAAGTAAGCAAAGTCATGCAAATCCTTGTATAAAGAGGCCAGCAGCATGGGTCCCTAGTGGTAACACACTCGATGAGTGCACATCTGCTACCATGCTAGTCCCCAACCTAGATTGAAATATCGGCCACGTCGATCAGGAGCTACAAGGCCAAAAATAATGGCGCCCACAATCAGGCTGTAAGTAGGGGCTATACCCTGGTACCACTCCAAATCTATCTAACTGTTGTAGAGCATGAGCTCGTCCACACCCATGACACTAAAGCAGGTGTTCCTCCCCTCCTCCATATCATAAATGACTCACTCTCCATGAATAGGTAGTCGGAGGATGCGCCAAACATCCTCGAGAGTGATAGTGGCCTCGCTAGTGGGAAGATGAAAGGATGAAGTCTTGCTATGCCACTGCTTGGCCAAAGCATGCATCATACCTAGGTGTGCTCGCACGGGAGGGATGTAGGCAAAAAACCACAAACCAAGCATCCCAAGATGCTCCTGAAGAAATATATGCATATCGGCTAATCGCTCAAGTACCGGCCATTAGTGCTCTCTCGAATGAATAACCTCAAGAGTCTCCTACGCAAGGAAAAGTACCGTGTCAACTTCCCTAGAAAAAATCCAGTGTCCGTGTCACCTTTCACTTTTGAAACAGCAAAAGCAGCGCTGTTTGCAAAAGCAGTGTAGTTTGGAAGTCTCCAAACTACACCACATGGTGGATTTAGATAGCAAAACTTTTCAAAGTGCACCGCACGGCGAACTTAGATAGCTAACTGGCCACACGACGTTGTTTGAGTAGGCGACCAACTTAAACAAATGAATTTCCCTAAGTGCAAACTAGGCCACATGGTGCTTTATGCACACACGACCCTATATGGGACCGCACGGGCCAGTTTGGAGAGCTTTCGTGGCGTAATATCGCACCATGCTAGCTCGACCGTACTTAAACCCTAATGAATGCACATAAAACGAGAAATTTAAAATTGGGATAGAGGTCATACTAGAGGTCCTACAACGATTGGTTACTGATATACTCATACTCGCTCCGACACGTGCAGGGGAAGCTCTCATTGCGGCATTTTGTCTAAAAACTCAGAGCTCAAGTGTTAATTTTCCAAGGTTAAGAGTGCAAATGTTTTGAAAATGACCCCTCGAGGTCTATTTAAGCTTAAAAATTAGGGTTTTGTGACCTAATTTAACCTTCTAAGTAGGGTTTTTGCCCCTCGAACCTATTTTCGTCCAACTGAGAGTCGTTTTGCATCCTTTTTGGCAATTAAAGGCATTTTTCTAGCATTCCGGGGCATTTCTAGCTTGGCAGGCACCTTGTCATCTTTTTTGCGAGATCATCCAAAAAATTCAAAATTTTCGTCTGATCTCTCGAGGGGGCAATATCCAACAATATCCTTCCGCTGGGGCAGTAGTGGGGCATCTAAAAAATCAGGAAATTTTGAACTTTGATCACATCAGTTTATTCTTTGAATCAATGCAACAAGTACATTGCTTCAAAGAGGGGCAAAATGTAGACATGGAAAAAGTACAAATTCGTTTCGGCACACCTGATCCCGATTTACTAATAACATTCTCAGCATTTCATTACATTCCATCACTTAATTTGATAAATCATTGTTTATTGGATTAAGTCTTCTCCTTTCAGTGATTAAATTAATCAATTTAATTTAATTAACCTTACATATCTATTTAATTAAGTAAATCCTTTTATTTAATTAAATTCTCTAAAGTCCTCCTATTAAATTAAATAAATTAAACCTTATTTGATTTAATCTAACATATTCCTCCTTGATTAAATAAATCAAATCATTTATTTAATAAATCATTTCCTCTCAATTCTAAACTTAAATTAATTCACAAACCTAAGTCTAAATTGTCACATCACCTAACTCTTCATTAAGTTTATCAAATCCTTGATTAAATTAATCTCAATCCCTAAATTCCTCTAGAGAATACAAGTTGCACAATAAATCAATTACTTTGATTTATTAATTCTTCTATTTTCCCTCACAAAGCATCAAAAAGGGAATATTCCTTATTTGAATTCAAAAAGGTCAAGTGGACTTGGTCCTTCCAACAAGGCATTCAATGCCTCTTACATGTCCTTGACCTTGAGCCAAGTGACATTAATTTCATCCTCTTTCCCTCTTCAACATATCATTTCTCAAATTTGAAATTCCACCTAATTGCATTAATTGGCACATTGGCCAAAACTTGCACATTCCTCATCCGATCACATTTGGACAAGTGGCACAATTCCATTGGACACTCTTTTGTCCCACATTGCTTATTTTCACTATCTCTTCCAAGATTTGAATCTATAAATTGGAGACCTCTCATCTCAATCTTCATCCACAACTCATATGCAAAGTTACTCTCTTCAAGTGAGAACTAATTTTTCTCTTTTCATCCATACATCTCCATCATTTTTACATTTTGCACCAAGGTTATGCTCAAATTTGGAGATTTGACCATTTCTTCATCTATCCACATTTGCAATCATAGGAATTGGGAAAGGGCCAATTGTAGCACATCATTGACACCAATTCCCCCATGGGATCATCACTTTATTGGCTTAATTAGGATTTAGTTCAAGTTTCTTATTTCATGTTCTTCATTTTCCTAATTTTAGCTTTAATAAATGGATTTTGTGGGGAATCCCTCACTCTTGTATGCATTTTGATCTAACAAACTAATGTGCTTTGTTGTCATTGTGCATTTGTAGGTTTAGGGGTTCACACATAGAATGCATGGTAGCTACTCATGTTTGGAAGGATTCTATTTGGCTTCATAAACTATGTTTGGATGTGGGGATAATCCATGGAATGGTTGAGTTTATTGTATAGTCTAAGTTATATCAACTTAATAAAGAAGTACACAAGGAAGTGCATTGAAATTAAATCATTTTTTTTCATGTGATGCAAGATTTCCGAAGACATTTATGGAGAAAATTAATACTTTGGATCATGTTAATGGATTTTGACAAATTAATTAATATTAAAAAATTTAAATGTGCATAGTAAATCTATTGATCTCATGAACCTTAATAGATAATTCACAAATATTAATTTCTTATTTTCTTTTGCAAGGTATATGACAACTAGAAGAATGCTAGATTCAATTTGCTACACATATGACCAAATATTTAATTTATTATTAATTTACAATTGATTATTATACAATTGAAAAAAAATTCCTTCTTTAAAGTCACATGTTTTCCTACAACGCAAAAGTGCATACTGATGCATGAAATATATTATGATATTCATTTAAAAGTATGTACAATATAATTTATATTTTTGAGATGCATGGTAAGACTGTAAGGGGATGCATGCAATTTTTTAAATTTCATTCTTGATTAGAATTATTTATTTTTGTTTCCGATATAGTGTGAAACTATTTATAGTTAGGCTAAGGTTAAGATTGCCTCATGCTATGGTGTTTCTCTTTAATTTCCTATGGATAGAGCTCTAGGGACCATTTTTCTAGGTTCATAAAAAATAAAGAAGAAGATATTACTCTCTCTAATCAATTAGATTCTAATTATCCACTCTATGAAATTTTTATTTTTAATTAGGTTGATATTATTTCTCTTCTCTTGATATTGATTTTACATCAAATCTTCTTCATTAAATTATTGCCAATATTTTTTTGAATTCGAGCATTATCAACTATAACATAGAATGCATGGTAGCTACTCGTGTTTGGAAGGATTCTATTTTCATAAACTATGTTTAGATGTGGGGATAATTCATAGAATGGTTGAGTTTATTACATAGTCAAATCTATATCAACTTAATAAAGAAGTACATGAAGAAGTGCATTGAAATTTAATATCATTTTTTTGTGATGTGATGCAAGATGGGAGGACATTTATGGAGAAAATTAATATTTTAGAACATGTTTTTTTTTTGACAAATTATGTAATATTGAAAAAATTAAATGTGGATTGTAAATCTATTGATCTCATGAACCTTAATAGATAAGTCACAAATATCAATTTCTTATTTTATTTTTCAAGGTATATGACAACTAGAAAAATGTTAGATTCAATTTCCTACACTTATGACCAAATATTTAATTTATTATTAATTTACATTTAATTATTATACAATTGAAAAAAAAATTTCCTTCTTTAAAGTAAATGTTTGCCTACATTATAAAACTGCATGAAAGATATTATGATATTACTTTAAAAGTGTGTAAAATATAATTTATAGTTTTGAGATGCATGGTAAGACTATAAAGGGATGCATTTTTTTTTGTAATTTCATTTTATTGATTAGAAATTTCTATTTTTGTTTCCAATATAATGTGAAACTATTTATACTTAGGATAAGGTTACAAATGCCTCATGATATGGTGTTTCTCTTTAATTTCCTATGGATAGACCTATAGGGACCTTTATTCTAGGTTTAGTAAAAAATAAAGAATATTTTTACTCTCTAGTCAATTAGTGTCTAATTATGTTTTCTTTCTAGTTAGGTTGATATTATTTCTCTTCTCTTGATATGGAGTTTACATCAAATCTTTTTGATTAAATTATTTTCAAGATTTTCTATGTTAAATACCAACATTATCATCTATAATGTAGAATGCATGGTATCTACTCATGTTTGAAAGGAGTTTGTTTGGCTTCATAAACTATGTTTGGATGTCGGGATAATTTATGGAATGGTTGAGTTTATTGTATAGTCATATCAAATTAATAAAGATGTATATGAGAAAGTCCATTGAAATTTAATATCATTTTTTTGGGTTCTAGAAAAAATCACTTACCGTGGAAAAATTCACTACCATGAAAAATTCACCACCAAGTAAAATTCATCACCAACAATTCACCACAATGAAAAATTAACCACATTAATCTTTTTTAATAGATATCTCAACTTTGATTTTATTAAAATTTGCTAGGTGAATTTTACTTGGTAGTGAGTTTTACTTAGCGGCGAATTTGTCATTTCGGTCACGGTGAATTTTACTTAGAGTGAATTTTACTTGGTGGTGAATTTGTCATGGTAGTGGATTTCCCCACGATGAATCGTTGGCGGTGAATTTTCCATGTCTTTTTTTGTGATGTGATGCAAGATAGGAGGACATTTATGAAGAAAATTAATATTTTGGAGCATGTTATTTTAAAAAAAAATAATAATTAATATAGAAAAATTTAAATGTGGATAGTAAATCTATTTATCTCGTGAACCTTAATAGATAATTCACAAATATCATTTTTTTGTTTTTTTGGCAAGGTAAATATGACAACTAGAAGAATGTTAGATTTAATTTCCAACACTTATGACTAAATATTTAATTTATTATTAATTTACATTTAGTTATTATGTAATTGAAAAAAAATTCCTTCTTTAAAGCAAGATTTTTTCCTACATCATAAAAATGCATACTAATGCATGAAAGATATTATGATGCCACTTTAGAAGTATGTTAATTTACATTTAATTATTATGCAATTGTAAAAAAAACCTTCTTTAAAGTAAGATTTTTTCCTACATCATAAAAGTGGATACTAATGGATGAAAGATAATTAAAGTAAGATTTTTTCTTACATCATAAAAGTGTATCAATATTGATACATGAAAGATAAAGATACTACTTTAGAAGTATGTAAAATATAATTATATTTTTGAGTCTAACTTTTAAATATTTATAATGTATATTTAAAATATAATAAAATGAAAGTATGCCTCGAAATGTAAAATGTAACACACAAAATTAGTGAAAAGTTATATATTATGATGCAAAAGCTTTCTACTATATTAACTTATTAATCTAGGTAGAGTTAAAGGAAAGTACTTAAGAAATAAAAATGATAGTATGATACTATGTAAAATGAACTTAACTTGTAAGAAATGAAAATGATGGTATGATACTATGTAAAATGAACTTAATTTGAAAGTTATATATTATGATGTTAAATGTTTTATTGTATTTTAATCTATTAATCTATGTAAAACGAAAGGTATTAAATTTGAAATATTAATTTTGAGGTTAGATGTGGCATAGAATTTTTTTTATTGTATTTTAATGTATTAATCTATGTAAAATGAAAGATATTAAATTTGAAATATTAATTTTGAGGTTAGATGTGGCATAGAACTTCTTATAAGTGGACAAATGTCAAAATAATATGAGATACCATAGAACATCTTAAGTGAGTAAATGTCAAAATAATATGACATAATATAGAACATCTTATAAATGAGTAAATGTCAAAATAGAATATACATGTTTGATGGAAAGTTATGACATGCTTGAATAACCATCATTTATTTTAAACTTGTCAAATGGGTTGGATATTATATTTGCATTAATTTGAGGTTAGGTGCAAATTTGTACTAACTTTGAAGTTAGATATTAAATTTGTGTATTAATTTTGAGGTTAGGTGTTAACTTAAGTGTCAAAATAATATGACATAATATAGAACATCTTATAAGTGAGAAACTTGTCAAATGGGTTGGATATTATATTTGCATTAATTTGAGGTTAGGTGCAAATTTGTGTATTAATTTTGAGGTTAGGTGTTAATTTTGATGACATAATGTACACATCTAAAAATGGTCACGGTCGATCGAACCTGTTAATTAATTAAATATGAATTATTTAATTAATGTTCTTAAGTCTTCTACATATAAATAAATTTAATTATTTATTTATATTGTTCATTTTTCTAAATTCTTCTAATTTAATTAAATAAATTCATTTATTTAATTAATGCTACCTTCTTCTTAATTAATTAAATAGATTTTACAATTTATTTACATTAATTATCAAAGTTTAAATTCTAAAATTAAATGATTTTCTTCCCTCCACATTTAATTAAATACTTTTGATATTTAATTCCCACTTCTCTCACAAAAATTAAATAAAGGCTTTTTCCTTTTCTCATAATTAAATATTTACAATATTTAATTAAAGCCTTTTCGCATTTCTTTCACACATAATTAAATATTTATTTATTTAATTATGAGAGACACCTTTCAATTGTCTCTTCATTTTTCTGTCTCTCAAAATTCCATCTTTTCGAATTCTCGATCTCTCACCGTTCATTTCAATAGGTTTGAACTTGACCGTCGATCTTGGCCAATCGAATTCCTACCTTCAAAAATCTATAAATACAACTCCTTCATGAGCTAAAAAGGACCTCGAATCTCATACTTTCATGCGTAGTTATTATAGTCACATATTAAGCACTTCATAGCATTTCAATTCAATAAGCTCAATCTTGTAGATGCATATGCATTTTAATAATCTCATTCTCTCAAGTGCCATTCTATAAGATATGTTTGCACAACTGAGAGAAAACATATTGAAGTGAATCCTTGGAGATAGAGGACAATGGAATGAATTTGAAGAAGCTGCTGTTTAGAGTTTGCATTTACTTTATTAATTTATTTTTCTTCAATCTAATGTTGCATTGGTGTATTAGATTAGATTAAATTTAATTGACACATTTTCTCATACACATTTTTGGTGCCCACCGTGGGGCCAAGCCTCGCATTTAACTTCTATTTTCCAAAAATTTTCTGGCAGGTGACAGACAAAAATAGTGGTTTAGCGCATACGAAGTCTATTTTAGTGCATACGATGACTGTTCTGGCGCATCCATGACCTGTTTTGGCACATCCTTGGGAATTATTTCGGTGCATTCATAACTTGTTTCGGTGCATTTACCAGATCTTTTAGCGCATACGTGTCCTGTTTTGGCACAATCATGTCATGTTTCGGCGCATACAGATTCTATTTCAGTGCATTCAATTGTAAAAATTTAAATTCTGATTCCGACGCTATCCGCGGACAAAATTTTTCTGATGCTATTTTTAAATAGAATGAACCAATCCTAGGGTAGACACTTAATTTTGGATTAACCAATCCTAGGATAATCACCAAACATATTTTCTTGTGGTTAAAATGAATCCCATGTTTTTAGTGAAGCAACATCTTCACTTAGAATAGAAAATCTTTCGATTTGGGATTTAAAATTGAACCATTATTTGCATGTTGTGATTGTGGGTAATAGGTCTATGCTCTCCCCTTAACTGGGTGATTAGAATACCAGAATTACCTTTTATTTTATGCAATTTAATGCTTTATTACATCCTTTAGAAGGCCTGCCGTAGTGGGAAAAAGTACTCACCCTACGAGAACGACCTAAGTGGGAACACCTAAAGCCAAGGTTTCCAATCCACTATAATCAAAAGCAAGTTGTTTATGAAAATCCAACTTGGTGGTAGTAGACAGGATAACCATCCCCAAAGCCTTTGTTCTAAAGGTTGGGAGGTCTCTCGAGGGAGTATATCTATTGTCACGCCGAACGGAAAGACTTACTAAGAACCTAGTGTAGAGGCTAGCCGTGTCAGTAACCAAACATCATTTTAATCACGGTGCAAGGGGAGGGAAGAATCTGCCTCCAAGACACTCACCATATAGTCACCATAGATTGTTTGCTCAAGGGATTCAATATCCACTTCCGTTACTTTGAGTACGCACCTGGAAAAGACAAAAACACGGGCACCCTCTAGGGGGTGACAAGGTTGTGTGAGTCGATGTGATTTTAAGTTGTGGGCTGTGATTATGATGATGACCTATTTGACAAATTAAGAGTGAGTCTGATTGAACTACTTATCTTGTTTAAAACCCATGGAAATCTCAAGAACATACACTCTTTGTTTAGATTTTAGTGTTAACGAAACAATTGTCTACTTCTCTGCTGTGTTTTTCACATTTAAATTAGATTAAGATCATCCAAGACAAGAAATTTTTTCCAAACTGTCAAAAACATGTCTGTCTTAGAACTGTCTTAGTGCATTGGGTCTCTATCTTAGCACATCTGGTCTCTGTCTTAGTGCATTGGGTTTCTGTCTTAGCGCATTGGGTCTTTGTCTTAGCGCATCTGGTTTCTGTCTTAGTGCATTGGGTCTCTATTTCAGCACGTCTGTGCATTGTTTCAGCGCATTGGGTTTCTATCTTAGCACATTGGGTTTTTGTCTTAGCGCATTGGGTCTCTATTTTAGCGCATTGGGTCTATGTTTCAGCGCATTTGTGCACTATTTCAGCACATCTGTGCACTATTTCAGCGCATCTATGCTCTATTTTAGTGCATTCAGTCTTTGTTTTGGCGCATCTATCTTCCGAACTTTAGGTGTGATTTTCTGGATTTTTAAAAATCAGGGCATAGTCGTCCTTCTCATTTTTACCAACTTGCAATCACATATGCTACTTATCCAAATCAAATTCTGCAATTGAGAGTCCAAACACATTTAGGCATCCACTAAATTCATCTATCTACAAAGCTAAGATCAAACTTCACAAAGTGCAAAAATCACCTTTATTTTTCAATCTTTGGTTTAATTCCCACAAATAGGATTTTCATCCTTTCACTAACGGAATCACGAACTAAAGATTAAAAATCTCTTAAGTCATAGAATCTTCATTCTATCTTGACTTTCATCACTATTGCACTACTTCATTCCTTTGATCAAAGTTAGTAGAGTTTGAATAAAGCTTATGCCTGTTGTCACAAGATCTCAAAAGAAGTTGGAAAAAGACAAAAGCATAGCAAGTGAAATGGGTGATAATATTGAGAAGGAAGAGATTCCTTGGCATTTTTCAACAATGGAAGAAATAACAGAAGAAAAACTCCAAGAGGCTGAACAAGATCCAAACTTCCATGTTCTTATGGACAAGATGATGGAACGAAACAAGGAAAAATATTTTTATAATTTAGCTATGCAAGGAGCTAAGTTACCATCAAATTTTGACATGGAGAGGTTTAAAGAAAGTCCTGAAACCCCTCTTGATGATGTTAGTGTCCTTACTCAACAGGTCAAGGAACTACAAGGGAAACTACAAGAAATGCAAGGGGGAACAAAAAAGAAGCATGTTTTGGAGCAGATATGTCCTTATCCATTCGATAGAAATCTTCAAATGATTCCTTTTCCAAAACATTGTGAAATCCCTAAGTTTGATAGATATAATGGGAAAAATGACCCCATTGAACATATAAGGGATTTCTGAAATATGAGTTTAGAATTTGCTCATGAAGACACCTACTTAATGCGATTGTTTCCACGAAGTTTGGGTGGACAATCCATGGAGTGGCTTTCAAAGATCACTCCCCCCATCAAAATATTTGAAGAGTTGATGAATAAATTTATATCACAATACTCTTACAACATCCAACATCGGATAACTATGCTTGATCTTTGTAAGATAAAACAAAAAGTAGGGGAATCTTTCACTACATTTTTGCAAAGATGGAGAAAAACATTTACTAGATATTCTTGTCATGTTCCTGAAAAAGAAAAAATGGAAATCTTCATCGATAGTCTTAATCAAGAAATGAGTTATAGACTCAACCTTCATTGTCCTCCATCATTTGAAAAATTGATTCAAAACGCAATCACTATTGAAGGAGCATTGATCAAGCATGGAGTTCTAAAAATTGATAAAGAGGGTTCAAATTCGTACAACAACAACAATAATCATAATACCAACAATGACAAGTCACGATTTTGGACCCGAAATAAAAATGTTGGAAATGATGGGGTAGTGGGTGCTAACAACGTAAATTCAAAACCCATTGTTCTAAATGTGTCAGGTGCTCAACGTAACAATAATGTTGGAGTTTCTAACACCCAAGGCAATGTTTCTAATCAAGGAAACACAACTAATACTCATGGAAATAATTTTGGTGATCTCGGTATGCCTAGATCATCATATTTTTCAAATCGACAGAATTTCACTCCCTTGGGTCAATCTTTGGAATCCATTCTCAAAGAATTATTGAATCAAAATGCTATTACATTGCCACCACAAAATGACTATGAACCATCAATTAAACCACCATCATGGAATGACTCACACTTCTATGATTATCATAGGTGCAAAGGTCATAAGACAAACAATTGCCATGGGTTAAAGAATATTGTTCAGATTTGATTGATAATCATACCATCACAATTGAGGGGCATAATGTCAATAATGATCATCAAGCATTCAAAAACCTGCTCCCTAATTATCACAAAGGGGAATCCTCACATGATAAGGGCAAGAATGTTAATCACATCCAAGACATTATTATCAATCATATCTATACTGATGACCCTCAAATCAATGCTATCCGAATGAAAGGTAAGCCAGAATATCAAGAGGTCAATGTTACTACAAGGGGACAAGCCAAGATCATTGTCAAAGGCGGCTCATCTAAAGTAGCTATTCCCCCTCCAAGTCAATACAATTTGGTTGAGCAATTATGAAAAATATCAGACCAAATTTCTATCTTGGAGCTCTTGAAGTTATCACCTGCACATAAGGACATTCTGGAAAAGGCTCTTATTAATACAACTGTATCTCCTGATCTAAATACCAATAAATTTCAAGCCATGGTGGGACACTTGTCCTCCAACACATGTTTATCTTTTTGTGAAAGAGATGATTCATCCATAACCCATCTGCATAATTCATCACTCTACTTAGAAGTCATGGTTTACAAAGCTCGCATTAGACGTGTCCTTCTAGATGGGGGAGCTGGATTAAATATTTGTACTTTTAAATTGGTCCTAGCTTTGGGATATTCAGGAGACTCTATAGAACCAAGGAGAAAAATTGCAATCAAGGCCTATGATGATGAGGAAAGGACTTCAAAAGGATTCATCATGTTACCAATCAAAGTGGGACCTGTTGTGAAGAATATTTTTTGTCAAGTTCTCGATCGAGATCTAACCTATAACATACTATTGGGTCGTCCATGGATTCATGACATGCAAGCTATCCCGTCTACTTACCATCAATGTTTGAAGTTTCCATATGATGGACAAGAAGTAACAATACTAGCTGATCACAATAGTAGTCAAACTTGTTCTAACCTAAGAGCAACTCAGGACACATTCGTCCTACATAATAGAGAAGCTTTAGCCATCTCTACTCCGAAAAAAAAAGAACAAGTGCAAGAAATGATAAGCAATTTTGGCAGCAAGCTAAAACTGAAAGACAAGGGGGTGGGAGAATATTCTTTATCTCTCTCTAATCTACCCCTATCTGCGAGATCCCATGGTCAACCATCGACATCCACGCAACAAGCTGCAGCAATTTTAGCCTCAACTTCAACCCCCATCACCAAGTTTAATGGGATGTTTATCAAAGGAACTGAAGAGGAAGATAGAGCTATTTTTGATTGGCTCTACAAAGATGAAGAAGAATTTGTGCAACATATCATACAACAATATGGAAAGGGTTATGCTATCATGCAACAGATGGGTTATGAAGGAAATGGCCCTCTAGGTAAAGGAAAAGAAGGTATTGTTGAACCTGTCTAATTAAAAACAATGCACCCAAAGGATAAAACTGGGCTAGGATAGGTTGAGGATATTAATGAAGAAGTAGCACACTTAACATCCAATGAGGAGTCAGCTGAAAACATTCTACAAATGCAAGAAAATGATTTTGACACTGACTCCAATGAATATGAATGGGACACCATCTATGATGATGAATTGTGGAGAGATAAACAGGTGGATGTCATACATAAATTCTCACCTACATTCTTACAAGGAGAAAGCTCAAGACCTTCGCTTGATTGTGTCCTACAAAGTGATCAGGATTCTAGTGAGACCAATTTCATTCAAAGTGAGATAGATCATTTTGAGGAGGATACCATTGTAGATCTCCCCTATAATAATGTTGACAATAACATCATGACCCTCACAGCCAAAGACCTTACTCAATCTAATGATTCATTACCTTTGGTTCATCCCGAACTCATTGATTGGGAACAAATCACACCCATTGATGTCCCAACTTTTCCAAATGACAAAACCATAATAAACTTTCTTTCTTCTTCCCTTCCCGAAACAAGTTCCACCAGGGAATAACCAAATCAGAGTTTTCGATAGGAAAGTTCCAAGTTTCTCAACTATGAAATAAATAACATAAAAGAAAGACCTAATGGTGAAAACCTAACAAAGGCAGTATTAGGTCAAGAAAAAGGAAAAATGAAAGAAAGATCTAATGGTGAAAACCTAAAAAAGGCAGTATTAGATCAAGGAAAGAGAAAAATAAAAAGCATATCCAATGGTGAAAATATTTCAAAGGCGCCAGAGGATGGGAAACTTGACACTATTCCGGAGTACTATCAGGAAAAATCTTCCATTTTGATTGAACCAATAGAGGCACTCAATATCGGTACCACAGAAAAGCCTAAAGTGTTGCAATTGGCTGCATCTCTTAAAGATGAAGAAGTACCTAAATTCATAGAATTTCTCAAAGATAATCAAGTTAGTTTTGCATGGTCCTACGTAGATATGTCGGGATTGGATCCAGATCTCATCACGCATCATTTATCTATTACACCAGGGGCAAGGCCTGTAAAACAGAAACTCAAAAAAATGCATCCACATGTTGTGTTGTTGGTTAAAGAGGAACTAAAGAAACTTATAGACTTTGGATTCATCCGATCCATCGATTATGCAGAATGGATTTCCAATATTGTACCTATTTCTAAGCCAGATGGAAGGATCAGAATTTGCACAGATTTTAGGGATTTGAACAAAGCATGTCCTAAAGATGATTTTCCTTTACCAAACATTGATATGATTGTGGATTTAACTATTGGACATCCAATGTACTCATTAATGGATGGATTCTCAGGATACAACCAAATAAAGATTGCACTAGAAGATCAGGATAAAACATCGTTCACATGTCCTTGGGGTACTTATTGCTGGAATGTAATGCCATTCGGATTGAAAAATGCAGGAGCTACTTACCAATGAGCAATGACAACAATTTTTCATGACATGATGCATACATTTATGGAGGATTATGTTGATGATATTCTTGCCAAGTCTAACACTAGAGAAGGACACATTGATATCTTGTCTAAAATTTTCAAAAGAATGGAACAATTCAAAGTAAGACTTAATCCTAAGAAATGTGTCTTTGGAGTAAAATCCGGAAAGTTATTAGGATACATTGTGTCAGAAAAGGGAATTGAAGTAGATCTAGCTAAAGTACAAGCAATCCTTGATATGTCACTGCCAAGGAATATCAGTCAACTACGCTCTTTACAAGGACGGTTACAATCCATTCGCAGATTCATTGCTCAATTGGCAGATAAGAGTTTACCATTTACGTATCTCTTGCACAAGAATGTTTCATTCAAATGGGAGAACAAATGTGAAGCAGCCTTTGAACAAATAAAACAATATCTCATGAATCCTCCAGTATTGGCTCCACCAATACAAGGTGCAACCCTCATATTATATATTGCTTCCATAGAAGTATCTTTAGGAGCATTATTGGCACAAGAAGACTATTCAAGAAAAGAATGAGCCATTTATTACATCAGTAGAACTCTAACAAGTCAAGAGCTAAATTACACCTTCATTGAAAAAGCTTGTTTAGTAGTGGTGTTCATTTCTCAAAAATTACAACACTTCATGTTGACTCATACAGTAAAGCTTGTGGCTAAGATTGATCCACTCAAGTATCTTCTAAGCAAGGCAACCTTAACTAGCAGGTTGGCTAAATGAGTCATGATCTTAAGCAAGTTTGATATTCAATATATGGATCGAAAATCTATAAAGGGACAAGTAATTGTAGATCAACTAGTAGAAGCACCAATGCTAGCAGAACACCCAATACATGTTGATTTTTCTGATGCCGATATTTTTATAGCGGATATTCAACAGTCATGGTCACTCTACTTTGATGGTTCTTATACTCAACATGGTTTAGGAGCAGGAATTCTTTCTATTACACCTCAAGGACATACGATCCCAAAATCTTATCGGCTAGTGTTTCCCTGCACAAACAACATAGCTGAGTATGAGGCATTGATAATCGGCATGAAAATTGCAGTAGATTGGAAGATCGCAGAACTTCAGGTTTTTGGTGATTCACAACTTGTTATAAACCAAATCAATGATGAATATCATACTAAAGATGACAAGTTGATACCTTACAAAAGAATGGTGGAAGATCTAAAGAAATACTTTGTTAACATCAAGTTCATACAGATTCCATGCATTGATAATAAAGTAGCAGATGCTATGGCTACAATCGCCTCTCTACTCCAATTGTCAAATAATCAGAGATGGTATGATTTCCTGGTGGAACAATTTTTTTCTCCCACCCATGACAATCCTGAAACACAAATCATTTGCCATCTTACGAGTTCTGACTCTTCCTTATATGGCCAAATTTACACTTACCTAAAAGATACCACTTTACCCTTAGGTTTGTCTAGGAATCAAAAATGGAATTTCATTTGTCAATCATTCTGTTGCACCTTAATTGCTGACATCTTATACCGACGTGGTCTGGATGGTACCCTCCTTAAGTGTCTTGAACGCGATGAATCGAAAAAAGCCTTACAAGAAGTCCATGGTGGAATTTGTGGGACACATTCAAGTGGACTAACCTTATCAAAGAAACTTGTAAGATTAGGATACTACTGGCCAAACATGGAGAAAGAATCATTTGCCTTTGTGAAGAAATGTGCCAAATGTCAGATTCATGGGAATCTCATTCACGCTCCTGCTCAAGAATTATAACCTTTTACCACAACATGGCCTTTTGCTTAGTGGGGATTAGATTTGGTTGGCAAGATACATCCATCATCTTCAAATGGACACAAATTTATCATTACAGCCACTGAATATTTCACTAAGTGGATTGAAGTTGTTCCTTTGACAACTGTTATGGGTAAACAAATCTCTTTATTTATCTTGAATCATATTATTTGCAGATATGACATTCCTAGCTCCATTATAACAGATAATGGTAGACCCTTTAAAAACCAAGATGTTGATGCAGTATGTGAAAGATTTCGCATCAAACACAGGTACTCCACACCTTATTATCCATAGGGGAATGGTCAAGCTAAAGCTTCAAACAAAACAATTCTGAAAATTTTAAAGAAAACAGTGAATGAAGCAGGTCATGATTGGCATGTTCAGTTAAATCCGGCATTATGGGCCTATAGAACAAGCATTCGCACACCGACAGGAGCTACTCCTTATGCTTTGGTCTATGGAGCAGAAGCTATTTTACCACTGGAAGTTGAGATCCCTTCACTTCGAGTATCACTCAAAGGGCTAATCAATGATGAAGACTACAGAGTATCAAGGTTACAAGAGTTGGAACTACTTGATGAACGACATCAAACTACGGTTAATCACTTGAAGGGATACCAACAAATCATGTCTCGTAGTTACAACCACAGAGTCAAACCATGGAGTTTTCAAGTGGGTGATTTGGTCCTTAGAGAAAACCCTCAAAATCAACAAGATCGGAAAAAGAAAGGCAAGTTTGAAGCAAATTGGCTAGGCCCATTCGTTATCATTGCAAACTATGGATCGAGGGTATATCAGTTGTCGACAGCAGAAGGAGACCTGTTTGAAGATCCGATCAACAGCATTCATTTGAAGAGGTTCTACACTTGAAAAAAAATCAAAAACAATACAAAAAGTCCTAAAAGAAAATCCATTGCCTTGATGAAAACCTGGCAAACATGCGTCTTGGTAATAGTAAAAAAATCATAAAATCAGGAAAAAGTGCAATAAAATCAAACAGTGAAAACCTGGCAAACAGGCATTGTTTGTGATTTCATTTAGCTCTCTCATCTATTAGGATTCATTCTGCATATACATTCTCGCATCAGCATCACACACCTCACTATCACATTCACATCATTTTTCTTGAAACGACAAGGATCTCATCATGGCTTGATGATTTGAGGTTTATCCATCACGATGGTTGTGTCTAGCAAGAGTCAGAGTACAAGGTCACTAGGGGGCAATTTGCTTTTATAGGAGGTAGACAGCAACGTGTGTCTAGCATCAGAATGTCTAAAACAATAGTTTCTGAGCTTACATGTTTATCTTGACAGATGATTTAAAAGACAAATTGGATGATCTTAATCTGAATAAAATTAATGACAAAACCTACAAGCATAAGTTGCAAATTGTTGTTTTGATATTTGATGACATCATATCTTTGGAGTGGTTCAATGATGTACTGAACTAGAATCATGAGGAAGAAGTATGATATTTCTTTGCTTGCTATCTGTAAGTTAATCATTAGTATTGTGCAAATTGGTCGCGAGACATGCTCTATAACGTATCATTGATGACATTTCATAATTTGCATAAGAAAATGGTTAACTTTTGTCTATTTCTGCAAGCAATACTCAGGTCATCTTGGTTCAATTATACCTCGATGTTTGTATTAACTTGCTATAGTAAACATTATGGAAGCAGTACTCAGGTCATCATTGGTGCTAACATACCCTTTGATGCTTGTACTAACTTTCAACATATCAAAATGGCTCAATGATGACAACTAAACATAGCAAGAAATGGCAACAAGGAAAATGATTTATAATTTCATTTAGGGTTGCATAATTTTATTTAGGACTGCATATTTCATTTCCATCTTGAGGTTATTTTTAAATAGATTTTTGAGGGTGGATCACATTCTTACAATATCTTTTTTTCGACAATGGTTGAGTAAGACTGGACATTTGTTACATCTCATCATCTCATTATCATATTCCTTATCATATCATTTTACATCAATATACATCATAGGAATTCATTACATTATAGGTATGATTATCATTCATCATTCATTAATACATACATCTGCATATTTCACACATTCATTAAATAAGAAATTGCATTCATTTTTTTTTATGTCATTACATCATATATCATAAGATCATTATATAAGTGCATTTTTCATCATCATCATCATACATTACACATCTCATCTAAAAGCATTCACATCTTATATATTGCATTCCATACATACATCATAAAAGAAATATTATCATCATTACATCATCATAGATACAGAACATATAAAAATCCAAATAAAACATCCATAACATGTGCATAAATCATCCATAACACATATATAATCAAATCGCCACTGCATATCATAGATCTCATAAAAAAAATGTCCAAGAATACAAGGATATCAAATGTTTCAAAAAGATATATCATGCAATGGTATCAATGTGTCTAATAACTGCTCATCAAGGAGGGGCATCTGGCCGTGGCTCATGGCTACTGCTGCCGTCGGAGGTAGCAGGTCTCACTGGATCTCTGCTCCTGGAGGCTCTGCTCTCTTGTTTACGTGGCTGGCCCACACTCCTGGACACACTCCTGGAATGACTGCGTGAGTGAGTTCGAGACCGAGTACCTGACTGAGTGAAGGCTATCCATTGCTCAGGTGGCACTACCTCAAAATATCGCATCTTGTAATACTCGGCCTCCTGAGCAGTCTCTAATCCCTCGGCCACAACCTCTCCAATAGAGGTGTTCTCCACTGACCTCAGTAGTCTCTCAGCTACCCCCTCAGCCTGTACACATCTCTCTCAGAAGCTATCCCTCTCGACCATAAGCTGTGGTATATGTCCCTGTAACTGGTTGATGGTCACCTGGGCCTGTACTAACTAACTCCTCAAAGTCTGAACCTCAATATGCATAGCATCCACCTGTCCTTATGATGGAGCCCTAATGGTGATCTGCAGTGCTGAAGT
Organism: Sequoiadendron giganteum; assembly: GCA_007115665.2. Classification (NCBI taxonomy): domain Eukaryota; kingdom Viridiplantae; phylum Streptophyta; class Pinopsida; order Cupressales; family Cupressaceae; genus Sequoiadendron; species Sequoiadendron giganteum. The sequence goes on from CM021100.1 coordinate 893,328,493, forward strand.
ACTGGCTTGACCCACTGCTCTAGATGTTCGTGGCCTGGTACTAAAGGGAATATCAAAGAATAGTCTCTGTCTCCCACCACCCCTATCATCCCCATCATCGGAGTCGTCTGATTCCTCCTCTGTCCCCTCGGTCTCAGAGCTTTCATCATCTACATCCATGGCTCCCCCACCGATATTTTCCTGCACCTGCCCCTGATCCTGTGGCTGCTCTGCTGCTGGATGTCCCTGTGGCTACTATAACCCTGCCTGGATAACTGGACCTCCCATCAATTGGGTAGGCTCATCTGGACTAGTAAACCGTGGAAAGGGATGTGTGTAGAAATATGCATCGTAGTCACCTATCATCCCTGCATCTGTGATCTCTAGTCATGTGGTCTAATTATCGGGCTGCAGCTCAAAGTACTCCTCTCTGGTGGCCTCAATGGTCAAAACTGGCCCCCACTCTAGTATGTCTCCTCGACGCCTGGCATACTGTGATGTCCCTTGGGGCATCATTTGAACCCATCCAAACTATCTCAGAACCCTCCGACTCAGAAAACTCTCAATGATGAAGGGGGTGCGTCCAATCAAGTATCTGGGCCTAGCAACATATGGCATTTCTAGGTCATCTATCTGCAATGGGTCACAATCCACATACGGTCGCTAGATGACTGTGTCCAAATCATCTAGTACCCATCGTTAGTACTCTAATTTTCCCAGCCTCGGCTGGACAAGGGGCCTTGTGTATGCATAAACGTATGGACATCTGAGAGGGCAATCTCTCCTGACAATAGGACGAGTAATGGAAAATGCTCCCATACAAATAACTGTAAAAGAGTCACCGCGCAAGAAAGACTCTTCCCACCTATATACACAACTTGATGAAGGTCATGGTACAGATGGGCTAGCATGCATGATCCCCATGCATATCTGGTGCTATGGAGAAGCATGTCCTCCAAGATCCTACCCCACCCCAATGATAGTCCCTTTGACCTGCGATCAGGACAAAGGAAACCACTGATCATCCCTGCCAAAATCGAAGGTAGTGGGGCATACCTCTCCGTCATCTCCTTCCAGGGAATCTCATAGCCGTAGACATGAGGATCCTGGAAGACCCGTCTCAAAGCCTCTGTACCCCCAATCTCCTTGTGATCATAAATCACAAGCTCTCCAACCACAGGAATACCCAAAATCCTGTAGACATCCTCTGGCGTCACTGTAATCTCTCCGTCGACAAGTGGAAGGTGTTGTGCTCGTTGTGCCACTACTTTGCTAAGGTAGTCAACAGTCCCCTATTGACCTGATACTGCAGGATACTCAATAGAGCTCTCAAGCCACACTGGTCTATCACTGCCAAATCATCATGGGACAGTCGGGGAATCATCTCCCATGTTTGCGAAAATCTCTCTCTAATCTAAAGGAGACCAAAATACTCCTTTACAAAATTATCAAGCAAGCATGCAAAATAAATCAACAAAAGGATATCATCACTCAATCAATACATCAGGCAAGTTTACATCACATCTAATTTGTTTTTCATATCGCATGGAAACAAATTTAATAGTCATCATGACTTAATTTGACTTTCAAATAGAAAAACAAATCTATCATTTATTTTGTTTTTCATATCGCATGGAAACAAATTCAACATTCATCATGACTTAATCTATTTTACTTTCAATCAAGAAAGCAAATTATCATCTCTATTTTGTTTTTCATATCGCATGGAAGCAAAATTTATCAAATCTATTTGTTCTTCAAGCACGAAGGCAAATCTATCAAATCTGTTCATCGATGATATTCAAATGCGTAAAAATCTGTTGTCTAATCTAGCAACAATCATCAAGCATGCATCAATTTTTCTTCTAAATTACAAATTGGCAAAAATTCATGAATGCGCTAAAATAGTCAATCAATGCGCTAAAACCATGAATGCGCCATTTTATTCCATGGATGCACTAAAATAGTCCATGGCTGTGCCATTTTATGTATGCGCTAATTCATTAATCAAATGCGCTATAATAGTGCATGGATGTGCTAAATCACCTATGCGCTACTTTATCATTGTCTGCAAGCAGGTTTCATAGATGAGCGATTTTATCTAACCTATGTGCTAAATCCCCTATGCGCGATTATGTGGCTTCTATGCGCGAATTTGGATGCGCTAAACTATATACCATATGCACTAAAATACCTATCGCATGCGCTAAAACAAAATTTTGAAATTTGAAAAAATTCAAAAAAGCATCTGAAAATGCATAAAATTTTTACGGAGAGGTTTGGATCGACTTACCGGAGGTCTATACGTCGGCGGTCTCTGATGATAGCGACCTCGCTCAAATCTGTGGCTCTCATACGGGATCGACATCGCTTTTATCCCTCTTAGAGCTCCAATTTTCTCAAAGGTTACTATTCAAATGAAAGTGACATTTCACCTTTTTCATCTTTTAAAGGGGTAAAAATAGCATTTATTACTGGGCAAAGTGCTATTTCGAGAGTTAAATCACCATTTTTCTCCAAAATCATCTGAAAATCTTCCAAATCAATCTCCTAATCATTCTCATCATGCGATTCATCTCTTGAGGGGGCATATAGCATCATCAGCAATTTTTCAAAGTCAGGGGCAAATTCTTTGAAGCAATGCGTAAAATACATCACTTCAAAAAGGGGCAAAATGTACACATCTAAAAATGGTCACGCTCGATCGAACCTGTTAATTAATTAAATATGAATTATTTAATTAATGTTCTTAAGTCTTCTACATATAAATAAATTTAATTATTTATTTAGGTTGTTCATTTTTCTAAATTCTTCTAATTTAATTAAATAAAAATTAAGGCTACCTTCTTCTTAATTAATTAAATAGATTTTACAATTTATTTACATTAATTATCAAAGTTTAAATTCTAAATTTAAATGATTTTCTTCCCTCCACATTTAATTAAATACTTTTGATATTTAATTCCCACTTCTCTCACAAAAATTAAATAGTCTTAATATTTAATTAGAAGACTTTTTCCTTTTCTCATAATTAAATATTTACAATATTTAATTAAAGCCTTTTTGTATTTCTTTCACACATAATTAAATATTTATTTATTTAATTATGAGAGACACCTTTCAATTGTCTCTTCATTTTTCTATCTCTTAGAATTCTCGATCTCTCACCGTTCATTTCAACAGGTTTGAACTCGACCGTTGATCTTGGCCAATCGAATTCCTATCTTCGAAAATCTATAAATACAGCTCCTTCATGAGCTAAAAAGGACCTCGAATCTCATAGTTTCATGTGTAGTTATTATAGTCCCATATTAAGCATTTCATAGCATTTCAATTCAATAAGCTCAATCTTGTAGATGCATATGCATTTTAATAATCTCATTCTCTCAAGTGTCATTCTATAAGCTATGTTTGCACAACTGAGAGTAAACATATTGAAACGAATCCTTGGAGATAGAGGACAATGAAACGAATTTGAAGAAGCTGTTGTTTAGAGTTTGCATTTACTTTATTAATTTAATTTTCTTCAATCTAATGTTGCATTGGTGTATTAGATTAGATTAAATTTAATTGACACATTTTCTCATACACACAGAATATAGAACATCTTATAAGAACATCTTATAAGTGAGAAACTTGTCAAATGGGTTGGATATTATATTTGCATTAATTTGAGGTTTAGGTGCAAATTTGTATATTATTTTTGAGGTTAGGTGTTAATTTTGTGAGACTAGTTATGAGGTTAGGTGTTAATTTTGAGGTTAGTTTATGTTATTGACTCAACACATAGTTTAGTAGTTTATGGTTTGAGTTCTGGTACAAGGTTGAGGTACTATATGGAGGCTAGGTTTTTTCTTTTAGAGCATCTGGTATGTGAAATGGAAGGTATGACATGCTATGATATCCATCTTTAGGTGTTGATGGTTTGAGTTCTAGTACAAGGTTGAGGTACTATATGGAGGCTAGGTTTTTTCTTTTAGAGCATGTGGTACGTGAAATGGAAGGTATGACATGCTATGATATCCATCTTTAGGTGTTGATGGTTTGAGTTCTGGTACAAGGTTGCGGTACTATATGGAGGCTAGGTACAAGGTTGAGGTACTATATGGAGGCTAGGTTTTTTCTTTTAGAGCATCTGGTACGTGAAATGGAAGGTATGGCATGCTATGATATCCATCTTTAGGATTTGTAGTATTAATTTTGAGGTTAGGTGTTAAATTTGTAATATTAATTTTGAAAGTTAGGTATTAATTTTCTTTTAGGAATGTGAAAGAAAGCATAATTAGATGCGAGGAAGCTATGACATGTTATGATAGGATTTGTAGTATTAATTTTGAGGTTAGGTGTTAAATTTGTAATATAAATTTTGAAAGTTAGGTATTAATTTTCTTTTAAGAATGTGAAAGAAAGCATATTATTCTAATTATGCGAGGAAGCTATGACATGTTATGATGTGAAAAATGAAAATTCTAGTTAAGCATGAGGTTAGGTGTCAAATTTGTCATATTAATTTTAAAATCTTGATTTGACACAGATAATGTTTATGGTTTTGAGATCTTTTATTTATATGTTCTTTAATGTTGTTTCACGATTTCCAGATTGACTTCAAATTGTATACTTTTGATTTTCTTAAGGTGCGGTTTTACCTGGTGCTTGAGAGCACAGGTAGAACCTACTAAGATGAGTAAGTAGTTTTCAATGTCCTGAATTTCCAGTTAAAATCTAAATAATGAAAAGAAATGCCCGTGGAAGTTTTCTCGGTGCAGTAATGGAGTTTTATTTTGATTCTACTGCTTAAAATAAATCTTTAATTGTTATTCAACTGCATCTATCGAAACGAATGAAATACTTCGAAATATTTATCTACCAAATAATGGAACGTTTGCATAAAAATATCCTATTAGATTGAAATTGGACTGCCATAGATTAAAATAGAGGATCGTCTTCATAAACAAAATGAAAATATTTTATAAACATACAGATATCTTCCCATAAAACGAGATGAATCCGATCTGATATCACATTAGCAGACAACAGATACTTATGACCCCTAGACCAATGAATTACTCCGAATATCTTCACTCTTAAAACGACAGTAAGAATATGATTTCACAAACAGCAAGCTGGAAGGAAAATCAATGTGTTTCAAACAATACAGGACAGAACTGTATATAACATAATACTATATCTGCTACTCACACATACAAAGCTAAACTATATACAATGAACGTTAGCCATTTCAAAGCACACATTAATCCTCACGATGTTCAGTCCCCATAACAGTCTTCTTGGCAGCCTGCACAGCACCTGCGACAGTTCCTATGACCGTATCCCCAACAGCCTCCAGAACACCTTTATCACTGATAGTGTCGTCGCTGGCTATAGCCTTCACTTCTACTTGGACCTTACTTTCGCCGTCTACTCCACCACGACCTTGCTTATCTTGCTCCTGCCAGGCCTTTCCTCTCATCTCTTTCGCGGTTTCTTTGTAGTCGGTGGCCTCTTGTTGGCCCTGTTCTTGACTTCGGAAAAAGCTCTGCTTTGCTCGCTCGGCTGCTTCCGCCATTTTCTTTTCCATTGATTCTTTTGTCTCGCCCGCCTTCTCAACCATCTGCCGGGCTTGCTCCCTTGCCCGCTGTTGGGCTGCTTCTAGAGATTGCTTGGTTTGTTCCGCAGCTTCTGCCATTTTCTTCTCCACAGACTCTTTCGTTTCTCCGGCTTTCTCTGCCATCCGGCGGGCATGATCTCTCGCCCGCTGTTGGGCTTCTTCCAGGGATTGCTTAATTTGTTCAGTGGCTCCGTAGTCGGTAGTCTCTTGCTGGCCTTGGTCTTGACTTTGAAAAAAACTCTGCTTGGCTCGTTCGGCTGCCTCCGCCATTTTCCGTTCCACAGACTCCTTTGACTCGCCCGCCTTCTCAGCCATCTGGCGGGCCTGTTCCCTTGCCCGCTGTTGGGCTGCTTCTAGAGATCCCTTGGTTTGTTCCGCAGCTTCCACCATTTTCTTCTCCACAGACTCTTTCGTTTCTCCTGCTCTCTCCGCCATCCGTCGGGCACGATCTCTCGCCCGCTGTTGGGCTTCTTCCAGGGATTGCTTAATTTGTTCAGTGGCTCCGTAGTCGGGGGTCTCTTGCTGGCCTTGGTCTTGACTTTGAAAAAAGTTCTGCTTGGCTCGTTCGGCTGCCTCCGCCATTTTCCGTTCAACGGACTCTTTTGTCTCGCCCGCCTTCTCAGCCATCTGGCGGGCCTGATCCCTTGCCCGGTGTTGGGCTGCTTCTAGTGATTGCTTTGTTTGTTCCGCAGCTTCCGCCATTTTCTTCTGCACGGACTCTTTCGTTTCGCCGGCTTTCTCGGCCATCTGGCGGGCACGTTCTCTCGCCCGCTGTTGGGCCTCTTCCAGAGTTTGCTTCGTGCCTTCCGCGGCTCCATACGCCGACTCCTTCACCCTTTCTTTCGTTTGCTCAGCTTTTTCGCCCGCCCGTTGGGCGGTCTGGCCGGCGGTTTCTTTTGCACTATTATAATTTTGCCCCAGGCTTTCCTTTGCCTTGTTTATTGCGTCGTATGTGCTGTCCTTCGCTAAGCCTAATCTGAAGAAAAAGAAATGGAATTTAATCTGAAGAACAAGACCTAAACTTAATAGCAACAAAACATTTTACAAATAAAAAAGAACGCACTTCTCCTGCGTTTTGTCTTTCATATTCTTTGCAGTCTCGGCAGAGGCCTGCGTTGTTTCCTGGGATTTTTCCTTAGCACCTGTGCTCACATCACCCATCTTATTCCGAGCTGCTCCTGTGTATTCTCCCACTTTCTCCTGCACATCAAATATTAGTATTTGGAATCCAATATCACTAAGCATACGTGATCAAGCACTAGCATTTGCAATTCGACATAAAATAAAACATACCTTTGTAATATCTTTGACTTGTGCGGCCTTGTCTGCAGTATACCCAAGTGTACTGCGACCAGTATCTATAGCCGCCTCCTTTCCCTGTTGCAATTTCTCAGAAGTCACATTGTAGGCCTCGCTGCTCTTCTGCTTGGTATAATCAGCAGCAACAGAGGCCCCCTTGCTCACCTGTTCAGTCAAGCTATCTTTGGCCGACTTACTCTTCTCCGCAGTACAATGCAGAGCCGCCTTAGCCTTCTCGGCAGTGTAATCCTTGGTAGCGGAAGTCAGATCAGCCGCCGCCTCCTTAGCTTGCTGCAACTTTTCCGCAGCGTAGTCCTTGGCCGTAACAGACCGGTCCGCCGCAGCGGCTCTGGCCTGCTCTAGTTTGTCGCTGGCAACAGTTTTAGCCTCCTCGTAGCGTTTCTCCGCGGCCTTCACTGCCGCCATCGCGTTCTCCTGGGCTGCGGCGCGGTAGTGTTGGATGGTCTCGTAGCCGGTCTCCGCTGCCACGCCTTGCTTGGCTTTCGCTTCTTCCATGTGCTGCTGTGCCGCTGCTCTCCTCCGCTGTTGTTCTTCATCCTCTCTCGTGCTGTCTCTCCCTTCCTCCATCCTTACCTTTTGTTGGCTTGCCATGCCAAAGTCTTATGTAATGCAGAGATGTTTTTACAGATACAGAAAATATGTTATTGAAAAGATTGATGGTATACTGAGAATACGGAATTTGTTCTATGAGCGAAGGCAAGCAAGAATAGAAGGTGTATATAAAGTGGAGTATGAGTATATGCATGATTTGGGTAAGACGAGGAGAGAGGGTGTTGTAGCAGGTTTACACTTGGAAATTTTGTCGGCAACAAAACATACGTGTTCTGCACTTGTTACAAGAAGCCAACCAGCTGTAGGCTTTCAAGAGCCACGTTGCTCCTGCACAAACAAATCTATACGGGGATATAATTTAGTTTATTTCTTCCACATTAAGTTGCATCAATTCCTTTGTTCCCACAGATTGTTAACCGGTGTTAGTGAGTTCTGGATTGCGAATTGGGTATTTGATTTGGCCAATAGGCTCCCCGTTTGCTGGTCATTTTTGTGGCACGTTCTACAAACGACACAAGGCATAGAGTAAATTTGTTGACGTGTACGCAGCAATCATAACTCATGAATGTATATGCTGACAATTCAAAAAAAATTATAAAAATTAACAAAGAGGAGAATTACATATTTTTTAAAAATTATAAAATAGTTTTTAAATAAATAAATAATTGTTAAGTAAATAGAAACAGTTTTTAAAATAAGATAATCAATGTAAACAAAATAAAAATAAAATTATATTTTAAATAATATCCATTTCAAATTGTTTTTTCATGGATACAGGTATTTAATTATTTTAATTTTTTTTAGAAAATTTAATTGAAGGGTTATTTCAATTTTTTGAAAATAATACAATAAATTATAAAATTATGTTCAAATTTTTAAAAAATAAAATGAAAAATAAAATAAATCTTAAATAGTTTTGACAAAATAAAATAACTGAAGATTCATATTTCTCATATTTTTTATATATGTGTTTAACATAATTATGTTAATTTTAAATATATATAATTTTTTCTTTGATTTTTGTGTACATGGTCATTATATAAAACTCTATGCTTGCTACCATTATATACCACATCTAAATATAATTATTAAGAATTAATGCAGTAATTAAATGCCAACTGGATATTAATTTCATTAAAATATTGTATATAGAAAATATAAATATAAATAATTTTACATAGTTTATAGTTAAAACAAGATAAAGAATCTAGAATATTTTGATCAAGTATGTTTCAATGTTGGGAATAGTTAATATCAAATTCATAATCATCTAGAATTCAAATTTTTCCATTGACTCTATGTAGGGTCAAGTCTAACTATTAAGGTCAGATTTGTGAATGTGAATTGTCTTGAATCCATCAAATTATAATATGATATTTGCATACTATTCTTCATTATTTCACTCAAGATGTCGAAATTTCTTCTATACTTCAAATATCTTTAATCACTATAAATATTGATGAATACCTTGTAGGGTTGTCATATAACTAGGTCATGGGGAGAACTAACCCTAATAAAGCCTATGTAATTGAACAATATTCAAGAAAAAACATTTTATTCATGTAGATGTTTCTAGAATGATTGTGTAGTGAAATATTCTTTTTAGAGCTCTAATCAAAATTTGTTAGTTAATTGATTTCTTTCTATGATTGAATGATTTTAAGATTATTCAATGTTTATAATGGGTGCATTGAATGCATTTTAAACATAGATATATATAGAAATGTCATGCTCTAGACTTATGATTTTAAATGCAAGATTATAACTTTAATATGTTCAATGGATAAACGAAATCTATGAACATGCATTACCATGAGATTACTTTTTGAATAATTTTATGATGCAAATTATATATGATGAATATGATTTGGATGTTATTGGATAACTACGTTTATTATGCATTAAGTTGGATGTAGGAAAGAACCAAGCCCTCCAGTGAGGAGAGTGAGAGTATCACCTAGGAGAGGAGTTTGGTGTGACAACCATTACTGTATCTATGTGAGCTATCACACAATCATGACCTACGTTAGACAAGTTAAGTCAAGTCAGTTTGAGATATGTGTCGATAAGTAAACCCTTGGTCATAACTTTTGTGATGATTGAAATTTTTGAGTAATTGTCTATGATTTCCTTTGGTTGTTTCTTTGGTTTGTATTAAAGTGACTAAATCATATGTTTTACTTTGTGTATTTGATATATATATGAATGGAAAAGTATATACATTAAATGTATATATGTCTTTATGTATATCTATGATAACTCATGTATATGAGTATATACGTGTGTGCACACAAATAGGTAGAAATGTCTACATATACTCATAGGTGGATGAATCATACATATGGGAAATTGATTGGACATATATACACACACACTTGTATATATACTTATAAATATATATGCATATACTTGTTATAAGATGTAAAAGTAATAATATATAGGTATACATTAATATATAAGTATATAGGCACACATTAAATAATATGTACATGTACATACATACATATATATTAAAATGGTTGCGAATTATAATATATATATATATATATATATATATATATATATATATATAATGATATGATAAGAAATCAAAGCAAATAAATTATAATGCGGGTAAATTAAACAATGTTTAAACTGAACGCTAAACATATGTGATGTGACACTTTAAAAAAAGTGTAAAGAATAATATAACACATAAAATATGCACATATACTAAACTAAAGTTTAAAGTGCATATAATGCAACGTAGTAGTGAGTCGATGATTATGCATGAGTTTGTAAAATAAAGTTGAGTTAGCATGCCACACATGAAAAATAGTTAGAAAGTGTTGAATGGGCCAAAATGACATGAGTTGGAAGGGAAAACAATTAGAGTTTTCTCTATTTTGGAAATCAACCTCTATTGTAGGTGCCATGAGTAGAAACCTGGCATAACAAGAGCTACGATGGGAAGTAGAAAGCAAGTCAAAAACCATACCAAGTGTTTGACCAAGTAAAATAACCATGAGCCAGCTAAAATAAGGCAACCCAATCATGTGTTTGGAAGTGATTTTATTTAGGATTGTATATGTGTTAAATTTTTTATTCTTTTAATTACAATTTTTCAACCAGTTTGCTTAGTCCACTAGTTTAGAGGTAGAATTGGTTTTGAGTTTGTGATTTTAGTTTTAGAGGTGATGATCAAGTGAGCTAATCTATAGCATTAGCTTTCCCAATATCTCTTATAAATAGAGGGAAACCTCTTAATTTTAAATATTTGATTGGAATTCATTTGTTGTCCATTCTCATTGTTCAACTGTAGTTTTCTTTGTGTAGAGTGGTGTTTTTGAGTGAAAGTTATGACAACTAAGAATGATTATATTTAGTTTTTAAGAGTTATTTGTTTTCAAGATTTGAGTGTTCATAAAGAGGTTAGAATTTGAGATAAGAGTAAAGTGGAAGGAGTTGGAAGAGGATTTTTTGGTATTAAGCTTTGAGGGAAATTTCTTCATTGGAAGCTAAATTTCTAGGAATGTTATTTTTCTTATCCATTATTCTTTTTTATTTGATATCATTCTTGTTAATGTTTATAAACTTGCTTGTGAAAATGATGATTGCATATTATATAGAGCTTCCATGCATGTTGATTGGAGAAATCTTACTAGTTTTATATGCATATAACTACTATGATAGAAACATGTGGTTGTACTTGTTAAATAAATATAACTATAAGGTATTATCATAATATTTAGGATATCATAAGCTAATTGTATGCTTGCATGAATTATGATGTTGGGAATGGTATTATGTAAAATTACTATGTTGTCATTGTCAAATTATGATTTTATATAGATCTATGATGGTAGATTAACCATGAGTAGAGAACCTATGTTCTTAGACACTCATCTTTCCTTGGAATTAGGAAGACAACTTATTCCCTAGGGTTAGGGCATACACTTGATTGTGTTTATGTTGAAATGAAACAATACAATTGTAAAATGTATTAGAGATATATATACTTTATAATTACCTTACTAAAAGGATATTATCTTATAATAAGCCAAAAGTCTATACCTATTCATGGTGTTCTAGTCTTAAAGAAGAGGAATTTACTTATCGACATCCCAAAGCCGTAGGGCAAGGAGACTTTGAGGTGTACAAGTAAAAACTCCTCTCAAGTTGAGATATGAACTTAACATACATTGTAAACATGTGGATATATGTGCTATATTGTAGGAAAGGATATATGATTGTACAAACATAGGAACCTTATATAAATGACATGGAAAGAACCCTAAGGAAATTGGACAATAGTTGAAGGCTCTTAATTGAATTTACTAGAGGTTAAATAAGCTTCTTATGAACATGAGGTTTAATATAAAATTTAATGTCAAGGATAACCATATTGGTTATAAGGATGGGGCCATATTATATATGACAACAAATATTTTGAAACCCATAATGAGGAATTAAACTTTAAATCAAGTTTAATTTTGGATAATTATGTTTATTGACAAAACTTTAGATTGAAACCAGATGTTTCAAGTTGATGACATGGTGTCATCAAAGTTATCTAGTTATGGATATGAAATAGGAAAGTCATTTATTAAAAGAAAAAAATTGAATAATAGGCTAATGACAGTTCCAAGAATGTTACAAATGTGTAAACAAGGTATTTAAGAGGTTGGGTTAATCCAAATTGGTCAGCTAGATGAATATAAATGTTATATATCACTTTTTGGAATGGAATCTTGTTATATTATAATATGGTCAAACCTAGTCAAGAGTAATTTATGGTAATTTTTGTTTCCAAGTGGAGTGATGAGTTGGGTGAATATAAGACTATGCTCAAAGTATTGAGAGATTATTTATATATGAAATAGCTGGCCAAAGTAAGGGTAAGTTTCCACTATGTACACTTGTTGGTTCACTATGAGCTATTATTAAATAGCTAGTAGGGAGTGTCATGCATGTAGGCGGGTATCCATTGTATGGAAACACTAGTTATATAGGACAAAACACCATGCTCAAGTAGGCTTATATTAGAGGGTTACTATACCAATCTCTTTGTTGAAGGGTTAGGCCATCTTACTAGTTAGGAAGATGTGTGGGGCACTATAATAAGTCCATTTTTGGCAAAC
>CM021100.1:893341171-893614461 GCA_007115665.2 Sequoiadendron giganteum
TAGGTTCAACACTTGAACCTATAATCTCATTACGAAATTTTTCCACAAAATTATAAGTGGTTAATAAGTTCTTATACCAGAATGGTAGGGAGAAGAACAAGGGAAATAGTAAGATACTTGATTTTCTTGAAACTTGTCTAAATTTGGGACTATGAAAGAATCGTCCCTAGAGGTTGAAACTCCTAAATTAACAGCTTATAGATAAATATTATTGAATTGCATAAGGAATTCACCTAGGCTAACAAAGAAGGTTATCAATATTGGTATACATGATGCTTAATTAGAGAAACTAATTGTTAGATTAAATGAGAAACTATAGATTAAGTAGAAAATTCAACATATTGTGAGTCAAAACCAACAAGAGAGATATCTAGGAAGCAAGATAACCTCCTAACAATCGCGATTAAAAAAATAGTTAAAATATAACAATAATAATTGAAATCAAGAGTGAGAACTGATATCTTTGAGTAAAGGTTGAAGACCACAATAGGTTGCTAGAAGAAGAAACAAACTAGGTGAAGATGAAAACTGACATGAACCCAACAATTAGAATGGGCATATTCAATTTGGAGTTGAGATTTGAAAAAGAAACTGAACAACACGATGTGTCTAAGATCATGGAAAAAAATGTGCCAAGAATTTTCGATTAAAATTTCTTAGAAAATTTGGTTGGAAGGAAAAAACTTGGATAGTAAAATAGACTATTCAGAAAAGGGCTCAGAGAGAGCATAGTTTAGTTGAAGTTCAAATGGAACTTACAAGTTTTTCAACGAAAGTAAACTTTTGTTTAGTCCCTTTAAAGATCATTTGAAGATGTCTTAGAGGTAATTGGATATGGAAGGAAATTGTGTTTCCCAATTGAAATACTAATTAAATAACTATGGGAACAAAAATTATTTTTAATGTATACCTAGTGAGGGTAAGAAAGGGAAGTAATAGTCGTTCAACTGTAATAAAAGGTCAACAAGAAGAATGTTAAATCAATACAATCAATTTGGACAAACATCAAGAATTTAAATTTTAAGATGATTTAATGTTTGGAAACACCACGTTGGGAAAGGAGAAGACTATATGGATACAAATATGTACCCTTTTCAATGGAGTTTGATCATGTCTTCAAAGTTTGAAATTATTTTTGACTTCTTCATAAGACATGCTTCAAAAACCCCATATTTGAAGTTCCATACTAAATGACTATTGATGCCAAAAGTTGGCAAGGTAACAACCCTTTGTGGGAAAATCAATTTTAGGGGGGACCTATTGTGCCAAACTGAGTAACCTCCAGATTTTTAAAGAAGTTGGCTTCTTCTCTTATTGGGGTTTTGAATGAGAAAATGAAGCAGATATAAAATAAAGAATCTAACTAAGGCAATGCACCGAGATTTAGATGTTAGGAATAAAAAAATATATCTTAGAGATATCATTTAAGGGCCTACTAGGTAGTCTATTGTGTTCTAGAATGGTAAAACAAAGATACAATCTTGAATGATTCACTATATATGACATAAAATCAGCTTCATACACATTTGCTAGAAAGAAGAGTCCAAGACATGATCTAAACTGATAATTTATATTAATTTATAAAAGTCTGAGAATGATGCATCTGGTACAACAATGGCATAGTAAAACTTATCAAATATTGAAGAAAAATGAAAGGTTTGACAATGGCACAGTCTGTGAGTTCTTGTACAATAATTTAATAAAGCAAATAAAGGTGTGATTCTTCTATCTATTCTTTCACCGAAAATTGAAAAAAAATTGGAACTCTTGGAACCTCTGGAAGCCCTTGATGCTTCTAAGGAAGAAGCAATATTTATAATAAAATCTCAGATCAATGAGCAAGCAATAGGCTATATTCTCTAATCATGAGCAATGATGTTTTAGCAATGTTTTCTCCTTGGCTATTACAATAGAAAAGATTTGGACTATGAATGAGGATGTCCAAATTCTGGATGCATCCCCTATGAATGATGGTAGTGGTCCTAGCAGACTAGTGCTTGGACATGTGCAATTCACTCATGATGACAATTAGAAAACATGGCAGCTGGTGACAGTTGTTGCACGCTTGGTTTGTGTTGGCAATGAAGCCTTCGAAAGATCATGTGGCACTTTGTTGGGACCTGGTGCTCATCATTTCACTTCATCGATAATGAAATTGCACTGTGAAGACACGTGGAGGTCTATTACATACTCTGCTAAATGGTGGGGTCCACCAATAAATGTGCACGAACTGATGCTATGTGGTAGGCTGTTGGGACCCGAAAAGGGAGTGATGCAAAGATGCCCAAAATTTTGTGAATGAATGACACATGGAAGCCCGTCATAAGTTTTTGAAAAGAAATAAGAGGAAAATTCTACGAAGAGGGCTTGACAGAAAAGTGGTGGTACTGGCAAGGGTTTATGCGAAAGGGAGCCTGACATTAACTTTTCTCAAAAGGGGGAATGACCGATACTTAGGAAAAGTAAACTCACTTGAATGGAGCTTGGGAATTTTTATGTTCATAGATTTTGGTGACTCATCAGGGGCATTTTGTATGTGGAATGAGGAACCTAAAACATTTGGGTTTGCAAACAAGAAACCTATCCATTGGGTGGTGCGGCCAGAGCTTTGAGAGGGCGCTCTACAGGGGTAGCCATTCATCTTCAGACGGGGGCAATAAGTCTTGCAGATTTTCCTCCACTCCTTATAGATTGATCACTTCCTTGTAAGGTAACACTATTGACATATCAACCCATGAATCAAATTGAAAAAGGTGACGCACAATTGGCTGAGTGATGTTCTCAAAATCCTCCATGACAAGGGGTTGGCTGAAATTCTGCAAGGTAGGCACATCTTGTTGCTTTTCCACGAATAGTTTACGAATGTGAAGAAGACCTCCAAGTTCTTCATGACATCCTACTTGGTGTACTCCCTTGCTGATTGACAAAATTATCATTGATTGACTACAGTACCCTATGAGGCATCAGGAGTAGAGCTCAACCGTTATGATATATACCCTCAACTACAATACCAAAACTTCAAGAGGGATTATTGTAGGGTGAATGATGCATTCATCGCGTACATCATTTGGTCTCTAGGAGGTGAATTTCAGAGAAGAGTTTACCACAGTTCTAGGGCCCTCCTTAGGCAATATGCCTTCTTATTCATACAATTCCTTAAGTTCACATACATCCGCACCCAGGGATTCACATAAAGATGAAACAAGTTACCCCAGTACCCCAATGACCAGATTATACTATTGGAGCTGACTTGGCAGTTGTGGCACATTCATAATATCCTAAGCAGCAAGCATCTAGCGGGTACACCTTACCCCATCGGGCTCAGCCAAGGAATGTATAAAATTCATACCTCCTAATGCGCATGGTACTCTGAAAGGGAGTTCGCTAAATACCATTTCCAGTAAAATACAACTCAGCCCCAAATTGACCCATATGGTCATATCAGAAAGGCACTAGGATGTGAGTGTGGCCACCTCCACAATGTTGAGGATTTCTGGGCTAATTGTAAAGATGATCTTTAAGTGCGGCTACGACAATATATGCGCATGATTTCCTTCTATGTACGAAGAGTCAACTTGTGCCCAATCCTAGACTAAGTCAAGGAAGATGAAAGCATGGTGATCAATCCAGGATATAGTGTCATCGCCACTTTTCCACTGCCTATGGTTGATTGGGATAAGTGAGAGGTTGATGACCTCGACATACTCACCAAACCTGTCGAGGTCCGAATGAAGGCATGGATCGTCCAATAGGTGGTCCGACTAAAGCAACAAGGAGTTGCCTTAACATTTAAGGGACTAGAAAGTGAACCAAGTGGCTCCAATGCTGGGGTGGCCACCACTACAGTTGGGGAAACATCCAAAACCCCACCATCAATCAAAACCAAAAAGAGAAAAGAAGCTAGTGAGTAATTGCCCAAACTAAAGGTTTATGCCCAAAAGGCATGGCGAGCCACCAAGGAAATAAAGGAAAAAAACCAGAGGCACGGAGATGCCTGTGATTCCCAAAGTTCCACTCCGTGGGATCAGGGGGGAGGGGTCGGACCCACCGAGGTCTCCATCTGCTATAACTTTTGTTGTTGTTGCCACTGCCCCGTATACTTCGCTTGTAGTTTTTGCTTCCTCCCCGCCTACAATGGATATTTTTGTCCACCTTGCTTTTGCCTCTCCAATCATGTAGGTCATACCGGTGTATACATCCTCTACCACGACCTCGCTAGTCTCTTCTTCCTCTATGTCTCCTTCCCTTCCCTCTATTTTCGCTGCCACAATGCCTACCCTCAGCCTCCCAAAATCCTTCGTAAAATACATGCAAAACGTCCCATTCAAGCTTTCAGGGATGCTTAATAGTCCAATGGTGCAAGCTACAATAGTTCAGGATATGGCCAACACTCCAGCTCTCCCTCCCCCTACTCAACCAACAAGATTTGAGGCGACAATGGAGATATCAGATGAGCTTGAGCAACGACAGCTAGAAGCTACAAAGAGACGAGAAGACAAACAATTTGAATACCATAAGCACCCTTTGTTCGAATGTTGGGAGATTTATGAGGTGGCCTACAAATCTTCCAATGAGGGCAACGAGGAGCTTGACACTAAGCTAGTTCGGGAAACACATAATTTCGAGCTTGAGTTCAAGTGGAGCAAGCAGGTTAAGGAGATTGAGGATAAGGAAGCCTAAGATTAGCTCATGGTTTATGAAGAATTTACTACTTCGGAGACTTAAGGTAGCCGGTCTCCAATTGAAAGGCATGGCCAAACCCCGAAACATGATTAGAAAGCATCCCTCCATGAAGGTGATCAAGAGGATGAGCCCGAGGAACATGAACACAACCAAAATGAAGGGGAGAAGGGTGCTAAAAGGGAGGATCCCTCCAACGAGCAATTGTGCACCTAGTCTCTCACTAAGCGTGTAGTGCTCCAACAGGAATCCGATGAAGAGAAAGAGGATGTAGGAATTGAGAATGGAGCCCTTGTCGTTAGAGCCACTAAACTCGGGACTGAGGACAACAAGAATCAAGGTGAGTCACCTAGGGGAAAGCCTCAAATACCTGGTTGGCTGGAGAAGCCATTCAAGCAAAATACTCCCACCCTAAAAGATCCTAAGGCAAGGATAGAAGCCATACTAGCCAGAGCCCAAATAAGCACCAAGAAAGAGAAAAGGCCAAAGATCAGATCGAAGGTGACCATGGATACCAACGGATCTAGGGTAGCACAAATAGTGACACTGGTGGTTGGAGAATAGGGAATAACCTATAACATCTCCACCATTGATTTGGGAGTGGTCACAAGGGAGCAGAAAGCCGACCAGCTCCAAGAATTGGTTGCCATGGTGGTGCACCTTATCCAGTAGGATAAGGTTTCAAAGGAGGAACTCAAAGCACAAGTGGCCGATATGACGGCCTATATCCAGTAGTGGTCATCCCCGGATGAGCAGCCTACCACGTCATCGGACTAGCCTCAATTGTTGTCTCATTTGTAGATCAATAAATTAGAGAAGAGAAGGAATTTGGATAAGACTACGGAAAACTAGTTCCGATAGGTCCTAGACATGGGAAACAAAGACACCAACTTAGCGGTTCGAACCACAAATAAGTTCTTGGAAGTGTAGAGGACTCTTGAGGGTACAAGGCAATTTTGTGAGGGGTTGCCAGGGAAGTACAAAGCAACTTACCCAAAAAATGAGAGCATACTCGCATTGCCAAGCGAGGTTTGGGAGAAAGACCTCGCCCTCAAGGATGATGACCAATGGTTTATGGATGTATGGAAGTGAGATTTTGATCATCAGAAAGGAAAGATGGAGCAAATCCTAGAACAAGTGGTTCTGGAGATCGACTAGGACAAGGAGGCTAGGGAGGATTGTGCTTGGTACCTCAAGCTAATGATGGGCTACTAGCTACCCAGCATTGAAATTAATCCAAAGAGCATAAAGCCACACTTCTTCAAGAACATGGAAGATTGGATGTCAGCTGAAATCACCACGAATTTCATAAGTTTTTTTTCCAGAGCCTTTGCCTAGTTTGAGCTTTTCACAAGAAATCTTGCTAAATATGATGATGACTGGAAGAAGCTCGTTAACAACTCCCAAGAATGGAGCTACCAGATGTTGTGATCAAATATCATGGAGGTGGAAAAGCTTCAGCCACTAATCTTGAGTTTTGTGGAGTATGCATCTTCAAAGAAGCATGAGGGCAACCTTGCCATTGATGAAGATTTCCTAAAAGAGTAGCTGCAACTAAGGACAAACAACAAAAGATGAAATTTCTACAATGTTATCACTAGATGACAATATAGGGAAAAGAAAAGAAATGTTTTATAAATGTAATATATTTGGGGGTAGGTGAAACCCTAGTGTAAATTGAATCTTGGCCACACAATAGAATCAAATCTTTGCCACTCATTTTTCTTTTAGAAAACTATAAATAGGGCTCTCCTCCTCTTATTTGAAGAAAGTTGAGTTGTTGTGAAGGCATGCTGCATAAATTTTAATAGAAATGCATTGACTTAGTGCATTTTTGGATTTCTTTCCATGTTACATGATTCTTCTCCCATTAGTTAAAACTTTACTTCCAATTATTTTGTTGTTCTAGTATCCTTTAGTTAGCTTTAGTGGATTTAGTATGTTGTGTTTGGGTATGAAGCTTTCTGTTGTGTGTATGCTTTCCTTGTTCATTCTTTTGGTCATTTTTTGCTGGTAAGTGACTATGTAAAGTTAGCCTGGACTATAATTTCATAGCTTCTCTTTAAACATTGTCTTTGTTCACATTTACATGGCGAATGAATGATGAATATCTTTAGTCCTTAGAAGATAGCATAGATTTCATGACATTGTGAGAATTCAAATTTAGTGAAATCCTATTCAAGGGAGTTGTCCACAGCAAGAACCTCCATGATCAGTGTTCATCGATAGTTGTAGATCCAGGAACCTTTCTCCTTCCCTGCCTCTTTCCATTTATTTTTAGAAACAACTTGTGCTAAGGTTCATTGCACATTGTAAAGCCAAATCTGATGAAACAATGGAGTTCAAGACTGTTGTCTGAGCCTGCAACTGAGTGTAGTAATTTCATATCCGAAGAACTCCATTCATTGACCCAATTCTACTAAAAATTTAAATCGTGTAAGATCGCCTTGTGATTCTATAAAATCACATAAATCAACTGAAATATTCCAAGCATCATCATGACCTGACATCTGAGAGACCTTGGGATAGTGTTCTACAATTTGATTGTGGAAGATTGTCTTTTAAGAGTGGTAATGCACCTATGCATTACCTGTGTTGTGAAGTGCATAAAAACACCATCAACAAGAACCAATGTGCATATACTTACAAATTAATCCAATGAACCATTCAGTTATGCTCTACTATTTATTGTGTCAAGTATTGCCTCATAGTCAGAATCACAAACCTTCCAAAAGGTCTTCTTCAAAGGTCTACCCCCATATTTGGTCAAATAAATATTGGATGCCACGACAAGGCTTGAGTAATGAAGAATCTTACGATACATGTCAAAATCTTGAAATAACCTATGTTTAACACTCAAATGTGGGTACCTTCTAAGCCATGTTCGAGTAGCCACAACTGAGCCTGCAGTGTATTCAATGTTTTCTCCATCTATAACTGGGGCCTCCAATTTAGTTTTGGCCTTAACACAATGACAACAGTAATAGTTTGTTCCCTTATCATTTTCTTCATCTGCAATAACTGCATAAACATGCCTTGCATTGATATGTGCAGAAAATATCTTGAAATTTGTCAACATTATGAATACAATACAAACTAAGAAAGTAGATATATCACCTTGTTAAACTAGATCTGATATGTGGTCAAAGTCGACCAATGATTCCATCTATGTCAGTTCCAATGTCGTTGAAGGGGGATATGTGTGAAGTAGGCTCAGATAACTTGTCAACTATATGTCAACCCACTCCTCTAACTCACAATCATTCCAAGCTTGCATTGTACACGAAGAACAAAAGCATGCAATCTTTTGTGTATCGATACTCAATGAACCTGCGTTTGAGCTAAGTAAAGAGTGTACCTAACTCAGTCCTATTAGTATACAACAATCCTCATATGGTGCAATGTTAGTATCATCCATCAACCAAAAAAATCTATGAACTGAAGACGTGCCTTCATTAACTAGACCCATCAAAGCATTACTCCACTCGATAATTGATTTTGCATCTATCAACTTTGCACTCTTTATACTTTAACTCTTCTCATGCTAATGCTCTTTTCATGCATGCTCCTACACCATCATGATTCCCCTTTCCATGTTCAACCTCACAAAATTTCCACATATGTTGAACACCTATAATTACATGCATCCTACAAAACCAATAGAACATTCACAAGTTCTTGAACTGTGTTGCACATTTATCAGACCATATTATATGTCAGTCATATTTTATGCCCCTCTAAGCCAAACCATTGTATAACATTTGGAAGCAACCTTGCACGAACTCTAGAGAATTTGTGCGGTCATCACTAATGTAAAATTGGTACTCCCTAAATACCTTCCTTTGGTCATATGTACCATTAGATGCATGAATGATTGCTACATGCATAAATATCAAACCTGTGTGGAGTTGTAATACTGTGACCACACCTCATGTTGTGGTTGTAAAGTGTAGCTCTCCACAAATTCAACCACTGATACTATGCTTCCAACTAGAAAGGTGTCCTTGCATAGCTTGAATTGTGTGTCCAACCATCGGGTTGTATGGGTATGCATTGCATACTTAGACAATATATTGTCATGAAACATGGACATAAACTGGCACACTAGAATCTTCTGAATAACCAAATCCCACCTTTTTTCTTGAGACCCATCTTTTGTAGCACATGCCACTATTTTATACTTCCTAAACTCTACTAGTTTTTGTCCCACCTCATCTATGCTTTCCATATGTTGGCATACTGGCATACACTGGAATCCAACGCAATGCTCGCACGAATCATCCTATAGAAAGAGAGAGAGAGAGAGAGAGGGAGAGAGGAAGAGTGGGAGAGAAATATGGAGAGAGAAGGAGGGAGGGAGGGAGAGGAAGAGAGGAATAGTGGGAGAGAAAGAGAGAGGAGAGAAGGAGGGAGAGGAGGGAGGGAAGGAGGAGAGAGAGAGGAGGGAGGAGGAGGAGGCAAGGAGGATGGAGGAGAGAAAGAGGTAGGAAGGAGGAGGAGGAGAAGGAGAGAGGGAGGAGAGGGAGGGAGAAAGAGGGAGAGAAACAGGGAGGGAGGAGAAAGAGAGAATGGGAGAGAAAGAGGTAGAGAGAGGGGGGAGGGGGAGAGGTGGGGAGGAAGGGATATTGAGGGAGGGAGGGAGAGGGAGAGAGGAAGAGTGAGAGAAAAAGAGAGAGTGGGAGAGAAAGAGGGAGAGAGAGGGAGGGAAGGAGGGAGAGAGAGGGAGGGAGAGAGGGAGAGTGGGAGGGAGAGGGACTAGGAGAGAAAGAGGGAGAGAGGGAGGGAGAGGGAGAGATAAAGATAGATAGGGAGGGAGAGAGGAGGACAGTGGGAGAAAGAGAGAGTGGGAGAGAGTGGGAGAGTGGGAGAAGGGGAGAGTGGGGGAAAGATATAGTGGGATATATGGACATATAGAGGGAGGGAGAGATGAACTAAGAGAGAGATAGAGGGTAGAGGGTTAAACTCAACCCTTAAACCCTAAACTCTAAAACCCTCTACCATCTACCCTCTACCCTCTACCCTCTACCCTCAACCCAATACTCTCTACCATAAACTCTAATCCCTCAACCCCTATACCCCCTACTCTATAACCTCTTAATCCCTCAACCCTAAACCCTAATCCCTTAAACCATAACTAGTAAACTCTCTACTCTCTACCGTCAATCCTCTAACCTCAATTCTCAACCCTAATCCCCCAACCCTAAAACCCACTTAGTAAACTCTCTACCCTAATCCCTCAACCCTCTTGACCCTTAATCCCTCAAACATCAACCTTCAACCTTTAAACCCTAATCCCTCAACCCCTATACCCTCTTAATTCCTCAAACCTCAATCCTTATCCCTCAACCCTCAACCCTTCAACCCTAATCCCTCAACCCCTATGACCTCTTAATCCCTCAACCCTCAACCCTCAACCCCCAACCCTTAAACCATAATCCCTTAAACCTTATACCCTCTACTCTATAACCTATTAATTCCTCAATCCTAAACTCTAAACCCTTAAAACCTAACCCATAAAACCTCTACTCTCAACCCTAATTCACCAACCCCTAAACCCACTTATTAAACTCTCTACCCTAATCCCTCAACCCTCTTGACCCTTAGACCCTCAACCCCTAACCCTCAACCCTTAACCCTCAACCCTATACCCTATACATTAAGTCCGCAAACCTCAATTCTTAACCCTCAACCCATAATCCCTCAACCCCCAATCCTTAAACCCTATACCCTCTTCCCCTTACATTGGACCCTAAACCTAATCCTTCAACCATATACCCTCAAACCTATACCCTAAACCCTATACCCTCAACCAAGTAAACCCTTAACCCTAAACCCTTAACCCTCAACCCCTATACCCTCTTAATCCCTCAACCCTCAACCCTCAACCCTCAACCCTCAAACCTCAAACCATAATCCCTCAATCCCTTAACCTTAAATCCTCAACCCTTAAAGCCTAATCCCTCAACCCTCAACCCCTATACCCTCTTAATTCCTCAACCTTGAACCCTTATCCCTCAACTCTCAACCCTTCAACCTTAATCCCTCAACCCCTATACATTCTTAATCCCTTAACCCTCAACCCTCAACCCTTAAACCCTAAACCCTCTACCCCTATACCCACTACCCCTTACATTGGACCTTGAACCTAATCCTTCAACCATATACCCTCTACCCTCAACCAGGTAAACCCTTAACCCTCAACCCTTAAACCTGAACCCCTCAACCCCTATACCCTCTTAATCCCTCAACCCTCAAACCTCAACCCTTAAATCATAATCCCTAAATCCCTCAATCCCTATATCCTCTCAATCCCTCAACCCTTAAAGCTTAATCCCTCAATCCCTATACCCTCTTAATACCTCAACCCTCAACCTTCAACCTTTAAACCATAATCCCTCAACCCCTATACCCTCTTAATTCCTCAACCCTCAACCCTTATCCCTCAACTCTCAACACTTCAACCCTAATCCCTCAACTCCTATACCTTATTAATCCCTTAACCCTCAACCCTCAACCATTAAACCCTAATCCCTCAACCCCTATACCCTCTTAATCCCTCAACCCTTAAACCCTAATCTATCAACCCCTATACCCTCTACTCTATAACCTTTTAATCCCTCAAACCTAAACCCTAAACCCTTAAAACCTAGCCCATAAACCATCTACCCTCTATCGTCAATCCTTTACCCTCTACCCTATACCCTCAATCCTAATCCCCCAACCCTTAAATCCACTTAGTAAACTCTATACCCTAATCCCTCAAACCTCTTGACCCTTAATCCCCCAACCCTACACCCTCTTAACTCCTCAACCCTCAACCCTTATCCCTCAACCCTCAACCCTTCAACCCTAATCCCTCAACTCCTATACCCTCTTAATCCCTCAACCCTCAACCGTCAAGCCTTAAACCCTAATCCCTCCACCCCTGTACCCTCTACTCTATAACCTATTAATCCCTCAACCCTAAAGCCTAAACCCTTAAGCCTTAATTCGTAAACCATGTACCCTCTACTGTTAATCCTTTAACCTCTACTCTCAACCCTAATCTTCCAACCCTTAAACCTTGTTAGTAAACTCTCTACCCTAATCCCTCAATTCTCTTGACCCTTAAACCCTCAAGCCTTTACCCTATACCCTATACATTAAACCCTCAACCCTCAATTCTCAACCCTCAACCCTTAATCCCTCAATCCTCACTCCTTAAACCCTATACCCTCTACCCCTTACGTTGGACCCTAAACCTAATCCTTCAACCATATACCTTTAAACCAATACCTTAAACCCTCTACCCTCAACCAAGTAAACCCTTAACCCTAAATCCTTAACCCTCAACCCTTAAACCAAAATCCCTCAACCCTCAACCCCTATATCCTCTTAATCCCTCAACCCTCAACCTTCAACCCTTAAAAACTAATCCCTCAACCCCTATACCCTCTTAATCCCCCAACCCTCAACCTTCAACCTTTAAAACCTAATCCCTCAACCCCTATACCCTCTTAATTCCTCAACTCTCAAACCTTATCCCTCATCCTTCAACCCTGCAACCCTAATCCCTCAACCCCTATACCCTCTTAATCCCTCAACCCTCAACCCTCAACCCTTAAACGCTAATCCCACAACCCCTATACCCTCTTAATCCCTCAACCCTCAACCCACAACCCTCAACCATCAACCCTCAACCCTCAACCCTCAACCCTCAACCCTCAACCCTTAAACCCTATTCTCTCAACCCCTATACCCTCTACTCTATAACCTATTAATCCCGCAACCCACAACCTTAAACCCTAACCCATAAACCCTCTACCCTCTACCATCAATCATCTACCCTCTACCCTCAACCTTAATCCCTCAACCCTAATCCCTTAACCCTCTTGACCCTTAATACCTCAACCCTCAACCTTCAACCTTTAAACCCTAATCCCTCAACCCTTATACCCTCTTAATTCCTCAACCCTCAACCCTTATCCCTCAACCTTCAACACTTCAACCCTAATCCCTCAAACCCTATACCCTCTTAATCCCTAAACATTCAAACCTCAATCCTTAAACCATAATCCCTTAACCCTAAACCCTAAACCCTAAACCCTTAAACCCTAACCCTCTACCCTCTACCCTCTATCGTCAATCCTCTAATCTCTACTCTCAATGGTAATCCCCCAATCCTTAAACCCACTTAGTAAAATCTCTACCCTCCCTCAAAGCTCTTGACTCTTAAACCTTGAACCCTATACCCTATACCCTATATCCTATTCATTAAACCCTCAACCCTCAATTCTCAACCCTCAACCCTTAATCCCTCAACCCTCAATCCTTAAACCCTAAACCCTCTACCCCCATATGCTCTACCCCTTACATTGGACCTTGAACCTAATCCTTCAACCATAAATCCTAAACGCTCTATCCTCAACCAAGTAAACCCTTAACCCTAAACCCTTAACTCTCGACCCTTAAATCCTAATCTCTCAACCCCTATACCCTCTACTCTATAACCTCTCAATCCCTCAACCCTAAATCCTATACCCTTAAACCCTAACCCGTAAACACTCTACCCTCTACCATTAATCCTCTACTCTCTACCATCAACCCTAATCCCCCAACCCTTAAACCCACTTAGTAAACACTCTACACTAATCCCTCAACCCTCTTGACCCTTAAACCCTCCACCCTTAAACACTCAACCCTAAACCCTTTACCCTCAACCCTTAAACCCTAAAATCTAAAACCTTCTACCCTCTACCCTCAACCAAATATTCTCTACCCTAAACCCTAATCCATCAACCCTTACACCGTTAAATCCAAGAAAACTCGCTACCCTAGTCCCTAAACCCTCAATCCTTAATATCTCAACCCATATAACATCTACCCTATATATTGGACCCTCAATCATAATCCCTCGACACTATACCCTCAACCCTCAACCCTCAACCCTCAACCCTCAACCCCCAACCCTCAACCTTAAACCCTCAATCTTCAACCCTCAACCCTTAAAACCTAAACCCTTAAAGCCTCTACCCTCTACACTTTACCCTATACATTAAACCCTCTAGCCTCAATTCTCAACCCTCAACCCTTAATCCCTCAACCCTCAGTCCTTAAACCCTATACCCTCTACCCCTTACATTGGACCTTAAACCTAATCCTTCAATCATATACCCTCAAACATATACCCTAAACCCTATACCCTCAACCAATTAAACCCTTAACCCTGAACCCATAACCCTAAACCCTTCAACCCTAAGCCCTTAAACCTTCTACCCTATACCCTCAACCAAATACCTTCTAACATTGACCCTATTCCCTCAACCCTCAAACCTTAAACCCTAATAACCTAGAAACCGTCAACCCTATAGGTCCTCCAGCCTAATATCTCAACCCTATACCCTCAACCCCTATCACTTTCTCTCTATATACAATTATCAAATCTCCCTCCCTCCCTCCCTCCTACCCTCTCTAA
The DNA here is from genome assembly GCA_007115665.2 of Sequoiadendron giganteum. Classification (NCBI taxonomy): domain Eukaryota; kingdom Viridiplantae; phylum Streptophyta; class Pinopsida; order Cupressales; family Cupressaceae; genus Sequoiadendron; species Sequoiadendron giganteum. Next base: position 893,355,306 of record CM021100.1, read on the forward strand.
TTTTCTCTATCTACCATCTCCCTCTTTCAACGTACCTCTCGTTCAATCAATCCCTACCATCCTATCTCTCTCCCTCATCCATCTCTCTCTATGTCCCTCGCACTCTATCCCACTCTCTCCCACTCCATCTCTCTCCCTCTCTCTCAAGTCTCTACCTCTAGCAACCTACCTAAGCAGCTCTCTCTCCATCTCTCTCCCCTCTCTCTATCTATCCCTTCCACCCTACATAGATAAGTTCCTCTCAATCCACCCCCTCTTTCTCTACCTCTATCAGGTCACTCCCTCCCACACCCTCTCCCTCTCTCAAATCTCTCACTCTCACTCCCTCTCTCTCCCACTCCCTCTCTCTCACACTCTCTCTCTTTCACACTCCCTCTCACTACCTATCTTTCAAGTCTCTCCCTCTCACCCCCCTCACACTCTCAAGTCTCTCCCTTTGGAACCCTACCTACATAACTCTCTTTTTCTCTTCGTCTCTCTCTCTCTCTCTCCCTCTCTCTAAATTCTCTCTCTCCCACCCCCCTCTCTCTCCCTCCCTCTATCCCTCCCACCCTACCTAACGAAGTCCCTCACTCCAACCCCTTCTCTTGCACTGGCTCTCTCTTAAATTCTCACTTCCACTCCCTCTCCATCTCTCCAGACTCTCTCTCTCTAAATTCTCACTCCCTTTAAATACATACATACATGTGTAGATACAATCTTACTTTCATACATACAATATATATGCATTGATACATACATGAATATGTACATACATACAAGCATACATGTACATACAAACATACAAATATATCATCATACATTCAATATATTGGAATTTAACATAAAGGAGGACATAAATCTAGCACATTCTAACACACTCACATTATGTCTTAGTTGAAATGTTTCCCGCAAAAGAAAAAACAATGTCAAAACTCAAATATAACACAAGCGTGTTATAACGCGCTCGTGTTATGTCTTGCTTTGGGAATTCCCGAGCCTTAGGCTTGGTATTTGCCTTGGAATACCAACCTAAACGCTTAGAAGGCATTCCCAACAACCAAATACGTGTTTTTAAAAAATATACGATATAGAACATAATCGAGTTTGCGCTCACCATCAGGATTGCATGTGGTTTAATATCGAAAAAATCAAACACATGGGTAATGTTGGGTTCTCTCTTAGCTATCCAATGATGTAATTTTTTTCACTTTCTAAAAATGTTAAGCCTTTCATCCATAATTTATTTTATTTGTATGTCTTTTTTTTGCCAAAAAGCAGTGTTTCATTATAAATTAACCATTCATCAAATTTTCAAATAAATTACATTTTTATAAACTAGACTCCATTCTAAAAGAAAAGATTCAATTAGTTTCCAAAATTTGTTGGGGTAGCACGGCCAATTTTTTTTTTCTTTAGGAAATGTCCACTTTGAAAACTAGTAAAAAATCAAATATTCATTAAAAACTTATCATAAAAATCATGCATCAACTACGTACTGTTAGCTAAGTTCAAACCATTGCGATTTTAAAAATACTAAAAAAAAGTTCACCATACGAGGTTCGTACAAGAGTTGCTATGTTATGTTTTTTCTAACAAAAACAACACCAATTTGTGTACGTCCCTCTTTTGAACCCCTTAATTTCAACCATTTTAAAAATAAATTAGTAGTTTAGAACATGGACTCGAAGCACTTTGATCCTTGTTTTTGTTCCATCTCAAAATTTTGAGTGTAACTATCCTCAATTTCATGTCCAAGGTCAGTATTTCCTAATTTTAGAAAACATTTGTCCACTTAAGTCCCCTTTTTGGGAACCATCTTTGTGCACTTACCCCCTTCATACAAAAAAATTATGTTGTGTAGGTGAGCGTCACTTCTTTAAATTTTTTATTTTTTTAAAAGATAGTTTTCGAAGGAGATGGAAAAATAAGTGCACTCTAATTCCAAAATTTTTGTATAAAATATTTTTAGAATCTATAGACAAAACATCACAAATCACTATTTTTCATCATCTTCAAATTACTCACAATTTAACCACTATAGGAGCCTGAAAGTAAAGATTTAGTTTAAAAAATACAGTTTAGTGTCCAGTTTCCTCAAAAATTGTAAACCAGTATTGTGGGGTCACCCCCTAAGGGTATTAGGGAAGCTGCTTTTTCCAAGATGAAGAAATCACAAGAAAACCAACTACCATTCATGCAATGGCAATGTGGAATTCCCCACTATATGGTCCCCTATGTGCCCCACAATCCAGAGATGATTCATGAAAGTGTTTGATGCTTCAATTCGACGACTAGTGCCATTGAAGGAGGTGCTAACTCTAGAGGCTCTCAAGAACATGTGTGTTCCTGAGGTTGACACCAGAGAGTGGTCGATGGACCACTTCATCCAGAAAAAGGGATCTGAATTCTAGAGGGGTAGGAATCAGGCCCTTGACTTTTATAATATTGAGTTCGGGAGACCCCAGGATACCAAGGCACCATTAAAAAATCTGAATCATCACATCGACTATAAAATGGAGGACATGAAGGATGTTATCTCTATGATAGCATTTGTGTGCGGCTTTGATAAGGACGAGATCGTGTATGAGGGTCTATTGGGCCATGGTATCAAACTCCAAAGACAGAGGGAACCTTTCTGGTATGATTTCATGGAGATGATTATCAAGGACATGAAGAAACAAATTAGTGAGTTCAAAACTATGGGAAAGTTTAGGAATTCTTCTCTTCTTGCCTATATTTTTCTATATCAAAATCCTAATTTCTTTAGGGAAAAAATGGAGTTGGCAATATTTGATGAGAGAAAGCATTGGAAGCCAGTTTCGGTATGGACTCCCATCCTCTATTCCACTTATGATTATTATGCATTTTTGAAAAAAATCCTAGATCCAATTTTGTGCGACCTGAGTGAGGATGGTGACTATTATTGCCTATCTGGTGATCAAACTAGTTGGATGTGATCCATGTTCCCTATGTGCAACTGGTTCCTCAGTGGATATTTCACATGTGTCTAAGTGCATGGCTTTTGTGAAGAACCGATCCGACTCCCTGCATCCCCCACCAATCAGGTATTAGCCTTAGAAGTCTTCCAAAAAATGGCTGTTATGGACTAGAACTTTTTGTCCAACCCGAAGAAGAAGAAGAAAGTATTTTTCAATAGCCCCATGAACTACAAAACAATGATCATGGTAAGGAGGAGATCAACAAAGCTACTTGAGGCTAAGCTGGAACACCTCGGGTTGGTTTTTACTTATGATAAATGGGACTATAACCCACGAGGATGATTTGGGTGACATATCTATTAAGGTGAAGGATAGCCCTTTGCCATACTGGGAAGCACAAAAAAATTTGACTAAAGATGATAAAAAATTCTGGGTGGACTTGGTGCTCATGCCAACAAATAATTGAAGGTCATTGTGGCTTAGTTTATATCTCATCAGAGGGAAGGTGGATGAAAATATCCATATAATTATTTCCCTCTGAAGCAACTTGATAAAGGAGCATAGTTGGAAGCCAAAGAAGATACATGATTTATGGATCTACTACCAGGAGATTAAGAACCTCGATGCCACTTTCCAGGATGCATCAGTTTTTTGTGACAATGATCAATTTGACACCCTCTAGGACAAGGAACATCTGGACTTCGACACAAGTGATGTAAAGGGGCCTGACCCTAGGGATGTCCCACAATGCTCTGATAAAGGGAAGAAAAAATGGAAAGTAGTAATGTAGCCTAACACTGTGATTAGGAGGAGTATGTATAGGAATAATTCATGATCAAGGTCATCACAATCTCGGCCAGTAGCCATGGCTAACCCTAGAGAAATGCAACAACCAACGAAGGTGGTAGATTTGGAGAGCCCTCCACAGAGAAAAAAGCAATGCAATGATACCTCTTTGGGATTTGGTCTGCAAGAGGTTGCGACCAGCCAAGCATCGAAGATGAAATTACCGCTCAGGTATCTTTCTCACTATTTTCTTGGCTCACAATCTCTTATTTATTTTGCAGTTCCCACAACAACCATCGGTTTGGGTTTGAACCCATATTTTTATGTCCCCTCTACAATGACTACAAGATTTTTTCCCCTTTCCTCTCATATCTGATAAATATCTTTCACTCCAAATTAGACTACCCTGCCACTAGTCGCATCCCCTTCGACCGCCTAATCTACATCCTCATTGATATCCATGCCTTCCACCATATTAGTGTCTGAAGCTATTGTCTTTGTTTCATTATCGGAGTCAATTCTGACTCAACCATCAAAACTCAGTACATCTCCTTTTCCACCACCATTTTCCATGATCCCCTCCATGCCTTCATCGCCAGGGCTTTGGAATATTCCTCCCTTCTCTCCACTCATAGTTTCCCTTCCAAATAAGAAAACATTTGAGGTCACCCACCTCTCGTTTCCTTTCATTGTCCCTTTTGGCACCCCTTTTGTAGGTGAACGATTTAGGTCATTGACTCAATTATTGTCTCAAAGTGATACAACAAAGTAGGCTCAAGCTCTCTGACACCTGAACTGACAAGCAAAGGATGCCAAAAGGCTAGTAGGGCCCAGAGTGCATGTAATTAATAACGAGTCTCAAAAATTGTTGCATTTCACAACCTTGCATCCAAATATTGTCAAACAACAAGGGGAAATGTAACCTAATGACTATGACGTCCATACCATTGGACTGGACTTACATGTTTCTTGACCACATGACAAGGTCAAGCTAATGAAAGAAACACAATGGGTGGTGACTACTGACTTCCTTAAGTCTAGGCGCAAATTAAAAAAGATGGAGGATGAGCTCAAGGCCATCAAAGCAAGGATGGAGGTTGCGCTGACCAAGAACAAAGTGCAGGAATCAGAAAAATTATGCCTCACACAAAATGTGTAGGCTGAGAAGGCTAGCTTGCAGAGGGAGCTCAAGAAATTGCAAGCCTAGGAATCTGATCAGATAATCGAGCTACAAAAAAATAATGAGGAATTGTCTAAAGAGTTGGCCCAATCAGAGGGAGAGGTTCAGCAAAATATCAAAGAGTTGCTACAATTGAATTCCCATCTAGAGAAAACAATACAAGAAAAAGAGGAAAACCAAGAAAGAGCGCAGGCTCAATTTTAGGAAGATCTTAGGAGTTTCAAGCTTACCTTGGATTAGGAGTCTACCACTCGAAACTAGGCTAAGGAAAGGTGGCTGGTCACACAAAATGACCTAAAGGAGCTCACCTCTACCACCAAGAAAATTGCAGGGCTAATACGAGAGATTGAGACAAGGGATGCAAAAACTAATTCCTTGAAAGAGATCGCTCAGAATCTTGCTCCATTGTTAGACCTTTTTTTAGTATCCCAACAAGTGTATGCTTCCTACTAGGAAAAGGTTAAGGCCTTATGCCCTCCTCTCTGGTCTGCACTCTAATTCATGGCAAAGGTGATAGATATATGCAAGGAGGTTCACACCACAATGGAGCAGTTCCCACAATTCATAAGGGAAAAGGTTCTTGAGGCCAAAAGGCTACTAGACAAGTTGTACACAGTGTCGAGCGAGGATCTGGAACGAGCAGGGATCATGAACCAGAGAGTAGCCACCAAGGTTGCAAAGGCATTTATACACTTTTAGGAGGCCACCCTTCATGCTCAACAATGTTCAGCTACATTAGGATGAACTATGTACAACGTTCAGGAAAGACTTTCCAAACTAACTAAGATGAGCTTGCCCTCTCCATTTCTTCCTAACGAATCGGTGGCTACCACAGAGTAGATTAAAACTAAAATTAAGCAAAGGAAGCAGGATTTATCAGTCTTCAAGAGTTTCAGCCAACCTCCTACCGTTGAGGACATTGAGGGTGTAACTAATTAGATCATGGGTGCTGCAATAGTAATGGATTGCACTTTTTGAGACATCCTAATTTTTACTGAAATCACATATTTTTAGAAAATATAATGATTTAAGCCTTAAAATGGTTCTATTTCAAGGGTTGTAATTGAAGAGAGTTTGATCAAACCCACTTATATCAAACCCCCTTGGATATAAGGCCGCTAGTTTTAAAGCATACCTATAATGGAGTCTCCTCTACACCTATCAAAATGCTGATAAAAAACCACTTTTGATTTACCTTTTAGGGGATTAAATTAATTTATTTAAAATTATTTTTTTGTAAACATGTAGTCCTTATTATAAGCTTCCCAAAAAGTATAATTTAAAATATATTTAACTTTATTATTATATTTATTTTTTATTTCTTGTGAATGTAGGCTTTTCAATGAACATCGAGGTCTTTATTTCACACATACAAAAAAATAGGAAAAGAGAAAATTTTTTTCTTAAAAATCCATGTATACTAGCATATTTACTTTCTTTTGATGTTGGTCCCGATTCATGGATGGGGTGATGGGTGGATGGAGATTCATGACATGACGGGTTGTAGTATTGGCATTGGTTTCATCATAAGGATTCTTCGTGCTCCCTATGTTGATGGTTGCTCGAGATGAAGTTTCCCCCAGTATTGTGGAGGTATTACTGATATGTTGAGATCTATTGATTATCAAATAACCAAGGCCTTGATGCTTAGGATTTTCGATAATCTGCACTGGTTCTAGGATTCCTTGTTCATGTAGGCCTAATCCTCTACCTTGATAATTCATCTGTTGAAAAAACTTATTTGCAATAGGATATCATTTACCTTGGAAATAAGGTGCTAATCCCTTTCTGCTTTGTGGTGTATCTTCAAAAGTCATAGCTCTTTCATTGATAAGATGTTTTTCCCTTACAAAGGTGAGTGATCCAAGTTTATAAGTGACAGGATCCTCCATATGTGGGATGACTTCCTGATTGATACCTTTGGCTTGATTTTGTGAGATATCAGATTGCAATGCTTCTTCAAGAAGTGTTGATGCATCACTGTTCTTGTAAAAGTATTCCTCATGATTAATTCCTGATATGCTTTCACATGATGTTTCTGATTTGCAACTTTTGTAGAAGCCTTCTTCATGATTTTTTTTGTTATGTCTCCATATTTTTCTACATCTTGGTCTTCTGCACAAATTTTAAGAGTAGGAGACTCTTGTTCCGTGGTAATGCTGTCAAGAGTTTGAGACTCTTGTTTTGAATGAAGATCATCTACATGTCTGTCCAAAGAAAGCATTTTGTGGGTAGATGGAGGAATATGTGCTATATGGGTCTGATCATCATTTGCGACATCTTGTATAGATAAAAGAGTGCCCATTAGATCATTATAGTATCTTGGATATATGAATTCTTGATCTTGACTAATTCTGGAATTACTTTCAATATGCTTTGGATCAAGTTCTTGACATGGGTTGATTTCAAAGGATGGATTACTTAGAAGGGATTCTTGGACATCGTCCTTAGGCATGGAAAGTGGATTAATATCCGCTTGTTCTTTGAATGGATTTGGATCAAATGGTGAGTTAAGGATTTCTTCAATATCTACTACCATGAGGTCAAAAGATGTCAATAAGTCATTGGAAGGGCCATTGCTAGACCCTGATGGAAGATTTTGATCATGCTTTGGAATACATTCTTGAGATATGTCCTCTAACTCATAAGGCGATGTAGAGACATTTTCGATATGATCATTGGTGGATGGATCGTAGCTTATGTCAATGGGATCAAATAACATCAACACTCCTTGAAATAGATCTTTGTAGGAGGGGTCTTGATTATGACTAAAAAATGGCTCTTGATGTATGTTGATTTGATCTTCAGATGAGATGGAAACACCTTCAAGGTGTTCATTGATGGATTGATCTTGATTTTTCATTTCAATAATTATGGTGGGAATCTGTTGCAAGCTTTGTTGGGTGAGTAATGCCTGTGTTTGCTGCTGAGCCAACAACGCTTGTTGTTGGTCATGTTGCTGTTGTAATTGGTAGTCTTGCAAGGCTTGTTGATACACTTCTTGTTGTTCTTGCAATTGAGCTTGGTATTGTGCTTGTGCTTGCACTTTCTGAGCTTGGAATTGCACTCGTGCTTGAGCGTGTGCTTGTTGGATTGCTTGTGCCATCTAAGCGGTATGTGTGGCTTGTTGGTTTTGGAACGCCTTTTTCCTAGAAGCTTCTTGAGTGGCTTGCAACATGATGGAGAATGAATTGGTCATGCTATGTTTTGGCAGTGGTGGTGGCGGTGGTGGTGGGTTGGGGATGGTGTTGATTGTTGGGTTTTCTTGGATGCTTGCCACTTGTTGTTGCGATATTGATGGAAAAATGGAATGATTTGGTATGATTTTTTGATTTGGCATTATATTGACAATGTGTTGGCAATGACCCTTCATCATAAGGATTTACAAGGCACTGTATTGTGATGTGTGTACAAAGACAGAGTTAACTCCGGTATCAGCAAAGTAGATCAGGGATCTCAAAAGTTGCTTTCAAGTGCATATATCTTGGCAAAGCAACTTCTTCAAGCAGAATACTAATGGCATGTTATGACATAAGCATCAACATCAGCACCACCAGGTGGTTCAATATCAGCTTAAAATGTCTCAGAAAATACAAAAAATTTAGAAAAATGTCTTGAAAAAATGGTCACCTTGATGAAAACCTGGCAAACAGGCGTCTTGATGACAACAAAAAAATCAAAAAAATATAAAAATCCAAAAAAATCAGAAAAAGGATTGAAAACAGTAAAGAAAAAAATCGTCCTCTAGTGAAAACCACTACGGTGGCACTTTGGACAGGTACCATGATGAAAACCTAGCAAACAAGTGTCATGTGTAGAATCAAGCATCTACATGTGCCATTTTAGGAGAAAGCATCTCATCGCATACACAATAGAGGCATCATTTGAGCCATATCATCCGTTTAGCCAACCCATTACCATCCATCCAAGTTATCTTGATCTTGGAAAATTTTGGTGCACACTTTATACTTGCTTATGGTAAACATCTTGACATGGGTCATTTTCACTGATCCCATCCTATCCAACATTATCTGAGCCTTGAAGCATTATCTGAGTTAGCATTCCTCTGTTCGAACACCTTATCTTATCACAAGATAATCCTTAGCATCCTTTGCATGTTTACCGTCTCTATCCATTCATATACATTCATCCAAGAATCCACCCATGGTCATTCAAACATTGCTAGACACTGGGGGAAAATATTTACATCTTGTTTCGAGAATAAATCTTGATCTATATCCTCCAACTTATGTGGCGATCCAAACACTAGAAAACACAAAATCAAACTGGTCAAAGCATTTGCGAGCCAAAAAATTGCAAGTCACTAGCCCATGGCATATTTTGACAAGAAGACATTCCTTATCATGCTTTATCTTTCATCGAACATCAATTTGAGCAATCAATATTAGTTGCATCTAATGTGTACTTCACTATCACATCAAATCATCAAAACAACTTTGTTCCAAATCAAGCTTCATCAATCTTGATCAATCGAACCCAATCAATTATTACCTTGTTTGACTTAACACACTTAGTCAAACTATCATCTTGTGCATGAGTTTACTCTAGGATAACACAACTTCTTTGGGTTTACAAGTTCATTATCATCACTCTGTTTGGCTTAACACACTTAGCCAAATTATCAAATCCAAAACCACCTCGTTTGACTTGACACACTTAGTTAAACCATCATCTTGTATGAGTTTATTCTAGGATAACACAACTTCCTAGAGTTTACAAGTGCATTATCACTTTTGTTTGACTTAACACACTTATTCAAACTATCAATTCATCAATCCGATTGATCAACATTAAGCTTGGTTTTCAACAAAATCCCAAAACAGAGCACTCATATCATCACATACAATATCCAAATTGTCAAAATTATGCGAAAAGCCAAAAACATTCAAAAATTCATCAGAAAATCCAAAAACATTAAAAAATCATCAAAAATCGAAAAACATCCAAATCAATCAAAAATCCAAAAACATGTCAAAATATTAGAAAATCTTCAAAATTCATCATTAAGTCTTGTTAGTCTTTCACCTTGTCGAACTACATCATCTCTAAGCTTGAACGTAGGCAAGGTTGATCTTTGATCATCCCCCGAGATAGTTAGGGTCAGTCCTTAGGCATTTGTCGCATTGACAATCCATTTGCACATCTATTTTACAATTAGGGTCAGTCCTTAGGCGTCGATTGCAATGGCATCCGTTTTCCCAACTAGTTAGGCGTTCATCACAAAGGCATTCATTTGTCCATCTTTTTAGGATTTTAGGCATCCATCACAATGACATCCATCACAATGAAATCAAAATGTAGACATGTAGATTTGACATCATTGTCAATGTTCACCTTTTGATTAAATAAATCAAGTTTTATTTAATTAAATCATAAATCTCCTAAGGTCTATCAATTTAATCACCAATATTAAATTAAATGATCAATGCTCATTTCCTCTCATTTGATTTTAAAAGAAATACAAAAATCTAAAATCAAATGTCATATCACTTAAATCATCTATTAGATTAATCAAATCATGATTAGTTTAATCCTAGCTACATGAATCTTCTAGAGTCATCCACTTGCACCAATAAATCAATTTATTTGATTTATTAAAAAGACTTATTTTCCCTCAATAACTCTCATCTTTGACTTTTTTGGACAAAGATAATTCCAAATCAAAACATCATACCAAATAATTTGTTTTGATTTGGCGATAATGATTCAGTAAATGTTATTAAGTTGTATGTTGTATATACTGGTGAAGTATGCTGAATGTCTATAACAGAGACTATAATAAAATATATTGAGAATCCCCTGAAAGTGAATGTAGTCATTCATTCAAAAAAAGAGTCTCAAACTCTTGACAGCATTACAACGGAACAAGAGTCTCCTACTCTTAAAATTTGTGCACAAGACAAAGATGTAGAAAACTATGGAGACATAACAAAAAAATATCATGAAGAAGGCTTCTACAGAAGTTGCAAATCAGAAACATCATGTGAAAGCATATCAGGAATGAATCATGAGGAATAATTTTACAAGAACAGTGATGCATCAACACTTCTTGAAGAAGCATTACAATCTGATATCTCACAAAATCAAGCCAAAAGTATCAATCAAGAAGTCATCCCACATATGGAGGATCCTGTCACTTATAAACTTGGATCACTCACCTTTGTAAGGGAAAAACATCTAATCAATGAAAGAGCTATGACTTTTGAAGATACACCACAAAGCAGAAAGAGATTAGCACCTTATTTCCAAGGTAAATCATATCCTATTGCAAATAAGTTTTTTCAACAAATGAATTATCAAGGCAGAGGATTAGGCCTACATGAACACGGAATCCTAGAACCAGTGCAGATTATCAAAAATCCTAAGCATCAAGGCCTTGGTTATTCGATAATCAATGGATCTCAACATATCAGTAATACCTCCACAATACTGGGGGAAACTTCATGTCAAGCAACCATCAACATAGGGAGCACGAAGAATCCTTATGATGAAACCAATGCCAATACTACAACCTGCCATGTCATGAATATCCATCCACCCATCACCCCATCCACTAATCGGGACCAACATCAAAAGATAGATTTGAATCAAAGCATGAATAATTTTATCAAAGAGAAAGAAGCTGAGAAGCATAATGGAAAAGTCAAATATATATGGATACCAAAGAATACAAAGAAAGACTATCCCTATCAAACTCCATTAGTCAAAGAAATTATGGGGCAAAATAAAAAAGGGAAAAGTATCCATCAAAGATGTCTAGAAAGGAAAAAGCGGGCTTCTCAAGCAACATACAAATTGTATCAAGCAGTTGGTCCTAATTCCATGCACACTTATGTATCCACTCATTATTGCTCATCTTCCAAAGTTTGGAGAGTCAAATGCTCCAAATTATCAACCAATCCATCTTTTATTCCTAAACAAAATCCACCATCCATGCCTCCACACATGATATCCAATTCTTACATTGACCATGTGTTGGCAACAACCCTTCATCATAAGGATTCAGAAGGCACTCTATCGCGATGTGCGCACAAAGATAAAGTTAACTCTGCGATTTTGCTATCAATATCGCCAAATCAAAACAAAGATGTTTTCATGTCCATTTTGTGGACATGAAAATCTGCAAATGGTTAGTAGAATGACAAAACAACATAAACATAAATTTATATCCCTATGAAATAATACTCCATGATTCAAATGCAACCAAATAAAAAAGATAAGCAAAGCGTTTGAAACATAAAATATATCTATCCCATATTGGATTGGCGCTCTTTGAATGCTCTTTCACAATCCTTGCTAAGCAAGATTGCCCAGATGATGAAATAGACAATGAGATGCTATGAGCTCAAGTTGCCTATAGTGGAGATGATTTCAAATGTTGTTGTGATGAGCAAGATTAGTTCTCTTATGTGGAGAGTAACCTTGCATGAAAAAGTGTTGTTTTGAATGAGAGAAGATGCATTGCATTTATAGGAGAACTTGAGAGAAGAGAGGCCAAGATTAGGCAATGTGGGACTAAATCCCATCCAATAGGATAGAGACACTTGTCCTAATGGGATTGGCCAAAGCTTGTGCAAGTTTTGGCCAATGTGCCCATTCAAATTTGAAAAATGTCAATAAATAGATGTTGTTGAGGGTTTTGGGGGGAATTATCTTTGTCCAAAAAAGTCAAAGATGAGAGTTATTGAGGGAAAATAAGTCTTTTTAATAAATCAAATAAATTGATTTATTGGTGCAAGTGGATGAATTTAGAAGATTCATGTAGTTAGGATTAAACTAATCATGATTTGATTAATCTAATAGATGATTTAAGTGATATGACATTTGATTTTAGATTTTTGTATTTCTTTTAAAATCAAATGAGAGTAAATGAGCATTGATCATTTAATTTAATATTGGTGATTAAACATCTTATGAGTTAGAGGACATATCTCAAGAACGTATTCCAAAGCATGATCAAAATCTTCCATGAAAGTCTAGGAATGGCCCTTCCAACTACATATTGACATCTTTTGACCTCATGGTAGTAGATATTGAAGAAATCCTTAGCTCACCATTTGATCCAAATCCATTCAAAGAACAAGCGGATATTAATCCACTTCCCATGCCTAAGGACGATGTCCAAGAATCCCTTCTAAGCAATCCATCCTTTGAAATCAACCCATGTCAAGAACTTGATCCAAAGCATATTGAGAGTAATTCCAGAATTAGTCAAGATCAAGAATTCATATATCCAAGATACTATAATGATCTAATGGGCACTCTTTTATCTATACAAGATGTCACAAATGATGATCAGACCCATATAGCACATATTCCTCCATCTACCCACAAAATGCTTTCTTTGGACAGACATGTAGATGACTCTGTCTTTGGTATGATGTTAACATGTCTACATCTTTGTTTTGATTTGGCGATATTGATGGCAAAATGGAATGATTTGGTAAAGGCATTGATTTGAAAGGATAAAATTTTGGAAGAGACTCAAGAAAGTGCGGCTAGTAGTGGGTCAGGCCTGTGTCTCCATCATCTTTACAGTGACAAAAGGTTCTATATTTTATTGGTGCATATATCTTTGCTACTTTACAACAATAATTGGAGCTATCGCCTTTGACTGTTTTATTATTTTGGGGTCAAGAAATATTAAAAATTAAATGCTGCCTACTAAGTTTCTCCAGTATATTTGGTGTGTTGATTTATGAGAAGATGCTTTCTTACTTTGAATATCCCAAATATATATGCAAACAAAGGTTAGAAAAACACTTTTTGAACATTTGACAAACTACCCGAGCCCAGGACTTTGTGAAGGTAAGAGATATTTGCATTAGAAGTTAATTTATGATATATCACATGGATTGAAATTCGATCAATACTTCTTTACCTTTGCATAATGACATGATTCCAAGAAAGATGTGCACAACAACTCTTTCTAAAGGTTTTATGCAAATTGGCTTAACTTCATTTGTATAGAAGCAGTTGAGGAGAGTGTGAATTAACTTAGGAAGGTAGCTAAGATTTCCCACAATCTTCCCAGCTTTATGTCACGTGACATTTATTTTCTACTCCTCCCCTCAAGCGATATTTAAGGTGATAATGACATCCAAGTCAATAAAGATGTTAATGTGGTAGCATGAAGACTATGGTCACTGAAATTTTCAGATTTGATAGGTCGGGGGTATCAACTACAATTGTTGTGTGAAATTTGCATATAAAATAGTCATCAATTCATTGCAAAATTTCAAGCAGAATGACATAAGGCTGAAGGTTTAAAATATTTTTTAATTTGGTGATTCGGCCTCCTACTGGCAATCATATGGCTTCCAATTAATGCTTTAGACATTCTTTAAAAACTTTACATAATGACTATAATCTTTTGTTGTGGTAATGTTGTACGTTTCATTAAGTTTTTGAAATAAATCTTATTTCTGATAACTTTGTGTTGTTCGTAGGTTGGCATTGGAGGGAAGAGATAGAATTGAACAAAGGCAAACAAATTGGAGTTAGAAAAATGTTGAAGTTAAGACCTAAAAAAGTTTTTTTTTAACACTCGTGATTACAATCTAGAGCTTCAATTCCATACTTTCGTCTTTTGTTTTAAACCAACTCACATTATCTTTGGGTTTAAAATCAACCGTCAATTCAAGATTTTTCAAAGGGGTTAAAAATTGAACCTTAGAAACACCTACTAGAATTTCAATTTGGACTTAAAATTGAACAAGGAAAACTTCACATTTCAATTGGTGCTTTTGAAACAAATTCATCACTGCTTTGAGGTATAAAATGAACAAGTGTCTTTCATGTTTTGCAATCTTTTTCATAAATTAACATCATTGAAATGCGTATGTGCTTCTCTCGTGCTTCACAGCGATCTTGAGAATCAAAAGCATTTTGGTGATATTAACTTGTCAAAAAGATTGCCTTTACACTTTCATTTTGGGAAATTAAAATTGAAGAAAACACTTTGCGAGTGTGAGTAAACTTGTTGTGAGTGTTCTCCCTTTGTTTCTAAATGAAGGTTGATTGAACTACGAATGAGTTTATTCACTTTTGTTTAACTTAGAGGGCCTACCTTGTGGGAAAAAGTAATCACCTAAGGGAACGACCCAACCGAGAACACGCTAAAGCCAAGTGACTTCCACCCAAGATATAAGTGTGGATATTGGAACAAAGGCCAATATCACAAGGATTATTTTGATGAGATGGACATCAATGGACTCTCGCTGATGTTGGATAATCCCCCACAAACAGAATGCCCGAATTAGAACCCTTTGTTTAGAAAAAGGCCAAAACCTTGTCTATCGTGTTAGTGAAAAAGGTCATGTCCTTTGAAACCACCCCACGTTATACATGTGGTCTTGTTGTGGAAATGGAAAGTATGCCATGGGAGATTCATGGGTACTAATGCTTGGCTGACCCGAATAAGTGAGTGTCGTGGAGGGGAGCCAGTGTGGTCAAGCATTTATCCATTCGCACAAGATATGCGTAGCTGGATTCGTCCAAGTGGGAACCCAACAAGATATTGCCTCCTCATCCTAGGATTGTAAAAGTGTTTGGGAAGAAATACATTGATTGGTTGTCAAAACGATTGAAAAACGGACATTCACAAGAGCTTCAAATTTCAAACACCTTAGAGGAAACAAATATCCTTGACGAATTTGAGTACTCTTGCTTTCCCTAGGGATCATATCCTTAGAGGTTTCTAAGTACTTGAATTCTATCATCATTTGTTTTCAATAAGGTTAAACACAGGAGACTTTTGCCCTAATTTCCTTGATTTCCACATAATGGACCTTGTGGGATGAAAAAGAAAGTGGGACATTAGACATTTAGTTTGAAAACCATAATCAAGCAAGTGCTTTTGGTAAAAAGAATTCACTAAGACAAGATAAGAGACAAATTGGATTACACATGTGTTTTCTAACATGATTTTCTCCCAAAATCAAAATCCCAAAACCGAAGTTCAAGAAGCTTAGTCTGAAAGCTCGTGAGGAGCATCTAGAGAGACTTTTCGAGTTCAGAGAAAGAATATAGCATGTTCTTCAACACCGAGGACTTGTAAGCAGAAGTGTTATTCTAGGTCAAGTCTAGGATCAAATTCAATCACTTTCATCCATCTCTCAACCATCAAAATCGGTCAAAAAGTCACCTCACCAACAACTCTTGGAAACTTTGTAAACATATTTTATGCTAAACTTTTAGGCAAAATCAAAACCTCTTTGTTTGACTTAACACAACTAGTCAAACCATCATCCTATACATGAGTTCTCTCTTGGATAATACAACTTCCTAGGGTTTACGAGTTCATCTTGTTTGGCATAACACACCTAGCCAAATTATCAAAGCATCACCTCATTTGACTTAACACACTTAGTCAAACCACCATCTTGTAGGAGTTCACTCTAGGGATAACACAACTTCCTAGAGCTTTACGATTACATTTATCACTCTTGTTTGACTTAACACATCTAGTCAAACCATCAATCCAATCACGATCAATCAAAGTCCTAAAAAGTTTAGCATTTCTTTCAAAGTTTCTTTAAGAGTTTCATTCATCCATATCACTCATCTTTCATTTATCTCATCCGCATCATCACTTTGATCCTTCAATTATCCTAGTTCTTCACTTCTTTGAACCTAAGGTTTAGACCGATCTAAAGGATTAGAGTTTCATCTCTTACATTCTTGAAAATTGATCTTCATTTTATGGTTCAAACTCGATCTCAACACAAGAGGGACATGGAATACAAACTTGATCCATACATCATGAGCAATTCGAGTCAACCTATAATGCCAAATCAAAACATCATACCAAATCATTCCACTTTTCCATCAATATCGCAACAACAGGTGGCAACCATCCAAGAAAACTCAACAATCAACACCATCCCCAACCCACCACCACTGCCGCCACCACTGCCGCCACCATCGCCAAAACATAGCAAGACCAATTCATTCTCCATCATGTTGCAAGGCGCTCAAGAAGCTTCTCACAAAAAGGCTTTCCAAAACCAACAAGCCACACATACCGCTCAGATGGCACAAGCAGTCCAACAAGCACACGCTCAAGCACGAGCACAATTCCAAGCTCAGAAAGCGCAAGCGTAAGCACAATACCAAGCTCAATTCCAAGCACAAAAAGAAGCGTACCAACAAGCCTTGCAAGACTACCAATTACAATAGCAACATGACCAACAACAAGCATTGTTAGCTCAATAACAAACATAGGCATTACTCGCCCAACAAAGGTTGCAACAGATTCCCACCACAATTGTTGAAATCAAAAATCAAGATCAATCCATCAATGAACACCTTGAAGGTGTTTCCATCTCATCTGAAGATCAAATCAACATACATCAAGAGCCATTTTTTAGTCATAATCAAGACCCCTCCTACAAAGATCTATTTCAAGGAGTGTTGATGTTATTTGATCCCATTGACATAAGCTACGATCCATCCACCAACGATCATATCGAAAATGTCTCTACATCACCTTATGAGTTAGAGGACATATCTCAAGAATGTATTCCAAAGCATGATCAAAATCTTCCATCAAGGTCTAGCAATGGCCCTTCCAACAACATATTGACATCTTTTGATCTCATGGTAGCAGATATTGAAGAAATCCTTAACTCACCATTTGATCCAAATCCATTCAAAGAACAAGTGGATATTAACCCACTTCCCATGCCTAAGGACGATGTCCCAGAATCCCTTCTAAGCAATCCATCCTTTGAAATCAACCCATGTCAAGAACTTGATCCAAAGCATATTGAAAGTAATTCCAGAACTAGTCAAGATCAAGAATTCATATATCCAAGATACTATAATGATCTAATGGGCACTCTTTTATCTATACAAGATGTCGCAAATGATGATTAGACCCATATAGCACATATTCCTCCATCTACCCACAAGATGCTTTCTTTGGACAGACATGTAGATGATCTTCGTTCAAAACAAGAGTCTCAAACTCTTGACAACATTAACATGGAACAAGAGTCTCCTACTCTTAAAATTTGTGCACAAGACCAAGATGTAGAAAAATATGGAGACATAACAAAAAAAAATCATGAAGAAGGCTTCTACAGGAGTTGCAAATCAAAAACATCATGTGAAAGCATATCAGGAATGAATCATGAGGAATACTTTTACAAGAACAGTGATGCATCAACACTTCTTGAAGAAGCATTACAATCTGATATCTCACAAAATCAAGCCAAAGGTATCAATCAGGAAGTCATCCCACATGTGGAGGATCCTGTCACTTATAAACTTGGATCACTCACCTTTGTAAGGGAAAAACATCTTATCAATGAAAGAGCTATGACTTTTGAAGATACACCACAAAGCAAAAAGGGATTAGCACCTTATTTCCAGGGTAAATCATATCCTATTGCAAATAAGTTTTTTCAACAGATGAATTATCAAGGCAGAGGATTAGGCCTACATGAACAAGGAATCCTAGAACCAGTGCAGATTATCGAAAATCCTAAGCATCAAGGCCTTGGTTATTCGATAATCAACGGATCTCAACATATCAGTAATACCTCCACAATTTTGGGGAAAAATTCATCTCAAGCAACCATCAACATAGGGAGCACGAAGAATCCTTATGATGAAACCAATGCCAATACTACAACCCGTCATGTCATGAATCTCCATCCACCCATCACCCCGTGCACAAATCGGTGCCAACATCAAAAGAAAGATTTGAATCAAAGCATGAATAATTTTATCAAAGAGAAAGAAGCTGAGAAGCATAATGGACAAGTAAAATATATATGGATACCAAAGAATACAAGGAAAGACTATCCCTATCAAACTCCATTAGTCAAAGAAACTATGGGGCAAAATAAAAAAGGGAAAAGTATCCATCAAAGATGTCTAGAAAGGAAAAAGTAGGCTTCTCAAGCAACTTACAAATTGTATCAAGCAGTTGGTCCTAATTCCATGCACACTTATGTATCCACTCATTATTGCTCATCTTCCCAAGTTTGGAGAGTCAAAGGCTCCAAACTATCAACCAATCCATCTTTTATTCCTAAACAAACTCCACCATCCATGCCTCCATGCATGATATCCAATTCTTACATTGACCATGTGTTGGCAATGACCCACCACCATAAGGATTGTGAAGGCACTCTATCGCGATGTGTGCACAAAGACAGAGTTAACTCTAGTATCAGCAAAGTAGATCAGGGATCTCAAAAGGTGCTTTCAAGTGGATATATCTTGGCAAAGCAACTTCTTCAAGCAGGATACCGATGGCATGTTATGATAGAAGCATCAACATCAGCACCACCAGGTGGTTCAACATGAGCTTAAAATCTCTCAGAAAATACAAAAAAATATCCTGAAAAAATGGTCGCCTTGATGAAAACCTGGCAAACAGGCATCTTAGCGACAATAAAAAAATAAAAAAAATATAAAATTCCAAAAAAATTTAGAAAAAGGATTGAAAACAGTAAAGAAAAAAATTGTCCTCTAGTGAAAACCACTACGGTGGCACTTTGGACAGGTACCATGATGAAAACCTGGCAAACAGGGGTCATGTGTAGAATCAAGCATCTACATGTGCCATTTTAGGAGAAAGCATCTCATCGCATCCACAATAGAGGCATCATTTGAGCCATATCATTCGTTCATCCATGAAACATTTAGCCAACCCATTACCATCCATCCAAGTTATCTTGATCTTGAAAAATTTTGGTGCAGACTTTATACTTGCTTATGGTAAACATCTTGACATGGGTCATTTTCACTGATCCCATCCTATCCAACATTATATGATCCTTGAAGCATTATCTGAGTGAGCATTCCTCTGTTCGAACACCTTATCTTATCGCAAGATAATCCTTAGCATCCTTTGCATGCTTACCGTATCTATCCATTCATATACATTCATCCAAGAATCCACCCATGGTCGTTCAAACATTGCTAGACACTGGGGAAGATATTTACATCTTGTTTCAAGAATAAATCTTGATCTATATCCTCCAACTTATGCGGCGATCCAAACATTGGAAAACACAAAATCAAACTGGTCAAAGCATTTGTGAGCCAAAAAATTCCAAGTCACTAGCCCATGGCATATTTTGACAAGAAGACATTCCTTATCATGCTCTATCTTTCATCGAACATCAATTTGAACAATCAATATCAGTTGCATCTAATGTGTACTTCAATGTCACATCAAAGCATCAAAACAACTTTGTTCCAAATCAAGCTTCATCAATCTTGATCAATCGAACCCAATCAATTATCACCTTGTTTGACTTAACACACTTAGTCAAACTATCATCTTGTGCACGAGTTTACTCTAGGATAACACAACTTCTTTGGGTTTACAAGTTCATTATCATCACTCTATTTGGCTTAACACACTTAGCCAAATTATCAAATCTAAAACCACCTTGTTTGACTTGACACACTTAGTCAAACCATCATCTTGTATGAGTTTATTCTAGGATAACACAACTTCCTAGAGTTTACAAGTGCATTATCACTTTTGTTTGACTTAACACACTTAGTCAAACTATCAATTCATTAATCCATTTGATCAACACTAAGCTTGGTTTTCAACAAAATCCCAAAATAGAGCACTGATATCATCACATATCATATCCAAATTGTCAAAATTATGCAAAAAGCCAAAAACATTCAAAATTTCTTTAGAAAATCCAAAAACATGTCAAAATATCAAAAAATCTTCAAAATTCATCATTAAGTCTTGTTAGTCTTTCACCTTGTCGAACTACTTCATCTCTGAGCTTGAACATAGGCAAGGTTGATCTTTGATCATCCCCCAAGATAGTTAGGGTTAGTCCTTAGGCGTCTGTTGCATTGGCAATCCGTTTGCCCATCTATTTTATAGTTAGGGTCAGTCCTTAGGCGTCCATCGCAATGGCATTTGTTTCCCATCTAGTTAGGCGTCCATCACAAAGGCATTCGTTTGTCCATCTTTTTAGGATTTTAGACATCCGTCGCAATGATATCCGTCTTCCCATCTAGTTAGGCGTCCGTCGTAGAGGCATTCATTTGTCCATCTTTTTAGTATTTTAGGCATCCGTCGCAATGACATCCATCTGCCCATCTAGTTAGGCGTCCATTGCAGGGGCACTTGTTTCTCCATCTAGTTTACATTTTAGGATTTTAGGCGTCCGTCGCAATGACATCTATTTGCCCATCTAGTTAGGCGTTCGTTGCAAGGGCATTCATTTGTCCATATTTTTCACATTTTAGGATTTTAGGCTTCCGTCGCAATGGCAATCCATTTGCCCATCTATCTCATTAGCATTTAAGTCAATTGGAGTCTGAACTACATCATCTCTGAGCTTAAACGTAGGCAAGGCCATCCTTGATTGGTCCCCGAGACACCAAAATCCAAAAACATTCATAAATCTTGAAAATACCAAAAACATTTTAAAACATCAAAAACATCCAAATATTTGAAAAACCCAAAATGGTGCACCCGTCTCATCTCACTTTCACCCACAATAAAATCCACTCATAATAAATCAATCGTCACCTTCATCCTTTGGTGAAGCAATCAAAAGCATGTCTAGCAGGTTCAAAAGTGAACACCTAATCGTCAAAGTCTTAAGTCTAGATCAGTAAGCAAGCAAGTTGGTCAACCTGGAGTATCAATAGCTCATCACCCAATCAGTCTCACCAAAACCCTGATCACTACATGTTCTAGGATGAAGCTTTCCTACGATGGACATAAGCATTAGGTACCCCACAGTAGTTAGCCTTGGCTAGCGGTACGAAGAACATTAGCTTGTTTGTTTACTTTATCTTGGTCTTTTTAGACTTATCTTATTTTGTGCTCATTCCAAGGACCTCTCAATGATGCCTAAACAAAATAGGTTTAGAGAGAAAGGAATGGGGCATTGATCATTATCCTTTTATTTGCTATGCTTGTTGGATGTTCTTGTAAAATAACTTGGTGAATACTTGCTTTGTTGGGTCCGTCCTAGCAAGGTTTCCATATGTCAAGTGTGAACAAGAGCACTCCTATTTGTTTGATGAGTCAAAGTCCATCACACTAGGTGCCACGCCATCCTGGTTCTTTATACCTTGATGCATCGTACCTATGTGTGTTATCAAACATAAAGAAAGGTATGCTCTTTTCCCATCCTTGGATAAGCAATACATCATCATCGTTCATCATCATTTCTAATAAAGTTGACTTGTTGGACTTCTACATCTTCTTGAGTTCAAGGGTTTATCCCTCTCATTCTTCTATCCTCTTTTGCGCTAACAATGCATCCATCTTGCATCTTTCGTAATCATGTCATATCATTATAGGACAACATCATCCATCTCATCCAATCTCACATGCATTGCATAATCATTTAAGTTGTTTAGGATAATATAAATTTTTTCTTCTAAGCATCTTCCAAACATCTCATTTTCATCATCATTATCATATAGATCATATATTCTTGCCATCTATACATCCATTTTGAACCTCTTTGTCGCGAGATCAACCTCAAATTGAATCTTTTCGCTCAATCTCTTGAGGGGGCAATGTACTAACGTACTTATTTTTGCTGGGGCATCCGAAAAATCTAAAAAAATTTAATTTCGATGTCAGCGGCATCATTCTTTGAACCAATGCAACAAGTGCATTGCTTCAAAGAGGGGCAAAATGTAGACATGCAGATTTGACATCCTTGTCAATGTTCACCTTTTGATTAAATAAATCAAGTTTTATTTAATTAAATCATAAATCTCCTAAGGTCTATTAATTTAATCACCAATATTAAATTAAATGATCAATGCTGATTTCATCTCATTTGATTTTAAAAGAAATACAAAAATCTAAAATCAAATGTCATATCACTTAAATCATCTATTAGATTAATCAAATCATGATTAGTTTAATCCTAACTACATGAATCTTCTAGATTCATCCACTTGCACCAATAAATCAATTTATTTGATTTATTAAAAAAACTTATTTTCCCTCAATAACTCTCATCTTTGATTTTTTTGGACAAAGATAATTCCCCCCAAAACCCTCAACAACATGCATTTATTGACATTTTTCAAATTTAAATGGGCACATTGGCCAAAACTTGCACAATCTTTGGCCAATCCCATTATGACAAGTGTCTCTCTTCTATTGGAGGGGATTTAGTCCCACATTCATCAATTTGACCTCTCCTCTCTTCAAGTTCAACTATAAGTTGAAGGCTTCTCTCTTTCAAAAAAAAAACACACTTCTTGTAAGGTTACTCTCTTCATTTGAGAATCAATCTTGCTCTTCATCATCCACATTTGAAATTACCTACACTATAGGCAACTTGAGCTCATAGCAACTCATCGTCTATCTCACTAAGCTTAATCAAGGATTGGGAAAGGGCTCTTTCACATATTCAAAGAGCACCAATCCAATATGGGATAGATATATTTCATGTTTTAAATGCTTTTCTTATCTTTGTTATTTGGTTGCATTTGAATCATGGATTATTATTTCATAGGGACATTAATTTCTATTTATGTTGTTTTGTCAAGTTTACTAACATTTGCAAATTTTCATGTCTACAAAATGGCGCTATTAATGTTTTGGTATGATGTTTACATCTTTGTTTTGATTTGGCGATATTGATGGAAAAATGGAAATCATTGTGACGGACGCCTAACTATGTTTACATATTTGTTTTTATTTGGCGATATTGATGGCCATTTTGTAGACATGAAAATCTGCAAATGTTAGTAAACTTGACAAAACAACATAAACAGAAATTTATGTCCCTATGAAATAATACTCCATGATTCAAATGCAACCAAATAACAAAGATAAGAAAAGCATTTAAAACATGAAATATATCTATCCCATATTGGATTGGTGCTCTTTGAATATGTGAAAGAGCCCTTTCCCAATCCTTGATTAAGCTTGGTGAGATAGACAATGAGTTGCATGAAGATTTGACATCATTGTCAATGTTCACCTTTTGATTAAATAAATCAAGTTTTATTTAATTAAATCATAAATCTCCTAAGGTCTATTAATTTAATCACCAATATTAAATTAAATGATCAATGCTCATTTCCTCTCATTTGATTTTAAAAGAAATACAAAAATCTAAAATCAAATGTCATATCACTTAAATCATCTAATATATTAAGCAAATCATGATTAGTTTAATCCTAACTACATGAATCTTCTAGATCCATCCACTTGCACCAATTTATTTGATTTATTAAAAAGACTTATTTTTCCTCAATAACTCTCATCTTTGACTTTTTTGGACAAAGATAATTCCCCCCAAAACCCTCAATAACATGCATTTATTGACATTTTTCAAATTTGAATGGGCACATTGGCCAAAACTTGCACAAGCTTTGGCCAATCCCATTATGACAAGTGTCTCTCTTCTATTGGAGGGGATTTAGTCCCACATTCATCAATTTGACCTCTCTCTTCAAGTTCAACTATAAGTTGAAGGCTTCTCTCCTTCAAACAAAAAAGCCTCTTTGTCGCGAGATCAACCTCAAATTGAATCTTTTCGCTTGATCTCTCGAGGGGGCAATGTACTAATGTACTTATTTTCGCTGGGGCATTCGAAAAATCTGAAATTTTTTAATTTTGATGTCAGCAACATCATTCTTTAAACCAATGCAACAAGTACATTGCTTCAAAGAGGGGCAAAATGTAGACATGCAGATTTGACATCATTGTCAATGTTCACCTTTTGATTAAATAAATCAAATTTTATTTAATTAAATCATAAATCTCCTAAGGTCTATTAATTTAATCACCAATATTAAATTAAATGATCAATGCTCATTTCCTCTCATTTGATTTTAAAAGAAATATAAAAATCTAAAATCAAATGTCATATCACTTAAATCATCTATTAGATTAATCAAATCATGATTAGTTGAATCCTAACTACATGAATCTTCTAGATTCATCCACTCGCACCAATAAATCAATTTATTTGATTTATTAAAAAGACTTATTTTCCCTCAATAACTCTCATCTTTGACTTTTTTGGACAAAGATAATTCCCCCCAAAACCCTCAAAAACATGCATTTATTGACATTTTTCAAATTTGAATGGGCACATTGGCCAAAACTTGCACAATCTTTGACCAATCCCATTATGACAAGTGTCTCTATCCTATTGGATGGGATTTAGTCCCACATTGCCTAATCTTGGCCTCTCTTCTCTCAAGTTCTCCTATAAATGCAATGCATCTTCTCTCATTCAAAACAACACTTTTTCATGCAAGGTTACTCTCCACATAAGAGAACTAATCTTGCTCATCACAACAACATTTGAAATAATCTCCACTATAGGCAACTTGAGCTCATAGCATCTCATTGTCTATTTCATCATCTTGGCAATCTTGCTTATCAAGGATTGGGAAAGGGCTCTTTCACATATTCAAAGAGCACCAATCCAATATAGGATAGATATATTTCATGTTTCACATGCTTTTCTTATCTTTTTTATTTGGTTGCATTTGAGTCATGGAGTATTATTTCATAGGGATATAAATTTCTGTCTATGTTGTTTTGTCATTCTACTAAACATTTGTAGATTTTCATGTCCACAGTATCTGGTTGGAGAATGATTGGATCCATGCTTAGGAATCTTTCTGTTACAACGACCATAATGAATCATTTCTAAAAGAATTATGATTCATGATGGATATCTTTTTACAATATTTAAGTGATGGATGCCCTTAGCTATATATACTACTTCTCTTATAAAGTTAGAGAGATTTTTCTTCTTTCTTAGTTAGCTAGTAAGTGGTTTAAGTAGCAATATTTGAGCTGATATTTGTTAAGTTCAAAATATCCATAGAAGGACTAGGAAGATACCATGCCTTTATTTTTTTTTATAATTTTAAAATACTCATAGACTGTCCCCTTGTAATTTGGACTTTTTGTCTCTTAAATATAGATAATTCTATACTATGTTGTTTCTAAAATAGTTTGTTTGTAACTTTCATAATTTGAATAGAATGTTGATTTGGAACCATGTCCTTGACTCTTTTATTTTATTATAGCCCTATGCAAATTAGTTTATGTCATGAAATAAACTATTCGGGTCTTTCCCTTTTATGATCGTTATTTCAAGAATAGCAAATTGCTGAACAGGCCCTTAGATCACATCTTCAAGATAGGTCTACTGTACTTTATCTCTAAGTCTTGGCACATCACCATAGTTATATATTTGCTTCATTTTCCCATTCAAAACCCTAGTTATAGAAGAAGTCGACTTCTTTAAAATCCGGAGGTTACTCAGTTTGGTGCAATAGGTCCCCCCTAAAACTGAGTTTCCCATAGAGGGTTGTTACCTTGCCAACTTTTGGCATCAACACTTTCTATTAATGATAATTTTTATTTTGTGTTTCATAACTATATTTTGTCATTTTATATATATATATATATATATATTTATATTTTTTTATAGATAAGTGCTATCAAGGGGATAGCACCTGTTTACATACTAGATATTCAGAAATAATTTTCTTGGATGGATGTTCAGGCATTAGATACCGAACTATAGACTACTGCTAAGTTAGTGCCGAACTCAATCAACCTTGATAGACTGCTTGCCGAAATCTAGCTACCCACTTGCATGGTGTGTGTGTGTGTGTGTGTGTGTGTATTTTAAGTTTGCACAAGAGAAGTTAAGGAGTGTAATTTTCATATAATACCTTGTTAGTTAGAGGAACCTACTTACAAAACTATGCTACATAGAAGGGGGAAAATATTCTTAAGCATCCAACTTTGTAGTTTTTGTGGGCAAGTAATCTAGAAGAGAAGACTTGTAATATAAAATTTTAATTTATTAGTTTATGTGAACCTTGCACTTATTTTACTAATAAGGATATACAAATATTTTAATAAAGGGGTCATGATTTAGTAAGAGTGAATAAAATAATAATAAATAATACAAGGAGGTGATTTCCCATAAAATATTGTTGTAACCTCCAAGACACTTGGTGGCTTCTTCATGAAAAATTCTATGATAAGATATTAATGAGGAGCTACAAGACAAAGTGAATGCATGTTAAAGAAATAATGTCATTAATATTTTATATGAAATCTTTAAGATAGGAAATGAGGCCTATGAGTGCTATATTAAGGAGCTCATTTGTCTTTGATACATCTATCTATTTACTCAAATTGTTTTATTGTTGTTTGATTTTTGTGTTTAATTATAACATTTGAGAGTGAAAACTATTGGATTTTAGAAATTAGAGGATGAAACCCCTCTTGTTTCTTGGATATTGGAGATTTTAAACTCTTTAATTTTAAGAGCGCAATTCCACATGGATTGTGTATTTGTACTTCAAAGCTTTTTTGCTATATACCATATAATTTTGTATCGATATACACAAGAAAAGAAGTTGAGGAACATAGATATTATATAATAGTTGATTTGGTTGATGAATCTAACTTCAAAAGATGCTACATAGAAGGTACTAGATATTCTTGAGCATCCAACTCTTAATTGTTTATGGGCAAGGAATTTTGGGAAGGGAAGACTGGTAATGTCCTTTTTTATTTATTAGCTTACTTGGAACTTATCTTTATTTTTCTAATAAGTATATACAAATCTTATAATAAAGTGTCCATGATTTAGTAGCAATGAATAAAATAATAATAAATAATATAGGGAGTGAATTTCCACAAAAAATTGTTGTAACCTCCAGGACACTTGGTAGCTCCTTCATGATACATTCTATGATAAGATATTAATGAGGATTTACAAGAAAAAATGAAGCTACTTTTAAGAAAGAATGTCATTGATATAATTATACCTATCTTTGGGAGTGGAAAATGAAATTTATGGGTGCTATATTTTAAGGAGCTCATAGGCAGTTGACACAACTATCTATTTATTCAACAACAAAAATATCATTGTTTGAGTCGTGTGCTCAGCTATAAGATTTGAGGATGAAAATCCTCAAATTTTAGAGATCATAGGATGAAACTCCTTTGGTCTCTTGAAGATTGGAGGACGATTTTTTAAAGTTTTTTAAAAAGGGAAATCTCACACAAATTTTGTATTTCTGCCTCAAAAATTTGTTTAGATCACAACATATATTTTAGTGTTCATAGCAAATTTTCTATTTCTAAAGATTCAACATATTATGTAACTATATATTTTTATCACCAAAGCAACATTTTATTATAAGAGAAACTTATTCATATTTTATATGTTACTCTTTGAAGCTAGAACATATCTTTATTATTTTTGCAATTCATTGTTACATCTTTCTAAACATTGTTGTTATTAGAAATAATACATATATAACTAATTATTCCATTGTTATATGAACTCACATCGTCCTCAAAAGATATTTAAAAACTAGTCATCATATGTTCTCATTTTTCAAATGTTTTTCTCATAAAATAGAAGCACAAGATACTTTCCCACCATAATAATTATCACATATTCCTCCTGACTTTGACAAAATAAATACCTTTCTATCAGAAGAAACTCCCTTCCAGTATGGTGTCTGTCTCTTTCAGTCCAGCCTTTCATTTCCCTCGTAGCAAGGTAAGGTCTAAAGATTCCAATTACGATATTTCAACTTACAGTAACGAACTTTAGAAGCGCTTCACAGGAGAGATAGAACTGACTTGTCTCCAACCTTCGGTAATCTAATCAATGGAATTTAGGTGTAGCATGGTGCACCTTTGACGTGCTGCATTTCATCGCCACATAATAAGACTTTGGAGCAAGAAAAGAGTTATGATTTCACTGTACAGAGGTGACTGAGTCAAGGAAACAAATCAACAAGTAAGAAGAGAAGGACAGTTCATAAAGATTTATCTTCAAGTCCAATCCAGGATTGTAAGCAATCATTTTTTCTTAAGGCTCACCTCAACTTCGATTTCAAACTACAGCAATGGAAAATTATTCAGCACATTCACGCGATTTACCCTCTTATACAAATCCCTGCATTGCGTTTCCGAACCAAATCATTCATAACCAGCATATGAAAGATGTGCCTAGGTTTCGTTTGAGGTGATCTGGGTTACAGAGCACAAATCCTCATCAGGTCGCGGGTTCGAGCTCAAGGACGATTACAATGGATTTGAAAATATGCGCAATTTTTCTTGCGTTGCTCTGTGTTTGTTCTTGGTCAGTGGCGTCTGTTCGCCTCGCGACAAAATCTCGATGGATCGTGGACGAAGAAAGTGGCGGAAGGGTAAAGCTGGCATGCGTTAATCTGGTTTCCCATCTTGAGTCAATGGTCACGGAGGGGCTAAACCGCCAACCCTTGAAATACATTGCAAACACGGTATCTTCCCAGGGTTTCAACTGCGTGCGCCTTACTTGGGCCACATTCATGGTGACGAAGCCCGAGTATCAAAGTCTCACGGTCTCATCGTCCCTGATGTCACTGAATCTGAGCGGCGCAGTAGACGGAATAAGGGCTAACAATCCGGAGTTGCTGGATATGAGCCTGACAGAAGCTTTCAAGAGAGTAGCAATGGGGCTAGGAGAGGCCGGGCTGATGGTCATATTGGATAATCAGGTGAGTACAGGGGATTCACTACTTACTGGCTACTATTAAAGGGATTTAATAATAATTAAAAGTTTGTATCGTGAATCCTTGTACAGGTGAGTAAGCCTCAATGGTGCTGTGCTCTCCATGATGGTAATGCCTTCTTCGGGGACGACTACTTCGATCCACAGGCATGGCTGGTAGGGCTTACAACCGTGGCCTCGGCTTTTATAAATGTGAGTGCGGTTGTCGGCATGAGCCTCCGTAACGAATTGCGCGGCCCGAGATCGAATCTCACCGACTGGTACAAATACATGCAGGCCGGTGCGGCGGCCGTTCATGCGGCCAATCCGAACGTGCTTGTCATTCTCTCAGGGCTCAATTACGACGCCGACTTGAAATTCCTGGCGGCGAAGCCTGTCAATTTGTTAGGATTTGGTAACAAAATTGTATACGAATTACACTGGTATTCTTTTACTGACGGAAATGCTTGGGAAAAGGGTAATGCAAACGATCTTTGCGGAGCTGTAACGGCACGGATCAGTGATCATATGGGATTCATCGTCAGTAACAGCAGCACTTTTAGTGCGTCGCCATTATTTATCAGTGAGTTTGGCATAGATCAGAGAGGAGTAAGTGTAAAGGACAACAAATATATTAACTGCTTTCTGGCATATGCCGCCGACGGGGACTTTGAATGGGCGCTGTGGACGCTGCAGGGAAGCTATTATATTCGCAACAAGCAGCCTGGTTTTGAAGAGACCTATGGCATTTTCAATGCCCTATGGGACGGCCTCAGAAATCCCGCCTTTGTTGCCAAATTGAAGCCGCTTCAGCAGCCATTCCAGGGTATTGCCACATTCAATTTAAATTTAACTTCTGTTTGTATAATTTTAACGTCGGTTGACAGAAAAGCTCTGTTCTAATGGTTTGTTTTGTTGAAATGTGGTTCAGTACCGTTTTCTTCCTCGCAAGGAGCATGGTATCAGATTATATATCACCCGGCAAGCGGTCTTTGTGTAGCTGTGTTGAGAGGAGATCTGAGGCTCGATTCCTGCGACGGCCCTGGACTGTTCGCTTTCAAAGCGTCGGAGGGAGCGCTGGGGCTCTCGGACGATTCCCTGTGCGTAGCAGCGCAAGGGGAGGGACAATCGCCTGTGCTCTCTGCGGTTTGCACTAATCCAAATTCCGCATGGCAGATCGTTTCCGCCTCCAAGCTGCAAATTGCTGTCAATGGCAGCACTGAAATGCTGTGCTTGGATGGAAGATCGAGTCCGCTAGTGTTAACCAACAAATGCATTTGCTTGACGGATTCTGGTTGTGGCAAAGATGAGGCGCCGGAGATGCAGTGGTTCAAGGTCATTCAAACTAACAGAAACTAAATCTCCAACAGTACTACTGCCTGACAAATGTAAATTTCATCGAGGGTATGATTTTGTTCATTCAAAACAATAAGATAATCAATGAAAATTATTTTTCCAATTCTAATATGGACGTGCTTGGATTATCTGAAAATTATAAGAGATTGAATTATAGTATCATTCAAAATAATTTATAGAGAAAGGTATTAAGAGTCGATAACCACTAAAATTGTGACATTTCAGGTTGATATATGTCTTTATTTTGAATTATTAAGGGAGTCAAAAGTCTTTATATAGTCCGTGTGTTGTGTTCTTATGTCAATTTAGATTGAATTAGATTAGTATACATACCTATAGTTCGGTTGTTTAAGTCATTACAATCAAAATTTCAAATCAGTTCTACTTATTTAGTTGAGGATGTACGGAGTTATCTATTTTTATGTTTATTTTATGAAGGAAGAAATGAATAGAATGACATTTATTTTTGTATAAAATGAATGTAAAATATTATTTATTATTTTATAAGAGATATATTATCAATTTAATGAATATGTATATTTTTGGAAAGAGTAATGTTATTATTATAAGATTTAATAAAAACATATAATAGTTCTAAAGAATATATATAGATAATAGATTATAAGTTTGTTATGTTGAAATGAAAATGTTTGGTTTTAATGTTTCATATTAATCAATAAAACATGATTTAGTTAAGTCTTTTTTAATATATGTTTTAATATATTAATAATATCTATGATTCATTTTCTCTTCAAATGTTAAATGTTAGAATAATCTTTGAGAATGCTAAGAAGCATAAAAATAATAATGAATTGGAAATTTGAAATGAATTGCATTATTTGTAGGTTTTATATTCTACATGTTAAAATTTTAAATAATAATTTACTTATTTTCTTTAAACGATCTCAAGGCTATCAAATAGGATTCCCAAATTTTATGGGTAAACACTTGCTTTTATTGTTTATTTATCTCCCATATTTATTTCAAAAATTTATTTTCATCATCTTTGATTTTCTCAAATTTCTAGTATATGTAGAAATTGATAAGGAGGATAGTACCTTTTCATTTATATTAATTCTACATATGCTTCTTTTGTGATTATTTTTTCATGGTTCATCTAGTGTACCATTGTAAATTGAGATGTTGACTAAGCATACCTTCTTTTGTTAAAATAATTGTTACAAACTAGGAAGATTTAGGAGATTAGAAAAAAAGCACTTGAACAATTGCATAATATTGTATTAGTTTACTTGTTAACAATGAGCTCAAACCCTCATTATAAAGAATGAGGATGAGAAAATACATTGCCACAAGTTTAGGCAATCACATGCCATGGATAGAGGAGAGGACTGAATGAGGATGAACAAACTCATGCCATGGATTGAGGAGAGGACTCTTCATCCTACTGTGGTGGCAATTTTCTCTCCTCAATACAAGGGATCAAAGTCTCCAACACCTAACTAGGCTTAAGTTAGCTTAACTAGAGTATAATACACTAACAATATTAAATCTAGCACTGGTTAGAGCAACAATTGGATTAGTTGATGTATTTCTCTTTTTTCCTTAACTTTATAATGGTTTGTACTCCATGATGGGCGATATTTCTATGTATAGGAGATGACAACCATTAATACTAAGAAGGTGGTCAATTTGGAAACAAATAATTATTCTTAGTGAATTTATTAAAGGTGACCTTTTAGTTACCGAGAGGATTCATTTCTATGGTAGAAAATAGTTGATCTTCCATGTTTGACATCAAAAACTAGGGTAGTAGAAGGGCTACTTTGATTGAGAAAGGAACTCTTATTACCTATTCAAAGAAGACATGAAGTGTATATACCATTCTTGTGAAAAGAAAGAATGAAGTGGAGGTACAAGACCAATAATAGTGTAAAACAATTTCATAAAAATCATTTTATTGATAATCATCGTATACTAGCAATAAATTATTGAATGATATCCTTATAGCTTATCCTTCCTAGATTTTTTCATCCATTTAACTTTCACTAGAGTTGGTTATTAATGAAAATTATTATGTGCATTTTGTGTGCCCTATTTATTTGTTTGCTTCTTCTTTATTAAATTCATTGTTTAGTTTGATCAAAATTAATAAAATATTAATTAAATTACTAAGAGATATAGAAAACGAGTTGGATTAAGAATCTCTTATTGATGTAACTCTAGCATTATAAACCCAAATATTTATGGATGATATGGCATATAAGTATTATTTTCCTTTCAAATATTTACATACAATTTGTAAAACTACTTGCCAATAATAATTTTAAGTGTCAAGATATTTTCTACTATGTAGGCTTGAAATTGAATCTAAAGGATGACTTAGGAGAGTCAAAATGACAAGATAAGATAAAGGGTAAGCTATTTTTTGAAATCTAGAAGATATTGGATGGGTTCTACATTTTGAGAAGTTACACATGTGATGTAAGACATGTTTTTATTATTAATCTTCATAACAAAAATCCCAAAAAATAATATGAAAGAAGTTGAATCAAAAAGAATAGTATGAAATAAGGTGAATTATTTAAGAAAAAATTAGTCAAACTCAAGAAAAAAAATTATATATTCAAATTTGAAACCATATTATAAGAAGATTATATTAAAAAAAATTGAATAATAACCATCTCAAAAGAAGATATAATTCAATTTCCATTACCTATGCCCACACCAAAGAATTTCTCTTCGAAGGTTAAAGATCTTCAAGCAGGCTCTCACTTATATGAGAGCTATCCTCACTCATTGAAAATAAGGAAAGTGCTACTAGTTTGAAATGAAAAAAATCATAAATAATTTCACCATATAAGGATTGTGTTTTGTATTGACATTGCTTGAGACTAAAGAAAGGAAGAAGTATACAAATCACATTCATGACTCTAGAAAAGGGCATTTTAAATGGTCAAGTTCATGGTGGATAAATATATGCTTATGAAATACATTTAGAGAATTTTATGGCACTTGAAGAGGTGAGTTCTCATGGCCCGAGGGCATGCTATCATGGCCCTCCCATTAAATTAGAAAATAATAATAAACAAATTTAAGAATAATGTCAAGAAAATTATTTTGTGGAATTTAATATTGTGTATATTTTTGGAATATGGCGAGATAAAATAGGGAGTTCGTGCTAAAAATATTCAATAATAATGAAAGTGAACTGGAGTGGAAGCATGCCATAATATGGGCAAGCGAGAAAACGATCTAGAGGGAGAAAACATCATGTAGAGAGTTGGAACACTAAAAAGGAAGAATAAATGAATGGTAAAAGAGGAGATGAGAGATGGAAAGCCATATAATGAGATCAGGAGATCTATGGAGAGAGTTGTCCTTATATTGTTTAAAGATTTGTGGTTCCAGAGGAGAGTTTTTAGTTTGTTTGCAGGCATCGAGAAGAAAAGAGGCATAGCTGGTCAAGGCAGAAGAGCAAGTAGGTGTCATTATTTGCATTCAAATGATTATTCTGTCTAATTTATATGGACATGTATTAACACTAAGTTTGAGAAAAATGGTTAAGAAATCATGTCGCCATTCATATTTTCCATGCATGGCTGAATTCTTTTATGCATTGATGGGTGTCCGTTTCCTGTTACAAACTCCCCATCCTGTGCGAGTTTGGAGGCTTGGAAAGGTTGTAGAATTTGGTTTTTAACTTACCAATTACATTTGCACGAAAGTTTCTAAAGCCTTTTCGACAAATCCATTCTGTGGATATCCTGCAATCATTGCAGTCTACGAGACCACATTTCTCTGAGGGAACTTGTCAAACACTTTTACACATTGTCTATGCCTCCAGATTTTGCAGGCATGTCTACCAAAGTCTTTCCTCTACATTGCGTGGGCAAGTAAGATGCACAAAAGGTGGTGGAATATGGATTTATGCTTCTGCATTGTTTGAAGATTTCTAAAACTCTCTTTACAAATCTATCTTGTGTATATCTTGCGATCATTGCGTTCCCTTAGGAGTCATCTCCTTGAGGTATTTTATCATACACTTCACGTTCCTTGTCTATAGTTTTGCAGTTTTCATGCATGTCCACTTGAAAACTTGCATATTATCATGTCTCAAGTCTCCTTGCTTAGGCAGGAAGGAAGATGACATCGGTTGAGGAATGTGGTTTTGCACTTGCCCGTTGCATTTGCTTAAAGTTTCTAAAGCTTCATCAACAAATCTATTTTGTGCCTACTATGTAATCGATTGCATCCCTCTCTTACGAACATTTATAGTTAAATGAGGTCCAAGTCTGGACAGAATTTAAGTTGATTTGGTAGGAGTTGTTAAATTTTAATCAAGTTTAGTATCATTGTTGTGGTTATGAATAGAATATTTTATAGATTTACTATGTTATAATTATGGAAAAGGAAAGGATAGTTTGTAAATATGAGTGTAGCTTTCATTTATAGATAATTTTGTTTACATTAGTAGATTAAAATATCAAAGTATTAATCATTATTGATCATTAATATTATAATATTAATATATATTTTCATATATTTAAATATTATATATATATATTGAACAACATATATAAGATATAACAATCACACACACACATATATATATATATATATTCTTGATTGTTATATCTTAAGAATTGTGTGTGTGTATATTCATTTATGCTTATCTCTTGTTATTGATTTGTTCTATGAATTATGCTTTTTATAATAGTGCATTATATTATCAATATATTAGTATATGTTCATACTTATTAGCTGATAGGCTATTTGGGTGAACTTTGGGTGGAATTTTCGTCAGCCTCCCTAGTTTTTGAGCCTTCCAATGGCCATAAAAAAGGTGGCGGACTTGTTTAAACATTAGTCAGAATTTTTGTTAGCCTCCCCGGTTTTTGAGCCTTCCAACGCTCATGAAAAAGGTGGCAGATTTCCCGCCACGTGGATATTGAAGGCCGTAAACATTAAATGTTGGTTCGCATCAACATTAATTGTTGTATGCTTTCTGTGTACTGGCGATGGTTGTAATAATACCTGTCATTTCAAACCTTGGGAAACATAGCGAATGTCTACGAGATTTTTCATAAGGCATTGTTGGGTCTCATTTTGTTGCTATGCCTACTATCAAAGTCGTGAGCGAGGAGGGTAAGCTTCTATGAGGGTGCAAGTTTGATCAAGCATTGTGCAGCTTCTATGAAGGTGGGCAAAGGTTATTTTGTGAGGGTTCCAATTTTTTGCAGGAAACCTAGCTGGAAGAGGTGGATATTGAAAAAACCCTTTGTGATATTGTTTCATTTGTGGTTCATGGTTTGTGGTAGGCTATATTGTTTGATTTTCGATAAGGTAGTGTTGATTGTTTCAAATTTTGATAGGTTGTTGTTGAGAAAACACTAATTTATGGTTCACGTTTTATATCTATGGTTTTGCATGGGTTTGTTGCTATGAATTTTTGTGGGTTTCTCTTTATGGCTTTCATTTTCTAACTGTTTATGGAATGGAATAAATTTGTTAATGTTATGTAGTTTTTTGCATGATTCGAGAAACAAGGCAGCGTAGACAAAGTTAGAGGGAAGAGGTGTGTTTTGAAAGAGGTGGGAAGACATGTATATCAAAAAAACCCTTTGCAATATTGTTTCATTTGTGGTTCATGGTTTGTGGTAGGCTATACTATCTAGTTTCCAATGAGCTACTGTTGATTGCTTCAAATTTTGATCAGTTGTTGTTGAGAAAAGACTATATTGTTTATAAAAATGAATATTGTTTGGTTTATGGTTCTCATTTTATAGTTATGGTTTTACATGGGTTTGTAACTGTGAATTTTTGTGTTTTGTGTGTTTCTCCATCTGGGTCGGTGTTCAAACCAAAATTGTTTGATTTATGGCTTCCATTTTGTGGTTAAGGTTGCAACGAAATAAAATAGTTAATGTTATATAGTTTATGTTTGGTTTTGTTGGGCATTGTTGATTATTGTTCTCTAGCTTAGGCTATATTGTTTCATTTTTGAAAATGTGTTGTTGAAAAGGCTATATTATTTCAATTTTTGATAAGGTTCTGTTGAGAAAAAGAGTATATTTTTGTATGGCTTTGTTACTATGAATTTTCGATAAGGTGCTATTGAAAAGGATATATTGTTTCAAGTTTTGGTTTATGGTTGGTGTTTTGTGGCTATGGTTTTGCATGGGTTTGTAAATGTGAATTTTTTTGTTTTGTGGGTTTCTCCATCTGGTTCGGTGTTCAAACCAATATTGTTTGATTTATGGCTTCCGTTTTGTGGTTATGGTTGCAACGGAATAAAATAGTTAATGTTATATAGTTTATATTTGGTTCCCTTGCGCATTGTTGATTACTGTTCTTTGACTTAGGTTATATTGTTTAATATTCAAAAAGGTTCTGTTGAAAAGGCTATATTATTTTAATTTTCGATAAGGTTTTGTTGAGAAAAAGAATATAATTTTTGCATGGCTTTGTTACTGTGAATTTTTGATAAGGTGTTGTTGAAAAGGCTATATTGTTTCAATTTTTGGTAAGGTTCTGTTGAGAAAAGAGTATATTTTTGCATAGGTTTGAACTGTGAACTTTTGTGGGTTTCTCTTGATGACTTATGTTTTTGTGGGTGTGTTTGGACCAGAATAAAATTGTTAAGGTTGTGCAGTTTTTGTCGGTTGTTCTTCTCTAGCTTGGGCTATATTGTCTCATTTTCGATAGGGTTCTATTGAGAAGGCTATGTTATTTCAATTTTTGATAAGGCGTTGTTGAGAAAATACTATATTGTTTGTTAAAATCAATATTGTTTCGATTATGGTTGGCATTTCGTGGCTATCATTTTGCATGGGTTTTGTGGTTGTGCTTTTTATTTGATTTATAGCTTCCCTTTGGTGGTTATGGTTGCAACAGAATAGAATAGTTAATGTTATATAGTTTATGTTTGATTCCATTAGGCATTATTGATTATTGTTCTCTACCTTAGGCTATATTTTTTCATTTTCAATAAGATGTTGTTGAAAAGGCTATACTATCATAATTTTTGATAGGGTGTTGTTTTTGATTGAGGAAAAAATGGGTTTTACAAGGACCCAAAAGCACAAAGTTTACAAACCAATAAAAGATAGATCATAAGTAAGTCTAGGAAAAGATAGGCTGCAAACCAAAGATAAAAAGAAAAAGCAGCAGCCACCAGCAAAAACCAACAAAAGGAAAGAAAAAAACTAGTGACAGTAGAGACACAACCAAACCCAACCCAAAGACTTTAAGGTCTCTACCACTTCTGTTTCTAGGATTTCCAAATCTTGGGCCACCATCTTCAGATCCTAGGTCTCCAGAGGCGTAGTGTCCTTTTTTTTCTTCATGTTGGCCCTAGTTCTCTTTGAAGGGCCCAAATCCTCTGCTGTGTTTTTTTTCTTCTCAGTGTCTAGATCCACAATCAAAAGTCCCTGCTGAGTGTACTCCATTTTTTCTGCCAAAGCCCTCAAGACAGTAGAGTTATTTTTAACAATTCTGTGGATTTTTTCTATCATGGCTTTCAGAGCTTCCCTGATTTTCTCAATCTCTTTTCCAAGGTTCTCCCTATCCTTCTTAAGGTTTTTAGTGAAATCAACTTCTTTTTAGAGGTAGTCTACCATGGCCATCTTCTCGTCCGCCATCCACAAAGCCTCAACTGAGTTTTTCTCTACCACTTTGGCTTCAAGAATTTCCATTTTACTAATGATGGCTCTATTTTTAAGATTCAGGTCCTTAATTTTATGGAAGGTCTACTTCAAAATTTTGAAATTATCAATTACTCCATTTCTGGCCCGGGAAAGAATATCGCCATAAAATTCCCTATCAAGTTCAAAAGAAGGATCATCCGGATTCAGGTCCACATTAGGGCTGGTCCTATTCTCTTTGTCAACATAGTGGAAGCAGGCAGAGGAGATTTACTTCCTAGAAGGTTCTGCAATGTCATTATCCGAAGAATCCTCCGAGTAGGCCACCAGCTTATCCATAGGGGGATCATCCCTTATCTTGTCCTTCAACATTAACTTCCAAGGATAATCTTTTTTGTTTGAGGGCTTAGCAGGAGTGTTCTTCCTTTTTTTACTAGGAGGAGGAGTAATATCTTCCACCCAGTCTGAGTCTGAACCCTTGATATCCTCAGGCAAGCTAGACTCAATGTCATAACCCTCTGAGGCTGACACAGAGATGGGGTTAGAGATAGCTGACATATTTTTGAAGTGCTCATAAATGAGTTGAATAAGGCCAGCATGTAAGATGGGATTCTTGTTAGGATTCTTCCTATTCTCCTCAATGCTATTGTTTAAAGAGCACAATAGGTAATAGGGGAAAGAAATCCTAACCTTATATCTAAAGTGGTTGAGAAAAATTAAATGATATCCGTAAACTCTGGTAAATCTCCCATCCAGTGTAATGTATTCCATAAGGACTTTGAGCACCTCCCTCCAAATTTTTTTGATCTTGCTTGACTCGAAATATCTATTAGAGACTTTAACAACTCTCTTTTTCTCCTCCTCCGTCTTTAGAAAACTGATCATAGCTTTGTCTGAATACTTCCTATCATGGTAAAAATTCACACCATCATTTGAGAGACAAGTAAATTCACCAATAAGCACCTCATCCACCCACACCTTCCATCCAAAGATAATGATCTCTCCTTTATTCCAGTGTTTCATAAAATAGTCAGTAGCTCTGAGGTCAAGCCCATGAAGTCTTTCAATGAATGGTTGAAGCCCACCTTGTTGGTACTCAACAATGTAGGTTTTAACCTCAAGAGTATGCAAGACTCTTGTAAGATTCTTGGACAACATATAAGGCCAATTATACAATCGAACCTTCTACTCTTTAGGTTCTGCTAGACCTAGGTGGGTGAACCTATATGAAATATGTAGATTTTGGGAATGAATTTCCTGCTAAACAGTCTACCTATAATAGCAATTAGGAATAGATAGAAAAAGGAATACTATTACTAACCCTACTATATAAATAAAGGTTTCAAATAATTTGTTTAAAATAAGTTCTTTATTCTGGGACATAGGTAACCAGTGCCTCATTTCCACTGGGCAATGGAGTAAAAAATGTTGCAAATTACATATAGATATTTATCCATGACATAATTTAAACTGTTTAAACACTCTATGAGATGAAGTTTTCATGACTAGCATAAGACTTCATCAATTCATGTTTGGCATGAAAAGTGTTTAAAATATTTCCTTGTTCAATTCTCCTTCAACTATCCAAAAGGAATCCCACAAACAATATGATTTATTTAAAGGAAACTTTATCTCTAACTTGCAAACACCAATAAACGAAATCATACAAAGTTAAGAAATGCACCTTGAAGAATTAAAACATACTTGACATTTTAATTCAAGTGATTGGAAGACTCCAAATTGGAGAGAACTAATCAGAAATTTGCAATTGTAATACTATCAACACCAAAACCAGAAGAGAATTCGGTCAAAAATTATCTCCATTGCACTATCTCCAGAAGGTTTGTTACATTAATTTTATCACTCCTTGTCCCAGAAAAAGATCCCCTCTGCAACTGATTTTTTAAATTATTTATACCATTCATGCCAAGGGTCGTGACCCTTCACATTACCATTTCATCAATTACATTTTCATGTTTATAGCCGCTTGCATTTTGACAGAGATAAAAAATATTTAATTATGTTGCCTCTCAGAAAATTAAATATTTCACACAATAGCTATGCCTTTGCTTTAATTTAATATTCTGAAAACCCTTGATTTTTTCTTCGATATTTCAATCTCTTCGTACACTTATTTCCCTTACCGCTCTTGACTTTGATGGCCCCATCAGTGACTATCACAGTTCTACCAATTATTTACCGCGCTACCACAGTCACCGGCTTGGTTGCCAACAGTACCGTAGTAGCCACTAGCCTTTGTCCCTGTCACTGACCATTGACCGTCCACCATGCTATCGCGGTCACTGGCTTGACTACCAATGGTACCGCGGTAGCCACCACTAACCACTACTTCACCGCTTCACTAATCGTTACCATAGTCACTGCGGTCCTTGCTTTGACTGTGTGCAATATAGCGGTAATCGCTAACTGCTTACCACACTATCGCTTCACTGGTGCCGCCCATTCACCTAACTGTCTTCGTTGACTGTTGACCACTACCGCGGCCACAGCAGTCTATGCTTAGACTGTGTGCAGTAGCACGGTAGACATATAATGCTATCCTTCTAACCGCCACCACCATACCACAGGCCCCTTTATCGAAGGTTATGGTAAGGCGGTAAACACATATAAATTAAAAATTAAGGTAGCGACATGAAGTATTAGATGTTTTTAGCATTTGGATGGCGAAAAGGATGATTTTTTTCATTACAAAAGATAGGAAAATTTGATTCTGATTGGGTAAAGACTTAGGATTTTGGTGAAGCATCATGGGAAAGCCTTAAAATTCAAAAAGGGAAATTTGGGTTCTAACAGTGGCTCCTGTTGGGGATGAGTGATTCACAAATCACTGCAAGAATCCAAAATATCAACTGGGAGAGCAAACCAAGCCAACAATGAAAAATGAAAGCCATAGCAAATGGAGGGAGTGAAATGATGACTGGCATGAAAGACAAAGCAGATGATCCTGAATGACTATACATGGAAAGGAAAGCAATACTTTCAAAAAGGGAACACCTGAGAGTGTGCATGTACTGGCAAACCCAAACCTTGCAAAATTTCCTAAACTACTGTGCATGGAAAAAACATTTTAAAAGGTTTATTTAAGAATTGTCCATGCACTGGTAATCCTAGACCCTCTATTGATCCCTTAGAGAAGAAAAACTTCAAGAACTGCCCATGTACAGGCAACTCCTGCTCCTCTCCAGACATGTTCTGCAAGAAATACGAATCCTCACCTCCTTTACCAGTTATCACAAAAGGACCCAGCCATAAAGCTTCAAACTTACCATACTTTCCCTTATCCTGACACCGAGCATTCCACATCAAAACCAAGTCATTCTTTTCAAACTTTCTCTTCTTGGCGTTTTTATCAAAAAGATATTTCATTTGTGACTGCAACTTCACATTCTGCTTCTGAGCAACTCTTCTCACTTCATCAAGCTCTGCAAGCTATTCCATTCTTTCCTCCATTGGATTAGAAACATCCAAGTCTCCATGCAAAATAAAATTATATACTAGCAACAGATTCTACAGAGGTATCCTAGCCTGGGTCCCATATACCAACTCAAATGGAGATTTTCCAGTTGTTGTTTTTACAGTAATCCTATCTTCCCATACAGCCAATCTTAACTTCGAATCCCATGCCCTTATGTTTGTATCTAGCATCCTCCTTACTATCTTCAAAAGGTTCTTATTACTTGACTCTGCCTGACCATTGGCTTGTGGATGATATGGAGTAGAATAAGAAATGCTAATTCCATATGTTTTGCAAAAACCTTTAAACTCATCTGATCTAAAACACATTCCATTATCTGTGATCAATTTGGCTGGAGTACCAAACCTAGTCATAATATTCTCTATCAGAAAATTCACTACCACTTTGCTCGTTGCTTGCCTAGTTGGAACAGCCTCAACCCACTTAGTAAAATACTCAGTGGCCACTAGTATCCATCTGTGCCCTCCACTTGATTTATCCTGTATCTCTTCAATGAAATCAACTCCCCATTGATGAAAAGGTGCCTCTATCTGCAAAGGTCTAAGTGGCAAAGCTCCTTGAT
Organism: Sequoiadendron giganteum; assembly: GCA_007115665.2. NCBI lineage: Eukaryota > Viridiplantae > Streptophyta > Pinopsida > Cupressales > Cupressaceae > Sequoiadendron > Sequoiadendron giganteum. The sequence goes on from CM021100.1 coordinate 893,397,747, forward strand.
ACCTCAGCTTTCCTAAAAATTTCTAGCAAGCCTCACACTTTCTCACATACATAAAGGAATCATTAAATACCGTAGGCCAATAATAACCAGCCCTAAGAATTTTATGTGCAGTAGTCCTAGCAGAATAATGGCCTCCACACACCCCTTCATGAATTTCTGTCAAAACATATTCTGCCTGGGATTCATTTAAACATAACAATAATATACCATCCCTATTTTTCCAAAATAAATCCCCTTCTATAAAAACATATTTAGAAGCTTGCAACTTCAAAGTTCTCCTTTGCTTATCATTCAAACCTTCAGGGCACTTCATGTGTTTCAGATAATGCATTACATTTGTATACCATGGAGTATGCTCAATACTTGCTATGATTTCACTCTCACCTTCCACATTACAGATTTGGTTTGCTTCAATGTTTGTTTCTTCCATTAGCCTAGCTAAACCTTGTCCTCTTACCAACTTGGTAATCTGAATCTCCATGTTAAATTCTTGAATTTTGTTAATCCATCTGCATCGCTTCCCTATCACTTCTGTCTGTACCAAGATATCCTTCACAGCTGCATGTGGGACATAAGAAATGACCTTAGCTCCAACAAGGTAAGGTCTGAAAGCCTTTGATGCTTTGACCAATGCATAAGCCTATTTTTCCATAATGTCATATTTCAATTATGACCCCTGCAAAGATTTACTGAAAAAAGAAATAGGTTGTTCGTACCCTTCATCATTCTTTTGTAACATAACAACAGCTATGGTATGGAATGAAGCAAAAGAAAATATCTGAAACAACCAAGAAAAATCAAGGGACTTTAAGATAGGGGGTTCCCTGATAGCTCCTTTTATAGATATGAAGGTATCCATAGCTTCAACAGTCCAATCCAATTTCTCTCCCCTTTTCAACATCTTAGATATAGGCTTAACAATCTTAGCAAAATTGGACACAAACCTCCTAATAAAATTTATTTGGCCAAAAAATGATTGGATTGCTTTGAAAATTTTAGGAATGGGAATTTTATCTATTGCATCTACTCTTTCAGGATCTATCCTAACCCCATCTTTTGATACAATATGCCCCAAAAGTTTACCCTCTGTAACAACAAAGTGACATTTTTTAGGATTAAGACTTATACCATACTCCAAGGCTTTGATGAAGATCTCTAAATCAACAACATGATCCTCTGCCCTTTTGGAATAAGCAGTGAGGTCATCCTGATATACCACCATTATAGCATTTATCAAATCCGCAAATGCCACATCCATGGCCCTTTGAAAGGTAGCTCCTGCATTTGTGAGACCAAATGGCATTCTTATATAGACATATGTTCCCCATGGTGTAGTGAATGTTGTCTTGTACTATTCAGACTCTTTGACTTTGACCTGATTATAACCAGAAAACCTATCCATCATTGACAATAGCTCACACCCTGTTACTTTGTGCAATATCACCTCCATGTTTGGAAGAGGATAATTATCTTTTAGGGAAGCCACATTTAAATTTCTAAAATCTACACACAATCGTATGTCCCCATTTTTCTTCCTGACTGGAACCAAATTTGAAACCCACATTGAATGCCTAATGGGTTTTATGATACCTCCATCTCTAAGCTTTGTCAGTTCCTCCTGCATCTTAAGTTCAAGAGTGGGGTTAATAGGCCTTTGCTTTTGTCTGAATTCCTTCGTGTTTGGCTTAAGTGGAATCTCATGCTGAAAAAGATCTTCTCTATATGCCTTCAAATCCTCATAAGACCAAGCAAACACATGCTTATATTTTCTCAGCAATATGATCAGCATTCTCCTGATGGTTGGCCTTATTTTCTTTCCAATATAAACCCTCTTTGGTGCTAATTCAGTTCCCAAATTTATTTCTTCAATATCCTCCTTCTTAACATATGTCTGCTTTATGAGGGAGCAATCATTCCCATCATACACCCTTTCCAAAGCCACAAGCCCTTTGGGAAGCTTGTTAGTTTTAAGCTGTAAAACTTCCTTCCCAAATACAGTTTGTTTTCCATCCATTTCTTCCACAAAAGCATTAAAATCAATCTCATGTGCCTCATACTGATCTATACAATGAAGAAACTTCAAAAGGTTAGTATCATTATCAAAAACTTTCCAACTATACACATTGTCAGATATTGTTGGTCTCGTTTTAAATTCAACCTGAGATACTCCTGCCAAAGTCATATCATCCTTCTTCAAGGCTACATTAGCCAAAAAATCAGCCATCAAATTTTCAGATCTATCTATCCAATCAATTGAGAATGCATCAAATAGTTCCACCGTATCCCATACAGCATTCCTATATTGTTTCAACCTCTTGTTCTTTGGAGCATACCTTGATCTAACTTGTGACACAACTAATTCAGAATCTCCCAAAACAGATAACTTAATCTTGTGTTTGACAACCATGTTTAAACCAATCAACAAAGCTTCATACTCAGCCACATTATTTGTACATTCAAAAGCCAATAAAAATGAATATTTAAATGTTGTACCTTCAGGTGATATGAAAATTACTCCAGCTCCATTACCTTCTTGGCTACATGCCCCATCAAAGTACATTCTCCACACACCTTGCTGATTTCTAGAAACAAGTCTATCAATTGGGTCAGTATTCACTAGTTCTGGCTGAGATAATTCAACTCTGAAACTCCCCAAATCTATATCACAAAAGCAATTAAGTTGTTCCTGAGGAACACACTCAACAATATGATTCACCCTTGGTTCTCTATATAATTTCACCTCTTCACCATTAACTGGTATCATGGCATATGATAAGTCAAATTTCACATTACCTCCAACTGCTACAGTCCACTATCTTGACAAAAGCATTCCAAACTGAGGAGGTGTATCAATCACAGTTATATCAATATTATAAGTATCTTGTGGGTAGGCTGCTAATTTCACTTCTACATCTTTCATAATCCCCACTACTGGGATATGCCTACTATCCATAGCATAACATTTACCACCCTCAACATCTATCCACATGCCAAGCTATTTCATTACCCCCATTGGCATGATATTCATAGAAGCACCTGAATCTATCATGCAATTTCTTACCAACTTACCATTTATGAGAAGGGTAGTGAAAAATGGATCAATTTGTGGTGTGTTCATCAATGCATCATTTAAGCCAATTTCTAAAAAATTTATCTTTCCTTTTTTATCAATAATTGCAAGATTTTCATTTTGTTCAAAGTTCACAATTTGATTCCTCCCACCAGACATCAATTGAATAGCACTCTCCCTGTATTCTTTAATTTTTATCATTTCAAGTAATGGGACATATATTTTTACTTGGGATAAAGCTTGCACAAAATCAAAAGATGCACCTTCAGCTCTTATCAACTTCTTTTGCTTTGTTGGTTCACCTTTGTACTCCTCCTTCTCCTTCTTTGATGTCTAATTCATTTTTTGTTTATCCTTGGGGAATTCTTTATTTTCTTCTTTGGGAACACACTTCTGTTCTTTTTTCTGAGGACACTCATCATTTATCTTCTTTGATATTTCATGGGACATCCTTTTATCTTTCAAGAGTATTCCTCTTGGAACATCTTCATTCTCATTCACTATTCTATTCCTCAGCCGATACTTGCTTTTAGCCATCTCAACTGCTGCAATAGTCAATCTTTTAATTTCTTCATCAGTTGGTCTCCTCATATTTCTCTTATTAAGCTGATATGATGTAGTAGGAGGAGCTTGTTCATCATCATTTTCTTCATAATCAAAAAAAATTTGTTGCTCGGGCATGTGAACATTATATTTTTGATGATCAACATCATATTCATATCCTCCCTCTTCTGAGGATGAATATCCCTTCTCTTCCAAGTGAAGAATATGAGAAGTCAAATAAATGTTATTGTCTTCTTCATCATTGTTTTCTGCCATATTATTTCCTGGTACTGACTGGGCTACAACACAATGTTCTAAAGAATGTGGCAAGTCACAAACTGAACACCAAGGATTATTATCAACCATGTATGTCCCTCTTTTCTTCAACAGGTCAGGTGTCTCTTTATTTCTTGGCCCATCTATTACTGGCTTTCCATTTCTCCAATTTGTATTATAGGGCATATCATGCAATCTAGGCCTTTCATTCATATATGTGTTCTCCTATTTATTTGGAGGAGCACATTGGGGAACCCTTGGGTTATCCCTCTTGGCAATCATCCCTACAGCTTTCCTATTGTTTTCAATGGTGAGTGTTGTCCTTTGAGCTTCAGCCAAATTTTTGGGACCCCTATTTCTGAGTTCATAACCTATCTTAGGATCAAAAGCTTTTAAATAAATACTCAATGTAGCAGGATCAGCCAATTTAGACCTAGGAGGTATCTTATTATGCAATTTAGAAAACCTTTGGTTAAATTCATAGGCTAACTCATTTTGATGTTTCTGAATGGTGACTAACTCATGCAATGCAAACTCAGGTGCATATTGATTTCCATATTGCTCAAGAAATTGTTCATAAAACACTTGAATAGAATTAATAGAAGCTGTAGGCAGACTATTAAACCAATCTCTGGCATCTTCAATTAGTGACATCATAAACAGTCTCATTTGTACATCTTCATACTGCATATCTAAATCTTGCATAAAATCATTAAAACTCCTTAAATGCTCTTTAGCTATAGTAGCATTGCTCCCTATGAATTTTGGGACCAAACTTCTCCAACTGTTATCCATAGGGTAAGGGCATATTTGTAGTCAAACCAAGTCAAACTACCTAATAATGGTTGCATATTGCAGGGAAGGATTTTGGTAGTACTGACGTTGGTACAATGGATTAATATTTGCCATATATTGTTGTCCTTGTGGAAGTATATGTTGCTGATAAGAAGGTGGTTGAACACCTTGATTTTGTGGTGGAACATTTTGATATCTACCTTGATTCCTTGGCTGATTTTGGTCGGCCTGTGAGGAATTCAATGGGCCTACATTATTATTCCCTTGTCTATGAGGTGGCACATATTTTTGTAGATTAGCCATTTGAGTACTGATCTGTACTTTCCTCAATTTCAATTCTTCAAGCTCTCTAATTGCTTGGAGCCTCTGCTCATATTCTATTCTTGCCCTTTCCACTTCCTGTCTCTCATGTTTCAATTTTGCATTTATTTCATCTCTGGCCATAAGTTCGTAATTCTCGTCAGAGGCTACTTCATAGCCACGTCCATCCTGATTTTCTTCAAGAAAAACCATTTTTTGATCATATTCATGTTGTCTTCTTTCTCTTTCAGCTTCAAATTCAGCCATGAGTTCTTCAACCTTCTTAGGATCTAGTTGGTAAAAGGGGTTCCTCTATTCCTCAGGAGTACAAGGTTCTCTAGAAGGGTTGCTTTCATTCACCAATGTTCCACAGGAATTGTGTATCTCCAGTGATGCTTTTGATGTTTTATTTTTGTCTGATGGTCTTATGTCATCGGTCACCCTTTTACCTTTATCATTCTTCTTTGTCCATTTATTTTTGGCATTAGGACCATCACCATCTTTGTACAAAGACCTTCTTCCTTGCATTTTGGGAGCAACTATGATAGTTTGAACTCTAGGAAGATTTCTTTCTGATATATACTTCAATTTATCAGTCTCAATGTATTTGTTCATTCAGAGTCACCACTCACTTTCCAAAAGTGAGAAAATCTACAATCCTTTATCCCTAGTGGAGTCCTTTACAATACACTGACTCTATGACAAGGCTCACATTCAGATTATTCCCTAGCGGAGTCCCCAAACTGTTGGTACTCAAAAATGTAGGTTTTAACCTCAAGAGTATGCAAGACTCTTACAACATTCTTGGACAACATACAAGGCCAATTATACAATTGAACCTTCTACTCTTTAGGTTCTGCTAGACCTAGGTGGGTGAACCTATATGAAATGTGCAGATTTTGGGAATGAATTTCCTGCTAAACAGTCTACTTATAATAGAAATTAGGAATAGATAGACAAAAGAATACTATTACTAACCCTACTATATAAATAAAGGTTTCAAATAATTTGTTTAAAATAAGTTCTTTATTCTAGGACATAGCTGACCAGTGCCTCCTTTCCACTAGGCAATGGAGTAAAAAATGTTGCAAATTACTTACAGATATTTATCCATGACATAATTTAAACTGTTTAAACACTCTACGGGATGAAGTTTTCATGACTAGCATAAGACTTCATCAATTCATGTCTGGCATGAAAAAAGTTTAAAATATTTCCTTGTTCAATTCTCCTTCAACTATCCAAAAGGAATCCCATAAACAATATGATTTATTTAAAGGAAACTTTATCTCTGACTTGCAAACACCAATAAACAAAATCATACAAAGTTAAGAAATGCACCTTGAAGAATTAAAACATACTTGACATTTTAATTCAAGCAATTGAAAGACTCCAAATTGGAGAGAACTAATCATAAATTTGCAATTATAATACTATCAACACCAAAACCAAAAGAGAATTCGGTCAAAAATTATCTCCATTGCACTGTCTCTAGAAGGTTTGTTACATTACTTTTATCACTCCTCGTCCCAGAAAAAGATCTCCTCTGCAACTGATTTTTTAAATTATTTATACCATTCATGCTAAGGGTCGTGACCCTTCACATTACCATTTCATCAGTTACATTTTCATGTTTATAGCCGCTTGCATTTTGATAGAGATAAAAAATATTTAATTATGTTGCCTCTCGGCAAATTAAACATTTCACACAATAGTTATGCCTTCGCTTTAATTTAATACTCTGGAAACCCTTGACTTTTGCTTTGATATTTCAATCGCTTCGTACACTTATTTCCCTTACCACTCTTGACTTTGACGGGCCCCATCAGTGACTGTCACGGTTCTACCAATTATTTACCATGCTACCACGGTCACCAGCTTGGCTGCTAGTGGTACCGTGGTAGCCACTAGCCTTTGTCCTTGTCACTGACCGTTGATCGTCCACCGCGCTACCGCGGTCACTTGCTTGATTTCCAGCAGTACCGCGGTAGCCACCACTAACCATTGCTTCACCGCTTCACTAGCCATTACTGTGGTCACCGCGGTCCTTGCTTTGACTATGTTCGGTATAGCGGTAACCACTAACTGCTTACCACACTGTCGCTTCGCTGGTGCCGCCCATTCACCTGACTATCTTCGTTGACTGTTGACTGCTACTGTGGCCACCGCAGTCTATGCTTAGACCATGCGCGGTAGTGTAGTAGACATATAACACTAGCCTTCTAACCGCCACCACCATACCACAGGCCCCTTTGTGGAGGCCATGGTAAGGCGATAAACACATATAAATTAAAAATTAAGGTAGCGACATGAAGTATTAGATGTTTTTAGCACTTGGATGGTGAAAAGGATGATTTTTTTCATGACAAAAGATACGAAAACTTGATTTCGATTGGGTAAAGACTTAGGATTTTGATGAAGCATCATGGGAAAGCCTTAAAATTCAAAAAGGGAAATTTGGTTTCTAACACACCCTTCTCAATTTTCTTTCATACCTTTTAATTTTCTTTATTCCTAGTACACGCTGTAGGCTCAACTCTTTTCCTGGTTCCTCCCATTGTCATCGATATTTTTCTTTGAAAGCCCTCACTAATAAAATACAGAGTTATGAGGTCGCAGCAAAACCAAAGCACCCACAAAATGTGCAAGCTCAACCCATCTATCATATTCATTACTTTTGTGCCACAAAATCTATAATATTTCAATACTTAGCACCTTTCTCTTTAATCATCTTTAAATCTGGCTTCTCTCCCATGAGTGCAATCATTGTTGATTAGGGCTCTGACGTTAGCAAGAAAATCTTTATAATTCTACCACATCACCTTTCTATGTTGTCTTATTCCTTCATTGGCAAAGAAGTCCACCACACCATTCCCTTCCCTATAGATATGGGAAATTTCAACTTTCTCAAACTTAGATAAAGTTTCCCTAGCCTCTTCAATCCAATACTTAAGAGTCCAATATGGGGGGAAAAGCCAAGGAGGCAGTCAATGATATTCTTACAGTCGCCCTCAATCCAAATATTTTTAAAGTTCAAACTATTAGCCAAATTAATGATCTGGTAGGCTCCTATAGCTTCAACTAAATGATTGGTTTGTTTCCCCAAAGAGACAACAACCGCAATAATGAACATACCTTTATCATCACATAACATGCCTTCAATCCCAACCATTCCCGGATTCCCTTTCCCCACCCCATCAAAATTGGCTTTAATCCAACCCCTGGGAGGGTGATACCACAAGACACTATCTCAATTATTTTTAGTAGGTTTAGAAGCCAAGGACACATCTCCTTTAATTTCCCAAATTTTGGTGATTTTAGAGTCATAAGCCGAGCAAAGCACATGTTCCGTCACCACCTCATGATAAGGAGCCAAATTAAAATTTTCCCCAATGAGTCTAAATTTTTTTTCAAACATAAGTTTCTCAGAAGTTTCCTTATCCCTAAAAACTCTGTTATTTCTCTCCTTCCAAATTCCCCAAGAAATGTAAGGGAAAGTTAAATACCATAGCTTGCGAATATGCGGGTTAGAGGAAGGTGCCACCCACTGAATAAATTGATCCTTAATAGTACCAAGAGACACCCAAGAGATACTCCACAACAAGTAGAACCAATCCCAGATAGAGTTCACAAAAGGATAGTGAATAAACAAATGATTAGCCAAATGATTAGCCGTTTCCGTAGCACACTTATAGAGGTAGCAATGATTAGGGATCTGAAAACCCCTCTTACAAAGGTTGTCCACCGTAAGCACCTTGTTCTAAAGAAGGATTCAGAAGAAAATATTAACCTTAGGGGTCAAGAAGCTTAACCAAGATTTGTCCCAAAAGGCGGGGGGGGGGACAGGAGATAAAGACAACAAAGAGACAGCAGATGAAACAGAGTAGTTTCCCGACAAACTAACCATCCAAACCAAGATGTCCTCCTGATTGTTCAAGTCCATTCTCAAAGCCATAAGGGAAGACTAGATAGAGGCAAGATTTGTACTAATTTGGCAAAGATTCACCTAGCACCCATTCCTCCAGTAGTCTTTAACAAGGATTCCAAAAGTAGCCTTGCAAATGTCCATACATTGTTTCAAACTGTCAGAAGAAACCAAAGGTTCTTTCAAAATCCATCTATCCTCCCAAAACCTCACAAGATTCCCATTTCTTATGCTCCATCCCAATCCCACGTGAAGGGTTTTACTCCCTTTCAAGATATCATTCCAAAGAGTCGATCCACGGGGTAGACTCTGAGATTCCAATAGAGAATTTAGAGAGCCAATGTTAGCCAGATATTTTCTTTTTAAGATTTTCTTCCATTTTCCAATTGAGGAGAAAATTCTCCAAATCTATTTAGAAAGGAGAGCTTTATTCATAGTTCTTATTTTTCTGAGGCCTAATCCCCCTAAGTTCTTTGGTCTATAAACCAAGTCCCATTCAATGAGGGGAATATGCCACCTTTCTTCGAATCTAGACGAGAGAAAAATTTTATGGATTTTTTCAATAGCTTTTGCAAATTTAAGAGGAATATTAAAAAGACTAAGAGCATAGATTGGAAGGTTTTGAAGAGTGGCCTTGAGGAGTTGAATCTTACCATCTTGACTGAGAAGAGCTCCTTTCCATCCCACCAATTTTTTGTTGAATTTGTCCACCAAGGAATTTCGGAAAGAGTCATAGGGCTTAAGGCCCAAGGGAAATCCCAAATATATTGAACGAAGAACATCCACTCTGCAGCCAAAAATACTTGCTATCATGTTTTGTCTTCTGATCGAAGTATTGAAGAAAAAAAGAGAACTTTTTTTAATATTAATCTTTTGACCAGAAGCCCCTTCATAGTTGTCTAGAACTTTCTTAAAAGTTCAAGCTTCAGCCACAGTTGATCTACCCATAAAAATGGTATCACCAACAAATTTTTGATGAGAGAAAACAAGGTTGCAAGACAAAGGGCATAATCCCACCAGGGCTCCTTGAACAACTAGTCTATTCAGGTTCCTCTTGAGGCATTCAGTTCCATTAAAGTAAACAAAATAGGGGAAATGAGGTCACCTCATCTTAAACCTCTAGAATTATTAAAAAAATGTGAAGGGGACCTATTGACCAAAATGGCGATAGTAGTAGAAGAGATGAGTTGGAAAACCAATTGAATGACTCTTTTGTTGAAACCAAGCACCTCCATAATCTTGAATAAAAACTCCCAATCCACCCGATCATAGGCTTTGGAAATATCAAGCTTCAAGAGAAATCCTTCGGTCTTAGAAATGGAGAGCGAATGAATATTTTCATGCACTATTATAATCGAATCCAAAATTTTCCTTCCAGGAACAAATCCATTTTGTTGAGGGGAAGTTAAGGAAGGAAGGATAGTTAAAATTCTAGAAGTCAAGAATTTTGAAATAATTTTATAGAAAGAATTACAAAGTCTTATGGGCCTAAAAGCTTCAAAATTCGTAGCCCCCAGATGTTTTGGAATCAAAACTAGGAAGGTAGCATTGAGTTCCTTCAAAATGCTTCTTGATCCAAAGAATTCCTTAACCACATTCACCACATCCTCTTCAACAATCTCCCAGAACCATTGAAAAAACAACATCGGAAAGCCATTAAGTCCAAGGGCTTTATTACCTTCAAAATAAAAGGTAGCTTTCTTAATTTCTTCCTTCGGTAGGATGGCAGGGAGCATTTTGTTGTCCTCCTCCTTAACCAGATTGGGGATAGCCTCTGAAAGAGAGTCCTACAGATTTCGATTAACCCCATTATTAGCCGAAAAGAGATTGCTAAAATACTAAATAGCTAGTCTCCTAATGTCCTCTTCCTTCTCAGAATGAACACCATTTTCCTCAATATAAGTTATCATATTCGTAGCAAGATTTTAAGGGTAGACATATGGAAAAGTATTGTATTTTTATCCCCAGCAGAGAGCCATTGAACCGTGAATCTTTGCCTCCAAAAGTCTTCCTCTTTAGCAATGATGTCATGCATCTCCACAAGAAGCCCATTTTCTTTCTTTCTAGTCTCCATATTGCATCCCTCTTGCTGGATCTTCTCCTGGATCTCCTTTAGATCTGACTTTAGCTCATCTTTTCTTTTTAATATATCTCCAAAAGAATCTTTATTCCACTCTCTAACCCTGATTTTGACTTCTCTTAGTTTTTTAGCCACCCTTAACATAGCAGTCCCCAAAACATAAATGTTCCATAATTTCTTCACCTCATCATGAAGCTTAGAGTGGTGCAGCCACATACGTTCAAATCTAAAATGGATATTTCTCTTAACCACAATAGGATATGCCACAAAGCTAATAGGAAAATGATCAGAACCCACCCTCGAAAGGGCTTTCAAATAAAAACAATACTTAAGAAACCATTGATTAGAAATTAAGGTTTTGTGTAATCTAACTTGAATCAACTCCTTACCCACTCTACAATTAGACCAAGTAAAGGAAGCTCCTTGTAGCTCTACATCTATTAGAGCTTGATTGTTGATGAAATCCAAAAAGTCCATTTTGATTTCCATATTCATTTGGGATCCTCCTAACTTTTCATTATCTTGCAGTGGAGTATTGCAATCTCCCATAACCACCCAGGTCTCATTAATGTATTTACAATGAAAGGCAGCCAAGTTTCACCAAAAATTATTTCTAGCCCCCCTTCCATTAGGGGTATAGATGTTAGACATGATCTAGCTGAAATTGTCTTTGATATGAGTAAATATGGTGGCCACATGGTTAGCATTTTCAAACAACGGTTCACCTATGATAAAATTAGGATTCCAAAAGGTGGCAATACCACAAAAGGCTCCTTCTGAACTGTTCCCTTGAACCCCACATAATTCAAATAACTAAATCTTTTACATTTTTTCTTTAGGCATTTTAGATTCTTGAACCAGTAAAATATCAGGTTTATGATATCTAACAAAATTATACACCACATCCCTCTTATAGAGGCTATGCATCCCCCTAATATTCCATGACATGATCTTCATTTCTTACTTGGAGTGAGATTGCAAATTTTGGGAATGATCTTGTGATAACCATCAGCAATGTCCTGCACACTATCATTCTCCCTGTGCCACCACACAGATCTTCTCCCTTGACTATTCTTTGTGGCTCCACAATTTTCCTTTTCCTTGGTTCTCATTGAGACCCCTTTCAGAGTACACAGATAAGGATTTTTCTTGTTCCTCCTCTTGTTATTAGAGCTGAAATCCTCTCTGTCAGTCTCTTCCTGACTCTCCTCCTCCTTCCCAGACTCCCACTCTTTCACATAAAACCCTCTTTTGTCCAATGGAAGAGTATCCATCATACCATTGCTATATTGAGAAAGGTTCACATTTCTACTCTCTACATTCTAGCTCGAATCCACAAAAGATGCATACACCTTCTCCAATGAATCAATAGACTCAAGAATAAGGGAAAACTCTTCCCTTCCACCAGAGGCTAGAGATAAAATAGGGATCCCAATTTCCAGCCTTAAATTTCCATCAACGATCGGCATATTAAAACCCTATGGAGGGATTTCATCAAGACAAAACTCAACAAAGTCCTTCCCCAAGACAATTTTCTCATGATTACTATCCTGAGGCATCAGACAATCCAAGTCTCCCTTTCCATTCTGCAGGAATCCATCAATATTTTTCTTCTCTTCATCTTCCACTTCTCATTGATGGGTTCCCACCATATTATATTCTAGACTAGCATGAGTCCCTTCCACCTCTTTGTTCTTGGAGATAATCTCAACCACCACCCTCTTACTTCTTTCCTTCTCTTCAAGCTATTTTTCTTTAATTTGTTTCTCTTCCCCTTCACTCTTCTTTTTCCATACCGGATTCGATTTAGGTTGGGGCTTATGCTTTGTCTTGCTGGCATTAAGTGGGCAATTCTTTGCCCAATGACCTAATTTCCTACACTTGAAACAGGCAAAAGGGATCATTTCAAACTCAATAGCTTGAACCCAAGTACCCAACTTAGATTGGAATTAAATAGTCGACGACAAATTCGCATTCTAGGAAACACCCACACATATTATAGCGAAGACCAATCGTCTTCTAGTTGTCGTCATCGGGTCAATATACAGGAGTTCACCAAAAGAGCTAGCTAGACCACTAAAAAAATCCACATTCCAGTATTCCATAGGAAGCCCAGGAAGTCTCACCCATACAAGGACAGTTTCAAAACTGAAAGATCGAGATTAGTGGACCATTTCTTAAGGGCTAAGGAGGACTTACCAATGATCCAAGCACCTCCACTTCTCACAACCTGAACGTCCTCCTTACAAGAGAACTCAAAAGAAAAATAACCCTTAGGCAGGGCTGAGATGAGAACTTGGCCATTAGTTCTCCATTTTTTCTTAACAAACATCCTTACAACCTCAATATTAGGTCTAGGCCACATAAATTTACCAACCAACACACTATCCATTAGTGAGATATTATGATCAATGATCGGATCTGGGATAGAATTAGCAAACTTACCCTTTGCTGGTATAGAGATATTGCACACAGGAGGGAAAGCCGATTTTCCATTTGGTTTAACCCCAAAAAGAGATGACCATTGTTTAGGTTTGGATCCTTCCCCTCCAACTGCCTCCACTGCATTTTTAGTATTATCAAACTGAAGTCCTTTAGTACTTTGAGGAGGAATCTTAGAATGAGAAGCTTTCCCTCCCAGGTCAACCAGGATGTTTCTGCCCAGATCAGGAATAGTCTTATCTTCCTTACCTTGCTTTTTGGTCGAATCTTTCTTCGATTCCCCTGCGATTCCTTTGATTCTGCACTTCCATGCCCTGTACCATTGTTTAAAGATTCAAAATTCCAATTTTCTGGCCGGCTCGCTCGCACATCCTCTTGCTTGCACGCCATCATTTGTTTCATCATGATAGGGTGTTGTTGAAAAGGCTATATTTTTTTAATTTTCAATAGGGTTCTGTTGAGGAAAATTTATTTTTTTGGGTGGGTTTGTTACTCTTAATCTTTGTGGATTTCTTTTTATGGCTTCCATTTTTTGGCTATGTTTGCAATGGAATAAAATTGTTGGTGTTTTGTGGTATCATTTTGCACGGGTTTTGTGGCTATGGTTTTGCATGGGTTTTTTGTATTGTTGATTATTGTTCTCTATCTTGTGCTATATTGTTTCATTTCTGATAACGTGCTCTTCAGAAGGCTATTTTATTCTATTTTTGATAGGGTGCTATTGAGAAAAGACTATATTTTTGCATCAGTTTGTGACTATGCATTTTTGTGTTTTGTGGGTTCCTCCATGTGGGTCGCTATTGAAACCAATATTTTTTTATTTATGACCTGCACTTTTTCCCTATGGTTGCAACACAATAAAATAGTCAGCCTTATACAATTTATGTTGATTTCCACAAGGCATTGTTGATTGTTTTTGTCTAGCTTTAATATAGTTAGCGTTATACAATTTATGTTGATTTCGATAAGGCATTGTTGACTATTGTTGTCTAGCTTAGGGTACGTTGTTTAATTTTCAATAAGGTTTTTTTGAAAAGCTATATTGTTCCATGTTGTGATAAGGTGGCATTGAGAAAAGAATATATTTTTGCATGGCTTTGTAACTGTGATTTTTTGTGATTTGTGGGTTTTTACATCTGGTTTGCTGCTTAAGCCAATATGCATTTTTGTGGATATGGTTGCAATGCAACAAAATAGTTAATATTATATAGTTGATGTTGATTTGGATAGGGCATTGTTGATCATTGTTGTGTAGCTTAAAAAAATTTAATGTAGTATAGTTTATGTGGTTTTCCATAAGACATTATTGATTGTTGTTGTCTAGCTTAGGCTATATTGTCTGGCGAATTTCCCGCCGAGTGGATAGAGAAGGCCAACGAAATTAAATGTTGGTTTGCATCAAAACTACTTTTTCTATGGCTTGCATGCACTGGAGATGGTTGTAATAACACCCTTTTTTTATTCATTTGTGGTTTTTATTTAGCATTCATGGTTGCAATGTAACCAAATAGTTAATGCTATGTAGTTTATGTTGTTTTCCATAGGGAATTGTCAAGTGTCTTGCTCTACCTTTGGCTATATTGTTTCATTTTTTATAGCGCAGTCTTGGGAAAAGTATTTGAATTCTTCCTTGAATATCTTCAAAAATGTTTTGAGCACATTGTATGTGGCAACCAGTGTTTCTTATTATGTTTATTATAAAGCCTATTATTGTGAGAATTCCTTTTCCAACATGAAAAAAATAGCAACTTTCTTCCCAAATAAATAACTATGTTCTCAAAATAATAAATATGAATGTTTTTTTTTCCTTTCTAAATAATGTTTTGTTTGATATATAATTTTTATTATAATGAATTTCACTCATGGTCCATCTGATCCTTAATTAGCATAACAAGCTTCTAAAAGTCAAATATTTAGTCACAGAATTTCATAATAAAGAACTTAAGTTTCAATCAAGAACAAACACATATAAGAAGATATGTATGTCTATATGTACACATGTATATATCTATTTATATATAGACTTCTATATCTAAATAGATGTGTATACCATATTTTTCCCTCACTCCATAACTCCTCCCCTTCAAATTTATGAAAAGAGCAAACATCCAGACTAAATTTTGCATGGTGAGCTTTTTGAGTCTTCCAATGGTCGTGGAAAAAGGTGGCAAATGTGTTTGAACCTTGGTCAGAATTTTATTCTACTTCCCCTATTTTTGAGCCTTTTGACGGCCATGAAAAAGGTTGCCTTCCCGTCAGCCTATTATGTGAACTTTGGTCAGAATTTCCCCTTAATTGACTCATTGAAAGGGCTGTGAATTTAAATATTTTGTTGCATGTAATATATAACCATAGCTAGAGAACAACGGTCAACAATTCCTTATGGAGAACAACATAAACTGTATAGCATTGCAACCATAACCACAAAAAAAAATCTTTAAATGAAAAAAAATGGTTTCAACAACAACATAGAAAATTCTTTATTGAATAGCACCTTATCGAAAAATGACGATATACACGCATACATTCCCACAAATACATATAAACATTCAAATAGTGAACATCGATTGTGTAGATATAAAAATATGTGGCAATCCAACCAGACAAGAAGGAAACATCCATATTGATATAAAAAACTTGAAATATCTATATACATAATAAAGACCTTAAGGTTCAATCAAGAACACACACATATAGCCAAATATATATATCTATTTATATATAGAATACTATATTTGAATAGATGTGTATACCATATTTTTTCCTCACTACATAACTCCTCCCCTTCAAATTTATGAAGAGAGAAAACATCCAGACTGAATTTTCTCTCAATTGACTCACCGAAAAGGTTGTGAATTCAAATATTTTGTTGCTTGTAATATATTTCCTAGTGTGAAGTAAGGAATTATTATAGTCAACAAAAGGTTTGAATTTGCTGCCTTCTCAGCTAGTCAATTGAGGGAAAATGCAGTGTAGATATTTTCTCTCTTAAATGTTGTTTGGCATCAAAATTAATTGTTGTATGGTTTATGTGTGTTGGCGATGGTTGTAATAAGAGCTCAGTAATCAACAATGCCCTTTGCAAAATATCATAAACTATTTTTAAAATACTAGAGAAAGGATCTTTTCAATATGCACCTCTTCCCACTTGTTTTCTCCTAGCTCCCTTCTTTCTCCACCTCTTGCAAAAAAAACAGCAAATGATCATCACAATTGACACTTTTGTAATGCTTTTGTAACCATCGCCCCATGCAAAAAAAAAAAAATAAGCCCCAACCTCCTCCCCAAAAATTTCACAACTAATGATCATACTTGCACCTTAATGGAGGCTTTCCCTCCTCGCTCACATCTATCTTGAACAAGGTAAACCTAGACAATGACACCCAAGAATGCCTTATTAAAAATTGTGCATATGGCATTGTTGATTGTCCTTTTGTGTCCTTGAATAAATTATTTGATTTATGCTTTTTGTGTGGTGGAAATGGTTGCAAAGTAATAAATCAGTTTATTTTCTTCTTGATAAGGCATTCTTAGCTCTTTTTCTCTTTCTTTAAGGATAACTCTTATTTTTCAAATCCTAATAAGAATTTGTTACAATGGCAGGCTATATATTAGGTGTGAGATGAAACATTGCTCTCGCTATTGGTTACAGTGGTAGACCAAAAAATACATTGTCCACCACTGTAATCAACGATGAAATCAATGTTTTTTATTGTGGTTAATATAGAGGCTCTTGTACATATGAATGTTGTATGCATCTAATTTGACATAGATACATATTTGCACATAGGGAAAATAAAATGAAACGCAGCAAAAGAAACCCTGCTCTCCATTGTACCATATTGGGTCATGGACAATCATAGGCTATTACACAAATATATCCATAGGTTCCCTTCAAACAAATGAATGTTGTCTGCATCTAATGTCAAAAACACACAAATGTGCAAATACGAAATATAAAATCAAACACAAAAAAATGAGGCCTACTCTTGACCCTATCATATTGGGTCATGGAGCCTGATGGGCTCTCACCAAACTCCTGAGAAATAAAATAGATTGTCCACCACTCTGATCAATGGTGAAATCAATGTTTATTATTACACTTACTATACAGTCTATCATTCTAACAACTCATTTTTTTAGGCTGAAAGAAATAATAATTAAAACGGTGTATTTAATGCATGAAATACATGTATATGCAGTTGCAAAACAAAAGCATGTCCGATATATATATATATATATATATATATATATCAAGTTAAATACACATATATATGCATTCTTGATTGTACTCTACAAAAGACAATATTGTTTGGTGAGATGAGTAGTATTTGATTTATGCTTTGCCTTTTGTGGCAATGGTTTTGGATGGGTTTGTTACTGTGAATTTTTGTGCTCTATAGGTTTTTCTATCTAATGTAGTGTTTCATATTTCTTTTCATGTGGGCACATATGTGGGCACATATGTATGTATATAAAGTTAGATGTAGAAAACATTCATATATACTTTCCTTTATAGTATGCATAATAAGAAACATTTTTCCACATACAATGTGTTGAAAAGCTCTTAGAAGTTATCTAAGGAAGAAGTTCTACAGAGATTGTGGCATTAATGTTTTATACAACACTCAAAATATGGCTTGTTGTTCCACCAATGTTTTAGTATGTATCTATGTTATTTGAAACTTCTATGACATACATCAAAATCTACACATCATTGTTCACCAGTGTTTCCCTCACAACCATTGGCACCACATGCAAACCAACAATGCCCTATCAAAATTAACATAAACTATATCTGCTCATTGTGGACTTTCTATGAATATTGTTGGAGGATATTTTCTATTTTTTGCATGGGACAATGACTTGAAAATAAATACAAAAGATCAGAGTACATGGCAATCAAGCCATACAAGAAGGAAATAGCTATATTGATATTAAAAACTAGACTTGTCCATATTTAGATAAACACATCACCTGAAAGATACATGTATATAATGAATATATAGACATACACACTGACACCTTAAATGAAATAATAATGGTTTCAACATCTTAGGGAATTCTTTATTTCAACAAGGCCTTACTAGAAATGAAATAATATAGCAATAAAACACCAAATTAAAGGGAAATGGCATAAGTAAAGAGTTCAAGCTAATTGAATATGGACCAAAATTGTCAAAGGTAGATAGCAAGAATCAACAATGCCCTATGGAAAACAATACATATACATACATCACAATGAAAAGGAAAAAGTGCTTGCAAACTCCAACTTAGAGAGGAACAATGCAACCAATGAAAAGATGCATAATATAAAATGAAACATAAACTATAAAACATTAACTATTTTACTCTATTGTAACCATACATACACAACAAAATCCATAAATCAATTAATATTGGTTTCAACAATGATCCAGATGGAGAAGCACACAAAACATAAAGATCCATAGTAACACACCCATGTAAAAACATAGCCACAAACTGTGAACCATAAATGAAACAATATTCATTTTTCCACCTCTTCCCACTTGCTTTAAACACACCTCTTGCCGCTAGATTTCCTAAAAAATATGAGCACCCTCACAAAATAACCTCCACTGACCTTCACAAAAGCTAGAAAATGATTGATCCAACTTGCACCCTCACAAGAGATTACCCTCCTTGCTCACAACTCTGATAGCAAGTATAGCAAGAGAACAAGACCCAACAATGCCTTATCAAAAATTTCACAAAAAATCATTGTTTTTCCCAAGGTTTTAATTGGCAGGTGCTATTACAACCATCGCTAGTACATGGAAAGCATACAACAATTATGCCATGCAAAAAATAAAAAATAGGCTCCAACCATCTTCGTAGAAATTGCAACACAGATAATTGCACTTGCATATTCATAGAAGCTTTCCTTTCTCACTCACACCTCTAATAGAAGGTAAACCCACAGAACCACACCTAACAATGGCTTGTTGAAAATTGCATAAAAATTTTCTATGCTTTCCAAGGATTTAAATGGCAGGTGTTACTTACAACCATTACTACTACATGGAAACCATACAACAATCAAAATCTGACAGTGACAAACCCATTGAAAACCTTTGTCACAAAATATGAATCATAAATGGAAGTGTATTGGCCTGATCAGTTACCTAGATGAAAAAACCCATACAAACACAACAATTACCACTACACAAAAACCATACAACAATCAAAATCTAACAGTCACAAACCCATGTCAAACTTTCGTCATAGAACGTGAATCATAAATGGAAGTGTATTGGTCTGAATAGTTACCCAGATGAAAAAACCCACACAAAGACAACAATTCATAGTAACAATACAAAAGAAAAAAACAAACAATATTGCCTTCTAGCCATCACGGCTACACTGATTCAATAAATGAAATAGTGTACCGTAAGATAGAGAACTACAATGAACAATGGCCTTTGGAAAATAACATAAACTATTTTTGAAACTATGTTGCTTTCAACAATAACCCAGATGGAAATTCCCACAAAACACAGCAATTCACAGCAGTAATCCAATGCAAAAATATAAAATATTGCCTTCCACCCATTGTGGTTGCATAAAGAGCATAAGTAAAACAATATACCCTAAGCAAGGGAACATCAATGAACAATGGCCTATGGAAAATAACATGAACTAATTTTGAAATACTCTAGAAAGGGTTTTTCCAATATGCACCTCTACCTGCACCTCTACCTGCACCTCTACCCACACCTCTACCTGCACGTCTACCCGTTTACTTCAAATGCACCTATTCATGCTTTCCAAAACCAATACAACAGTCTATGTAATGGTACTATCAATTGGAGTCATGGATAATGTATGGGACCTATGCACGGATATGTATGTATGTCATAGCAGATGCGAACAACATTGATTCCATATGACATTGGTGGTTTTTGTTCTCTAGGTTAAGGTGTACTATTTCATTCTCAGTAAGAGTTTGTTGAATAGGCTATATTGTTTGATTCTCACTATTGCATTACGAATCAAATATGAAACAATATAGCTAGATTTTAAGTGATAAAATAGTTTGTGCTATTTTCCTAAGTTCAAAAAATAATTCAGCACATTGGATGTGGCAAGAGATGTTGAGGGGGGCAAGTTTATATGAATGTTGTCTATATCTTATTTTGCATACATACATATTTGCATATAGGAAAAGAACAATGAAATGCAACAAAACAAAGAGATACTTTAGTGTTTGTTGTATGGTTTGTGTCTACTGGAAATGCATATAGGAACATACATAGCCACATATACATATAGACATCTAGATGCATATCCTGAAAGATACATATATAAAATGCATTTATACACATATACACTCACACATACAAATGCATTACAAACACATTTTCCTACAAACACCTGTACCAAGATGTTGTATGCACTAAGAACATTGAATTGCATGCATACATCTTTTTGTATATGTATATGTAGATATATACATGTATACAACCATGTCTACGATTATATATGAGAACAACTGGAAATACAAAGGGTTTTTTCAAATTTCACCTCTTTCTGCTTGGTTCAAGTGTACCTCTTCCCACTTGCTTTGTCTTTGTTGCTTGATTTCTTCAACGTCTACAAAAAATGGGCAATAAACCATCACAATCGATACTTTGTATTTCTTTTCCAACTAAAACCCCATGTAGAAAAGCACAAAAAAACCTCCTCCCAACTGGACAGTAGCTTTCCAACGCAACTTTCACTTTAGAGAAGCTTCATCTCCTTGCTCATAGTTGCGATAGCTAGTAAAGCCACAAAATGACATCCAACAATGCCTTGTTGAAAACTGCACAAACATTTGACTGTACTGATGGAAAATGTATTTCCCCTATGTGCAGGAATGTAAGTATGTCATATTGGATGCAAAGAACATTGATACATAGTGATCCCTATCTTTATTTTGTTGGCACATCCTTTGAATCATAAGATGTATTTTAAGTGTTGTATAATAATTTTTTTTGCATATAATATCACATATGTAGATTTGTGCACATGGGGAAATAGCATGAGTGGCAATGATAGTCAAGAATACCTTTTGGATAACAACATAAACCCTATATGATTTACTATTTTATTATGTATAAAAAATGAAATGATATAGCCAAATGTAGAGAACAACAATTAACAATGTGTTGTGGAAAACAACACATACAATTCTATTGCATTGCAACCATTGGCACATAACAGAAACTGTATATGAAAAAATAATAAATTTCCCTATGTGTAGATATGTATGTGTGTCAAAAAAAATGTAAACAATGTAGCTACACACTCTTCTCGATATTTATTACTTTGTGAAAATAGTTTTTATTTGTTTGAACCTTGATAGGGAATTTTTTCGAATGATATATTGTATATTAATTGTTATATAAAACATTGAATCTTTTTTCCTAACTATTTATTTTTACATGTATTGTTGATGTCTATATAAAATAAATTCAAAAATTAAAAAGATGGAACAAAAAACATGAAATAATAAATTATATATTAAGTGTTTAATGAATCATTGAACCCTTTTTTTAATTAATCCTGTGTTGTCATGTTCTTGATGTTTGTGCAAAAAAATTTGAGAAATCATGTTGTTTTTTGAAGTCATAGAGTTTGTAGTCAGCTATTAGTGTTGCAACTCTCATCTATTAAAAGAGCCACCTCAACAATATAGGTGGACTCTGGCTCTACCCAAGTTGGCGAACAATCCTCAAGCATCGATCTTGTAAGTTTGTTCTTGTTGCTAACAATTAAATTGATACTTTTCCATGTGCATCAAGCAAACTATGAGTATGCTTCATTTGAATTAACAGTTGTTGTGATATATATTGTAACTAATTTGGGAGTCACCTAGATGTGTTAGGCAGGAAAATGTTACAGTTTTCAAATGTTTTGGCATTATTGTTTGCTTCTAGACTTGTGTCACAACCATCAATATCTCATTGCTTTGAATTCATTGAGTGAAACTTCCTTGTAGGATACAAATGTACATCCAGCCTTGACAACACATGTGATACAATCTATTGATGTTGGAGATGTTGTTCCATCTCCAGTTCTCCAACTAATGTATTTTCAAAAAATAAGAGGTGATAAAAGCCCAATAAACCGCTACAAATTCATCCTCTCTGATGGAACCCACATGCAAGTTGGGACTTTTCTTGTAAAATACAATGACCTTTTGTTTATAGGGGCATTGAAAATAGGTTCCATCTTGTGCTTGAAAAACTATTTATGTAGGAAGCTTTGGGAATCAAGGTTAGATATTGTTGTGCACTACTTTTACTTGTTGTTTTATGCTTTCCTATTTGTGGGGACCACCTTTAAAATTATTTGATGTTCACTTGATTCCAGGGTGATTGTCATATTATCCTTAGATGACAAAATGTCAAATTCCTAGCTAATTGGAAAACCTATATATTTGTTTAGAGATCAAGAAGAACAAATAGTTGGTTGTGAGTCACCCTCCCCATCCAAATGAGCCTCAACATTTGGGATTAATACATCCCCCGGAGAGCATAATACTGCTGAAAATATCAGTCATGTTAAAGGGTTGAATGTTTACCAAACCAAATGGACAATAAAAGGTCGGGTAACAATGAAAAGGGATATGCACCATTACAAAAAACATAGACGCGAGGGCCAAGTATTCAACTTTGACATTATTGACAGTGAGGGAACAAAAATATGAATCACTTGCTTTAATGACATAGTAGAACTGCATTATGATAGGGTTGAGGTGGGTCATACTTATTATGTCTCAAAAGGCTCGATGAGACAAGTAGATAGGAAATTTAATAAGTTGAACCACATGGAAATCATTTTGGATCAAAACTCAATGTTGAAATTTTGTGACGATGAGGCCTTTGTGCCAAAGAAAGTGTTTAAATTTATCCCAATAAATGAAATTGAAAATTATAGCAATAAAATTTTGATTGATATTATTGGCACTATGGTGCATGTGGGAAACATATCGACTATACAAAGAAAGGATCAGTCTAAAACAATTTGTAGGATTTTTAAACTTAAATATTTTTCATCCTTTTCAATTCATGTTAATCTATAAGGATCAAATTGGGAAGCAAAGGGTGATTAGCTAGAAAGGTTGTACACCCTTGCTTCGATTGTCATCCTTGTTAAAAATGTGTGTGCTGGGTATTTCAATGGAACGGTTCTAAACACAACTGCAGGGAATATTATATACATAAATCTTGACATCCCAGAAGCACAGCCCTTGACCCAATGAGGACATATTGAGCCACCTATTGTTGAGCCCTCCCAGATGGTCCCTCAAAAGGTTGCTTTGGAAAATGGGAGAGTCACTTTGATATATCTTGGATCATTGCCTTGGATTTCTAGAAAATTTGTAGGCTACTCTCAAGCCAATAGTAAAATATATAAAAACTGATGCATTTTATTATGTTGCATGTCCTTTGTAGGCCAATGGCAGACAATGCAAGAAAAAGTGTGAAGAGTCCACCCAAAATACATGGTTCTACCCTAAATTCCAGAAAAAAATAGTTGATTGTGACTTTTTATATTTATTACAACTAAATATGGAAGACCACATAGGCGAGCTTTGGGCTACTTCTTTTGATGAGGTTGCAACAAGCTTATTGCAGATGTTAGCAAAAGAGCTTTAAATGTTGCAATATGAGTCTTCTATTGCAATGAGTTCTAAGTTTGTTTTCAATCGTGCCACTTACACCTCATTCATTTTTAATGTTCTTACTAAAACTCAGACCTATAATTTAGAGATAAAGCTTAAAACAACAATAGTCAAAGTTGCAAGAATTAACTTTGAAGCTGAGTGCAATCTACTACTATCATATTTGTCTTTAATTTCCTCTCTCATTGAAGACTCTCCAGAGATAGTTGTCTTACTGCCTTGAATGCCAAACAACCATGCCTAATTGTGACTTTCAATATTTATTAGAGTTTTTTTTTACTATACTTTTTTTTCCTTTTCTTTCTTTACAGTGCTTCTCACATCAGAAAACATTTCATTTCTCCTATTGTTGTTTAGTTTCTTGTTTAATTGGCTATATATTAAGACAATAAATTTTAATTATAATGTTTAACAAAAAAGGATAAACTTGTTCTCTTTTGTATTGTTTATGTTGCTTATAGTTTTGTTCTAGTTTAAGTGTATGTTCCTCATTTTATTTTATGTTGTTTGGTAATATAGTTATCTTATCGTATCTAACACATGTATCAGTATTTACACTTATTCTTATTGTGATCAGGAGAAATACACTAATCTAAAATGCAAAATAAAGTAAAATGCAAGATAAGTCTAAGACACCTAAAACCTCAAGATTGGGCTATGTTAACACAAACAAAAATGAAGATAAATACAAACAACCGATTATACCTTTTCTTCGTGTTGATCCTTTGGTTGGCCCTTGATTTCGCTTAGATGTGTGCTCTTTAGATGAAAATGTGATGCAAAGTGATTGAAATGAAAATGAGGATGCAAATGGCTAAGATGTACAAGGATTGAATGCAAAAGGATGTGATAAAAGTATGAAGGCTCAAATGGCTTAAGATCATAAGTCTCTTACAAAATGCATAAGGTCCCTTAGAGCATGTAAGAGGGGGGTATTTATAGGAGAAGTTGAATTCTCTAGAGAATTCAACAGTCAAGATTGAACCACCATGGCCAACATAGAGGGATATAATAAGTTGAGGACTCACAAGCCCTCACATATCACCATGTGGTAGGTGAAGTATCCAAAGGACAAGGTGAGATGGCAAGGGTACAAGTGACATGGAAAAGGCCATGTGGTCCCAAGGTACTTGCAAGTACCTTGGGATGAGAGAGGATCTTCACAAAAAGTAATCCATTTTCCCCAAGTGGGGTCGAAAGTGACAAGTGAGTACTTTTAGAAAGTCCACCCTTGTCACCATGGGTATTGGAGATGGCCTTGGAGGAATAAAAGTGAATTTTTAATTCACTTTTTGGAAGAGACCAAAGGGTAAAACAAGACTCCCCTAAAAGGGGTCTTTGTCCTATGGGTATGATGTGACATATGAGGTTCCATGGGGAAGAGAAATGCATGGGGGGAATAAGTGTGAATTTTTAATTCACATGGGGAAGAGGTCAACCCAAAAAGGGTAAGTACCAAGAAGGTTGACTTAAGGACATGTCAAAAGGGGTAAGTGATTAGGATTACGATTGTGCAAAGAGGTGATTAGGCTAATTAATGATGATTAGAGGAAAGTGTCTAGATATGGAGGATGTGAAATTAATCAAAATCAAGGATATGCACATCTTAATGAAGGATTAATTAAATTAACCCAGATTAGTCAAAGGGTTATGGAGGATGGGACAAGGAGAGAGAAAGAATGAATTTAAAAATTGAAAAAGATAATTGACTGAATTAAATAAATTGATTGATTTATTTAATTTATAGAGGAAATGGTAAAGGATAAAGTATTTATTTAAATACTCTTAGATAACAAGATAATATTAATTAAATATGTCATTTAATTAATATAGACAAATTAGACGAAAAGGATAAATTTGACCAAATATAAGTGGTCAAATTTAGATGTCTACACTTGTATATACTTGTGGAAATGGTTGTATGCATGTATATATTCATGTATGCATATACATAAATATATATGCATGTAATTCAAATTTTTGAGTGCGTACAACATGTTGATAAATATGTGTCTAGATATATGTGCCTATAATGGATTTGTATGTGTATATGCATACAATCTTCAATATTTATAGGTATATGTGACTTTTTTTAAATATCTATATAGTTATTTGCTTGATTTTCTATTTCAATTTCCATATAGTCTTATCTCTCCACAACCGTTCTTAGCTATAATGTTGGCTCCCTTGAATGCATGACTATTAATATTGTCCTTCCTTTGCATTCATAAAATAATGTCACATGTGGTTATCTTCCATTTTCTTTTAGTTGCATAAAACTTTTTTTTTTTGTTATAATATTATTTATGTGATGTTTAATGATTACTATTCTCTATGGCCTATGCAACACTTTTTTGATTTTTCTTTGGTCCAGCTTATTAAAATGTGTCATTGACCAAGATTAAAATATAGAATTTAATGGAAATTTTTCATTTGATTTATATTGTTATGATCTTGTTTTGAATTTTTTGAGTCCATACAATATCTTGATAGAGTTCTATGTAGATATATGTGTCTGTGAATTATTTGTATGTGGGAGTGTGTATGTCTATATATGCATCTAATGCTTCTTAAATTTTCTTTCTACTAATTTCCCATGTCTAATCATAATGTCGTGTTGGATATATGGATATCATATGGTTCTTGGCTATAATGTTTGTTGCATATGTTGTGTAGCTCAATCTACAACCTAGCATTGAACAATGCCTTATTGAAAATAACATAAACTCTTCAATTACTTTGGTAAGTCTTAAATGTAAGGTATTATTGCAACCAATGCCAATATATGCAACCCATACAATAAACAATGTTGTCATGAAAATCTGTACCAAGTGATGTTTTTTTCTTGTTCCCAACCAACATATGCATATATGTGCATTTAAACTTATCTATATTTCTTTCACATGTATTGACGACTTTGAGTGTGCATATGTATGTATGTTCTTTGTAAAAATTCTCAATTGTGGCTTACAATCTTCATAGAAATTAAAGCTATAGAACAACAGTCAACAATGCCTTATGAAAATAACATAAAATGTTAAATTTATTTAGTAGCTTTAGAACCCTAAATATTATTGTGGTCATTGGCACTTTATAGAAAGCATATATCAAACAATATTTTTATTGCTCTATTTTATTTCTTTGAAACCATCACGTGTATATGAAAACCATAAATGAAATAATATTGATTTCTTTGTAATGATTGCCTCTATATAGAAAATTTTAGCCAATAGGCTATATGTGTGAACTTTGGACAAAATTTGCATCAACCTTCCTGATTTTTAAGTTGCTTGGCAGCAATTAGCAATGCATATGTATTTGCATCTTCCTGTACATACATATATATCAGTGTACATTTTGGTTTCCATCTGCATCTTTATATATTGGATGTGTTTGATGCATATATAGGAATCTCTTGATTTAAAATATATTCGCACAAAAAATTATGTACTTTTTTTGTGCTTCATTTTCCATTTCATGTGTGTAGATATGTATGTATGTCAAATTAGATGTAGACAACATATACTACTCCTAGTTTTTATTGTTTTTGGAAGATAGATGTTATTTGTTTCCTCCCTATAAAGGAGTTCTTAAAATAATAGGGTTTATATTAGGCCTAATAAGACACAATGATATTACCATTCATCACAATGGTGGGTAGTGTATGTTCTTGCTCGGAGGTTTGGTGGGAGCCTATTAGGCTCCATGACCCAATATGGTAGGGTGGAGAGCACACCTTCTTTTGTTTTGTTCCATTTTACTTTCACTATGTGAAGATATATATATTTGTGAAGTTACCCATAGACAATATTCATCCCTATGTGGAGTTGTGTAGGTATGTGAAATTAGATGCAAACAAGTGATATTGCCATGCCAACCTATGCTAAGTGATGTCAATCTATCAACCCGTACCAAGTGATGTTTATTTCCTTTTCTCCCATTGTGATTTCTATATTGACAACTCCACGTACGACTATATATGTGTTTTTTCTACTTATGGACTTTAGCTCATAGTAACAAACTGATTCAAAACCTTCACCACAAAATGCAAACCATAAATGAAACAATATTGGTTTCAACAACAATCCAAATAAAAAACCTACATAAAACACATGATAACCATACACATAAAATGGTGTTGATAAATGATACAATATAGCCTAAGCTAGAGAATTGCGACCATTACCACTAAATGAAAGCCATAAATGAAACAATATTGGTATGAATAGTCACCCACATTGGGAAAACCTGCAAAGATAATTTTTTACCATCTTTTCCATGCCACACCCAACATTCATTACAATGTGTAGATATCTATGTATGTGAGCTTAGATGCAAATAACATTCATATATACTCCTTCCTATGTTTATTCTTTTCATAAGGTAGTTGCTTTTTTTTTCTTTTTTGTATGTCTATACTTAACTTATCCACATAAATAAATTGATTCTTGCCTTCACATAGCCCTGCATCTATTCATTGAGAATTGTTGTGACATTCAACAAAAGAATGGGTACATATGTTTCAATTGACAGTTGCAGTTTTGTTGTTTGAGACCCGCATCGTGCATTTATTGAAATTACTTTTATCAACTCAAAACATGTGGTACTTGTTCTTGTGTGAATTAATTGTCTCATACTTTGGATTTTCAAGTTCTTTTTGCAAAATAAATTATGCGGTATGATCCATAACATGTGTCAAATTTCATGTAGCCACATATGTTTAAAACCTTCACAAGCATAGTGAATGTCTATGAAATCTTTGATAAGGCATTATTGGATCTCATTCTATTACTATAACTTCTATCAGAGTCGTGAGTAAGGAGGGTAAGCTTTTGTGAGGGTGCAATTTCTATCACACGTTGTCCAACTTCTGTGAAGGTGGTTGGAGGTTATTTTGTGGTTTTTGTGTGGGGCAATGGTTGCAAAAGAAAAAGAAAAAGTGTTCCCTGCAATATATTTTTGCTTGTTGCTTGCAGGATAGCTAGCACCAAGAGGTGTGTTTCAAGCAAGTGGGAAAAGGTGAATATCAAAAAAAAACCTTTGTGGTTTTGTTTCATTCATGGTGGGAAGAAACATTCATTATGTTTTCCAAGGCTCTAAAAGACATGTGTTACTTGCAGCCACCACCACTACATGGAAACCATGCAACAATTAATGTTGATTCTATTGTGCTTTCCCTCTCTATCAATGCACCAAATAATTTTAATCTAAAAAACAAAAAACCACTCGCAACCCTCTCCCTAACTACCACCTTTTCCCCACCTGCTGAAACACTTTAAAACCAAGAAGGTTGATGGAAATTTTATCCAAAGTGCAATGTACACTCCATCATCTTGTAGGCTATGTTCTCCCAAAATAGCCAGCCACTCATAAGTAGCACGTGCCATTTCAAACCTCGAGAAACATAGCACTTGTCTTTGCCAAGGACAAGATTTTGTAAAGGTTCAAGTGCATTTAGTCATTGTGGAGTTTGTGTGAAGGTGGTTGGATGTTGTTTTGTGTTTTTTTCATAGGGCGATGGTTGCAAAAGCACTACAAAAGTGTCGGTTGTGATAATTCTTTTCCCGTTTCTTCCAGGCATGAATCTTGTATATAACACTTAAAAATATAGTTTGTGATTCCAAGAATGTTGCATAAATTAAACATAGAGTTTAGTATGTATCAATGGTGTTTTCATTTGCTATGACATAGATACATATTTGTATGTAGGGGAAAGACATTTTCCACCACTGCAAACAATGGTTGTATCACTATTCCATATAACACTGAAAATATAGCTTATCATTCCAAAAATGTGTCAGTATGTATCAATGTTCTTTGCATCTCCTATGATATGCATCCAAACCTACATATTGCATTCTTCATCACTGTGGTTAATGGTTGCATCAATGTTCCATATAACAGTTAAAATACAACTTATCATTGCAAGAATGTCCCAATAAAATAAACATATGGATCGGTATGTATCAATGTTCTTTGAATCTGCGATGACATACATAAATATCTGTACACATGGGAAATCCATTTTCCATCACTCCGATCAATGGTGTCATCACAAAGACTTCTATATTGATTTACCAACCACCCCGCATGCAAAAAAACACAAAACAAGAGATTTGTATTTTTTTCCTGCTAACTATCAATAACATCAAAGAAGAATATTTGGTCTTCACATCCTTGTTTATTGTAATCTTGATTGTCCCATTTAGTTGTCACATGACCTTTTATTTCCCATCATCTACCTTTTTTTTATATGTAATTCCACATACATACATTTCCACACATTGTTTTTATCTCTATATATATCTAAGGAACACACCCCTAGAAATGCATCCAAGGCATACAATGCCTATATACCTACCTGGAAAACAAAATCTGCACCAATATATATGTATGACCAAGAGAAATTTTATTTTTTGTGCTTGGTTTTATATTTCCTATGTGCACATCTATGTATTTCCGACAATTAGATGTAGACAAGATTCATATCTTTGATGACTACCTATGGATATATATGTGTAACAGCCTATGATGGTCCATCTGCCCAATCTAGTATGGTGGAGAGTAGGCTTTATTTTGTTGCATCTCATTTAATTTTATTTTCCCTATGTGCAGATATGTATCTATGTTATTTTTTCTTTCAGCCTCATAAAAGAGTTGCTTGAATGATAGACTGTATATTAACTATACAATAAGGAACAATGATTTCACAATTCATCAAAGTGGTGGATGATGTATGTTCTTTTTATGCGTAGATCCATATTTCTATTTTCCTAGATGCTACAGGATACATACCAGCAATTACAATGCACTATGAATCCAACAAGAGAATCATCTCCAACAATTGTGTTCATTTTTTACATCATGAAATGTTGGTATTCTTAAAGGTAACTATACTACTTCTCTTTCCCTCTTCATTTCCATGGATATAGAATTCCCACCATTTCTAAATTCACTTCCTTATCATTTCTTATATGTGAAATGTAATCATGGTATTGTATATTTCTTCCTCATACATTATAGAACTGTTTAAATTACGCAATATAGATATTGGTTACCAATGAAACATGTTCACCTCGCTAAAGTTCACATTTTCCTTGCCTGTGGCTATATCTAAGTTAAACCATTTTAGATTGCAACTACATTCAATTTATATACAAGGTGTAGCGATCTCTAAAATTATAAATAGCTTTGCAATCATGGGTTTGCATGGTCTATGGCCTTCTCCTAAATTCTATTAGTATACAATGTAAGGCTAGATATATCTTTTATCCCATCTCGTCTTTCATAATTGCATGTCGATTTATTAAAAAATGTATAGCATTGATTTGAACACAACCAATTTTCTCAGATGCCAAAGCATTTCTTTCACCATTCATCAAAGTGGTGGAGAATTAATGTTTTTTCTCATGGATTTGGTGAGATCCCAAGAGTCTCCATGACCCAATATGTTAGGGTGGATAACGGGCCTTCTTTTTTGTGTTCATACTAAAATCCATTGCATGCACAAGGTATGCCTACATTTTATTTAATTGTTGCGTTCTATTATAGTTGCATTGCATATTATTTGTTATAAATTGTACAAGTCTTTATATTTCCTTATTTATTTATTGTCTACCAATGGTACATGTTTATTGCACTAAACTTCACATTATCCTTTCATCTTTGTAGACCATACTCAATCCAAAAAATCCTCCTTTGTGGATGTTTTGATGGAATTAGATCTTGTATAAAGTGAGGAGGGGCCGAAACATTGCTCCCACCATTGATTAAAGTGGTGGAAAATTTAGTTTTTTCCTCGGGAGTTTGGTGAGAGTGCATGATGCTTCATGACCCAATATGGTAGGGTGGAGAGCAGGTGTTCTTTTCTTTTATTTATACTATATTCCACCACGTGCAGAAGGTATGGCTATATCTTCCATCCCTTCTATTACAAGCTATGTATTGCATATTATCTACTATAAATTATAGAACTCTTTATACCTCCTGATTTAGATATTGTCTACCAATGACAGATGATCACTACACTAAACTTCACATTTTTTTGTTATTCTTGCAAAGCATACTGCATTCATA
Source organism: Sequoiadendron giganteum (assembly GCA_007115665.2). Classification (NCBI taxonomy): domain Eukaryota; kingdom Viridiplantae; phylum Streptophyta; class Pinopsida; order Cupressales; family Cupressaceae; genus Sequoiadendron; species Sequoiadendron giganteum. The sequence continues at coordinate 893,429,947 of CM021100.1, forward strand.
ATGCAGATTTTGATGAAGTAATGCATTATAAACGACCTTACAGAATATTCATAGTTAGTGCAAAATTAGTCATAGTGGTCAAATAAACAATTACATCCTCATAGGCTCTATATTAAGTGTAATAAGGAACATTGATTTCACCATTGACTATGGTGGTGGATGATGTATGTTCTTGATTAGGGGTTTGGTGAGATCCCATGAGGCTCCATGACCCAATATGGCAGGGTGGAGAACATGCCTCATTTTGTTGTGTTTCATTTTTATTTCCTATGTGCAAATCTATATATTTCTTAGATAAGATTCAGACAAGATTCATATGTTTCATAGCATATATATTGTGTAATATTAAAGATTTTTTTGAGCATTGATTACATTGAGATGAAAATCTCTATTTTTAAAGCTTGTGCCCAAAACGTTTACATGTAATGGTTTGAGATAAGCTTTCAAATAATTATATTATGATTTTGACATAAGCTACATGTATTAGTACCTTTATTTGTCCCCTACCATTTTAGTGTACACATATCATAAAAGGGTTATTAATCATTCCATAGAGATTCTTAAATGTGATCACTTTATCTCTCTTAATATGTATCAATTTTTTTTCGATCAGGTATAAGATACACACATATCTACACATGCTCTCTATCAGATTGCATTCCTACCATTTGTGCTTCCCTCCACCTATCGGCTCATCATTACATGTCACTACACACAACTGCAAGTTATTATCATATCTTAAAAATCTTTCACCAATAAATGTATGTCTTATAGTGAAAAAAAAGTTGAAGGAGTGCACATTTGATCATTAAATTTCTCTTGATTTTAATTGATCAAAGCCTAGCTCTATGAAGAAAATACTTCCTTTAGAACTTATGGGAATCATTAGGTTTTCCTTATTGTTTCTTTGTTTCATGAGAGATTATGCATATCCTTGTGGTGAATGAACTCCAAATTTATTGTTGGGTAGTGTGATTTAGAAATTTGGATTTACCATGTGATTGTTAGTTTATAGAATTTTAGGTTACTCAATACAAAGTGATATTGAGCTATAAGTATAATTTCATCTATATTTGGATTAATTTATTATGTTCAAAGGAAAGGTAAAAAATATGGTTTATGAGTATAGATATATTTTTCAATAGCCTCTAATTGTTATTTAAGAGGTTATCTTAGTGTATAATGAACAAATAAGTTCTTATGTTATCCTATAAACTAGTTAATTCAAGAATAAAGGAAAGTATTATGTTCACCTAGATACTTTTAATGAACCTTAATTTATTACATGTGAATTCTATATAATCTATATTTAACTCTATCTTGATAAGGTAGTGTAAACCTTTTCTCCTAGGGTCTACATAGTTTGAGTGTACTAGTGTACTATGTGAATGACTATGATGTTTTCAAACCCTTTGGATTAGTGGACCATTTTAGTAAGCTTTCTTCTTTGGAAAGAGGTATTATTCAAACTATTATAGAGGACTACATGATGTCAATTTGGATTTCAGTTTATTGGGAAAGACTTCTATTTTATCCATAAATGACAATTAGAACCTTCAGAACCAATCTTGGGTGATCACTTTTCTATTTATTAATCACTAGTTAACTTATGTGAATTAGGGCTTAAAGCTAACTATCATGAGTTCAAATATAATGATATATAATGTTTTGATTAGAATATATCATTAGTTTGAATATGATATACAATTTTAGTGTAAACCTATATGAATGAACTTTTTGAAGCATATTAGGATTAACTAGTAGAATTTCTAACTAGAATATTTGTATTGGAGACCTAGCTTTTATTAATAGATTTATCATTATTTGTGACACTAAATAATTTATTCCTAAATAAATTTGATTAAATTGAGCAAGAATATGGTGGAATAACAAGGAACCTAAATAAAGTCGTAGGTCAAGTAAGCTTTGAAAAATTAACGTTTTGTTCCATACTGATTTGAGATTATATTTGATTTCATAACTTATATTTTTTTAGATTTCTTATTTATTTTGATGTGAATAATTGATATTGATATATATGGATTTAATTAATATTATGAGATTAAAGAATAAAATATTAATTCCATTGATTAAGTGTGTATAATTTAAGTTGATAATGTCATTATATATATTTAATAAATTTACTTGATAAATTAGAAATTATATAAAGTTATTAGGCATTTGTTATTTATTTTATAAGATGTTTTGAGTTATGGTTTGATCACATTCTTTTAATATTAATAAATTAGAAAACTCTAGGGTTGCAATTCCTTAAAAGAAAGAACAAAAATAGGAACACCAAGAAACCAATAGCTAATCCTTAAAAATAACTACTTCAAACATATTCTTTAACCTTAAAATAAAAAAATTATCTACATGAGTTAAGTAGGTAAACTTTAAAAAGCTAGAAATGTCTAGAGACAATTAAAACTAGAAAAATAGCCTTAAAAATCAAAGAAACAACAACATGAACTTCATGATCTACACCCCATAGTGAGTGAGAAGGATCTTCTAGTCTTTATATACGGTGTTGTTTTTGTCCTCCTAAGGGGGTAATGACTTGTGTGTGCTTGTTAAAATGTGAATAAGAAAATTAAAGCTAAACAACACACAAATGAAATATTATATTAGAGAATTCAAATAACAATCTAATTGAATTGAAACCAACAAAATTCTCTTAAGTCATCCCATTGTTCTCTATCTCCAAGGATTCATTAAATCATAATTTCTCTCAGACTATTTGTGCACTATGACCTTTAGAATGACAACCCGAAGAATGAGATGTTGGATATGCAATAAGCCTTTCTACATGATTGATTGTTAATGATATGTTGTAGATGATGATGCTATAATAATGTTGTTGTGATTGATATTATAAATGCTATGATAATGATGTGATGAAACTATAGTATTTAGGATGCAGCTAATGTTAGAGCCATGATTAAAATAATTGCTTCTAGATACTAATTGCTAAATGCTCAAATGCTAAATGCTCATAAATTCTCTAATGAAAATTCTGCAGAGTAAGATTTCTCAAGATGGGATTCTTTTTGCTGTAGAATGAGGTTGTATTTATAGATTTTCCAAGGCATAAACTGATGTGGAAGCAACCAATAGTTTGGATTTAATCTGGAGAGATCGATGATCGAAAGTGAAGAGGTTAGAGAGAATGAAGGAGAGTGTCCCCTTCAGTAGAAAAATCTGCCCAAGTGTGAAGGAGAATCAAATGAAGGAGAAAGCCAAATGTCCCAAAGTTGTTTAGAATTTCTTGAGGATAAAGCCCAAATTAAATATTTGAAATATTCGATTTGTTGAGACACATGATGAGGTGGAAGGTGGAAAAAACTATAGACATGCGACTAAATTTAAATTTAGAATTTAAATTTAATAAGAAGAAGTTAATTAAATAAAACAAACTATTTAAATTTGTTTATTTAATTAAGATTAGAAGAATATGATTTAAGATTGAAGAATTAGAAAATGAACTAAATAAATAAATTTAGAATTTATTTATAAGTAGGGGAATTAAAAGTTTTATTAATTAAATAAATTGTATTTAATTAATTGATTATCCAGACCATTTTTAGGTGTATACATTTTTCCCCTCTTTGAAGTGAGGTGTTTACATATTGCTTCAAAGAAAATTTGTTGATAGTGCTGGAAAAAAAAAATGATATGCCCTAGATGCTGATTTTTGAGTGATGATGGATATATCCCCCTCGGGAGAAAAATCGATGAATTTTTGAAATTTTAGGATTTTTCTAAATTTTTTAATTTTTTTATGATTTTCTGATGATTTTAAAATTTTATGATGCTCAGACGATTTATCTCCCGAAAAATAATACGGAACCCGACACTTTGATTAATTGATGGCCTTTTGCAATTGAGAGTGAGTGAGTTAATTGAGTAATATACAATGTATGAATATTAATCAGAATGATACAATTTTGATACAAATGCAGATAAAATGATAACACACAAGCAAGCAAGCATGTACAAATGATTCAAAACAAAACAAGGTATTGCCCCTATCAAGTTGTAAATTTTTGATTGATTGATGATGATGATGATGATAGTGTTATCATTGTGGGGAATGATATATCCCTAGATCAACACAAGGATGATTGATTGATTGGCTAGTTGATTGGGTTTACAACAAGATTAGGATCAGGATCATTGAACAAGATTGATTAACTTGATTGATATGGATTAAGGACTGATTGGGAATTGGATTATTTCTTGGAATGATAGAATGGATGGATGAATGGATTTGATGAAGGTTATTGATTGGTTGAATGGCTGAAATATTAGATTGAGGTGATGAAATTGATTAGATGGATTGATTTTATTTCTTTATGGATGATATTTTTATGCTATATGAGATGGATTTGTTTGTCTAGATGAGATGTGATTGATATGATATTTATCATGCAAAACTAATATGGATGCAATCTATCTTAACCATGCAAATCTAAATATGCAATGTTGTCATTTTGTCAATCGATTTGTTGTGCTTGGTATCATCATTGAGCTTTTGATATGCTAAAAATTGGTCCAAGCATCAATGGTATAATTAGACCATGATGACCTGAGTACAAATTTCATGGATTTTTCATTTTACAAGGTAATACAAACATTTGGACGTAATTAAACCGAGATGACCTAAGTATTTCTTGCGTAAAAGAGAAAAGAGTTAATCCTTTTCCTATGTAAATTTGAAATGTCATCAATGATACTTTTTAGAGAATGTCCCATGAAAATTTGCATAGTAGTAATGATTAACTCACAAATAGCTAACAAAGAAAAATCACACTCCATCCTAGCTTCTCTAGTCCATGACATCCTTGAGTTGCTCCAGAGAAATGATAACAAAATAAAAATACAATAGTTGAGCATTCATGGTAAAGTGATTAAACCAATGATTCAAAAGAATATCATCCATTTGGATTGGTTTTGAATGATCTGGTTGGTGATTTGGATGGTTGATTTTTTTAAAATTTGTGATTAATGTTCAATGTTGAGTTTTAGTTTTGTTAGGATCATTATGTTTTCTATGTTGTCTGACTATTTTCTTGTCTGTTGTTTTAAGCTCAAATTTTATTGCACCTAGTGAGTTCAATATTTTTCCCCTAGGCTAGGGTGAAACACGACCATGATGCTAATATATGTACATGAGGTTCTTTTCAATGATAGGCATAATGATGGCAAGAATCAACAACCGACGCATGCTCAAATAGATGAAAAAGCTAATCTGTCACAAATAGCGCATGTTTCCAAGTTTTCACTACTTGTTTCTTATTGCACTTTTTTAAATTTTATAAAAAAAAATTTGTCACCAAGATGCTTGTTTGCCATGTTTTCATCAAGGTAACGATTTTTTTGACTTTTCACCTTTTTTGTATTTTTTATTTTTTTTTGTATTTTTGACTTTTTTTAATTTATTTTTTGCTATCACCAAGATGCCTATTTGCCATATTTTCATCAGGGTGATCATTTTTTCAGGACTCTTTCTCATTTTTTTGTATTTTTTCAGGACTTTTATTGTGCACTAGATGAATTAGGTATATAATTTCTTGAGATGAAGACTATTGATAGGTTCCTCAAACAACTCCCCTTCAGGTGTAGACAACTGATAGGATCTAGATCCATAGACTGGTACAATGAAAAAGGTACCTAGGTAGTTTGCTTCAAACTTCCCCTTCTTTTCTCGATCATGTTGATTAAGAGGATTTTCTTTTAAGACCAAGTCAGCAACTTGAAATGTTCTTGGTTTTAATCTGTAATTATAACTCTTGGACATCCTTTGTTGATAGGATTTTAAATGATCCACAACATGCTAACGGCATTCATCCAAGAGTTCTAACTCTTGGAGGCTAGATACCCGATAGTCTTCCTCTAAAATGATTCCCTTCAATGACACATAGAGTGATGGTATCTCAACCTCAATAGGTAGAATGGATGTTGATCCATATACAAGCACATATGGTGTGGCTCCTATTGGGGTGTGGATACTAGTTTGTTACACCCACAAAGAAAGGTTTAGTTGAGTGTGACAGTCATGTCCAACATCATTGATAGTTTTCTTCAAAATTTTCAAAATGGTCGCATTTGAGGCCTCTGCCTGGCCATTTCCTTGAGGTTAGTATGGTGTGGAAAATCGATGTTGGATATGAAACCTTTCACAAAGTTCTTGAATGTCTTGGCTCTTGAAAGGTCTACCATTGTCTATGACAATTGACTGAGGAATGCCATACCCACAGATACTGTAATTTAGGAAAAAGGAAGCAATTTGTTTCCCAATGATTGTGGTTAAGGGAATGGCTTCAATCCACTTTGTAAAATATTTCATGGTTGTGATGATGAATTTGTGTCCATTGAAGGATGACAAATGAATTTTACCCACAAGATCCAATCCCCATTAATAGAAAGGCCATGTTGATGTGAATGGTTTTAGTTCCTGTGCTGGTGCATGTATGAGGCTACCATGGATTTGACACTTTTTACACTTATTGACAAATTGAAAAGACTCCTCCATGTTTGGCCACTAATACCCCAAGTGTAAGAGTTTCTTGGAAAGAGTTAATCCATTTCAATGAGTTCCATATATACATTCATGAACTTCACATAAATCCATTTCATATTCATTACATTCAATACAATGAAGGAGATTACCATCAAAACCTCATCGATAGAGTGTGTCGCTAATCAAGGTATGTCAGGCAGCTTGGCAGATAAAACTTAATGTTTTTATTTCAGGATAGATCGGGTGGAAGGGTATTGTCTCTCAAATAAGTATAGATCTTCCCATAAATTGAGGACTCATTTTCAAATAGATGGTATATAACTTCGGATTTATGGTTGTTGTAGGTGAGGTTAAACAATTGTTCCACCATGAACTCATAACAACTTCATTTTTTAGGTATCTATAGGAGAGAAGCAATTGTTTCCATGGCATCAACAAATTTGTTATCCACCCTTGGAATTTGTTCAAATTTGATTTCAATAAATTATTTTTTGAAGTCATCCACCATTCTCTTATATGACATCAAATTGTCATCTTTTGTCTGATAATCATCATTCACCTAATTAATAACCAATTGGGAATCTCCATAGACTTGCAACTCTATGATCTTCCATTCAACTACTATTTTGATACCAATGATGAGTGCCTTATACTCAGCCATGTTATTTGTATAGGGGAACATGATCCTATAATATTTTGGGATGGTATGTCCTTGAGGTGTGACAAACAAGATTCTAGCACCCAACCCATGTTGCGTGTAAGACCCATGAAAATGTAGCATCTAGTGTTGTGTTTTCATGGTAGGGAAATTTGCATCTATAAATTCAATATGCATTGGATGGTCATCTGGCAGTGGTGCTTTGGCTAACTAATCTTCTATCACCTAACCCTTGATTTCTCTTTGATCCACATACTGAATGTCAAATTTTCTCAATATCATTACCCACTTGGCTATTATTCCTGTTAGGGTAGCTTTGTTGAGTAGATACTTTAGTGGATCAGTCTTGGCTATGAGTTTGATAGTATGAGTTAACATGTAGTTTCATAGTTGTTGTGTAGAAAAAAATACTACCAAACAATCTTTTTCAATGAATGCGTAGTTGATTTCATAGCCATTCAATGTTTTTTTGATGTAATAAATAGCACTTTCTTTTCCCGCAGAGTCTTCCTATGCCAAAAAAGTTCCCAAAGATACCTCAATTGTTGCTAAATGTAGATTAATAGTGGTTTTCCTTCCATTTGTGGTACCAATATGGGTGGAGACATCAAATATTGCTTTAGTTGATTAAAAGCAGCTTCACATTTTTCATCCCACTTGAAAGAAATATTCCTGTGTAGGAGATGAGTGAAAGGATGAATTGTATCCACCAGTTGTGCAATGAACCTCTTGATAGATTGAAATCATCCTTGTAGAGATCTTAGTTGAATAATATTCTTGGGAGGTGGAATTTCCATGATGGATTTGAATTTGGCGGGATCCACTTCAATTCCTTTTTTTAAAACTATGTACCCTAGGAGTTTTGTTGACGTCATGCCAAACACATGCTTCTTTGGGTTTAATCTCACATTGAGCTTTTCCAATTGAGTGAAAATTTTATCTAGGATTTCCAAATGTCCCTCCCTGGTGAAATATTTTTCTAATAGGTCATCCACATAGTCCTTCGTGAAGGTATGCATCATGTCATGAAAGATGGTCATCATCGCTTGCTGATAAGTGGCTCCTATCTTCTTGAATCCAAAAGGCATGATGTTCCTACAAAATGTACCCCCTGGACATGTAAAATTTATTTTGTCTTGATCTTTGGGTGCAATTTTGATTTGATTGTATCCTGAAAAGTCATCCATGAGTGATAATATGGCATGTCGTTCTATCAAATCTACAACGATGTCAATGTTAGATAAAGGAAATTCATCCTTTGGACAAGCCTTGTTAAGATCTCTAAAATCAGTACATATTTTGATATTGCCATCTGGTTTATAAACTGTTACAATGTTGGAAATCCACTGAGCATACATAGTCAATTGGATGGATGAATCCTACATCTAATAATTTCTTCAATTATTCTTTCACCAACAAGGCAATGTGTGGGTGCATCTTTCATAGTTTCTTCTTTATAGGCTTCACTCCAAGTGGTAGAGATAAATGATGCATTATAAGATATGGATCTATTCTTGGCATATTAGTGTAGGACCAAGTGAAGTTGATTTGTATTTCTTCAAAGAACTTGGTGAAATTTGGCATTTCTTATTTTTTCATGGATGTTGCTAGATGTAGGGTCTTCACTATTTATGTCATACAAATGTTGATGAATTGTGTAGGTTCAACCAGCACTGAAGATCTTTCATGATAGTGTTTAGGAAGCGTGTCAAATCTCCCATCCTTCGGTGCCTCAGAGAGGTTTTCACCATTGGATATGCTCTTTATTTTTACTTTTTCATGATCTAATACTAGCATTAAATGGTTTCCACCATTAGATCAATTTTTCATTTTTTTAATTTTTCAGCTAAGAGATTTTTCACTCCCTTGGCTCAAAGCTTCGTTATGAGATTCAGTGGTGGAACATGTTTCTGGGTTTTCACAACAAAGGAATTTTACAATGGCATCATTTTTTGCAAAGATAAGGACATTAAGAGGCTCGGTTTGCTCCTAGTCAATAATTTCGGGATGTATTAGAGGTAAAGGATCATCAGATTGGTCAAGTTCAATAGCATTGAGAGTCCTAATGACAAAATTTTCATGGTATTCAATAGCAACATCAAGGTTTATGATGTTACTCCCCTCTGAATCATCTATCTCGCTCGATGTCTTCTCATCCTCACTTGAGTCATCTATATGTTGTGATCCAAATTCAAGAGGTCTAGACCCTCATATTTGTCCCTTTGTACATGTGGGTGCACACCTTTTTATCACATCAACTTCTTTCTCTTGACAAGACTCTTTAGACAGTGAATCCCATTCATATTCATTGGAATCTGTTTCAGAACTAGCCTATAATTGTAGGACTCACTCACAAAATTTTTGTTTGACTTCTTCTTTTGTTTCTTCCTTATATCTTAGTCCTTCAATATCTTTTGGATTAGTTATGATAGGCAGAATTAGTTCCATGATCCCTTCTTTTCTTTTGCTGACAGGACCTTTTCCATCATATCCCATATTTTCTAAGATCTTAGACCCTTTTCCATATGGCTCAGTTAGTACATTGGAATTTGATGCTTGTGATGTTTCTTCATCTTTGTACAACCAATTTAAAATGTCTTTATCCTTAGATTCATCAGCTCTGGTACCTAATTTTACAAATCTACCATCAAAGAGCGTGATTGGTTGTGAGAATTTTTTCCTTGATATTGATGGTTGTCCATATGATCTTGGTGAATGTAGTAATTGTGAAAGACACAAGGACTACTCAACTGAATATTCACCCATACCTTTGTCCTTCAACTAGATCATTTTCTCAGACTGCTTTTATAATGAGTTGAGTTGAATTTCATGATTTGATGGAGTAGAATCACCAATGCCTTTGTCTTGGACTAAACCTTTTCCTTAAGCTGATTTGACAAAGACTTTAATTGACATTCGTTACTTGATAGAGTAGAATCACTGATACCTTTATCCTTTGACTAAACCTTATTCTCAACCCATTTTGACAAATAATTTAGTTGTCTTTCATTATTTGATGAACTGGGAGTGTGAGCTTCTATGTTATGTGGCACAAAACTATCTTGGATTATTTTGAGCATGTTTCAATATTGAGGTTTGTTGGAATCAGTTGAAATAGTGATTTCTTGTCCATTGAAAGAATATTTCAAGCATTGATGATACATTGATGGTACTGCTTGCATTTCATGAGTCCAAGGACGTCTTGAGAGTATGCTATATGTGAACTCTTTGTCTAAAACCTGACAAGTTATATCCTTTACAATTGGCCCCACTTGAATTGTTAACATGATCAATCCCTGGGAGGATCTCCCTTCATCGTCATAGGCTTTGATAGTGATCTTTCTTCTAACATGTATTTCATTTTCTGAATATCTTAATGCATGGATAATATTTAAGGTGCAAATATTTAGACTAGCTCCTCCATCTATTAGAATGTGTTTGACCAAATGTTTATGGATTAAAACCTCAATATGGATTGGAGCATTGTGAGGAAGAGTGAGGAATGCATCATCATGTTTATAAAATGATAGGCAATGGGGTGCAGTCAAATGTCCCACCATGGCTTGGAACTAACAAACTTCCAAATTCATTGGTATTAGTAGGTTGTCTTGTTTATCCTTGATTTTGATGACTTTTATTTGATTATCAACTATGGAAATGTGAAGAATTTTTGTATCATAGACATAATTCACTTTCTTCCCTTTGTTATTTATCAAAGAGTATACTCCTTTTTCATAGTTGGGTAGAGGGTTTTTAAATGCTCAATGATGAGCATTTGTTTGAGGTCCTTTCATCGATATGTCTTCTCGATCTATCAAATCTTGTACCAAATGTTTTAGTTGCATGCAATAATTTTTTTTGTGACCTTTGTTTCTATGAAAATTGCAATAATATGCATCAATCCACCATGATTGTTTAACTCTTGGTTCCCAATCTCATGTCTTTGGTAATTTTATAAGCTTGGTTGCAAGAAGCTCTTTCAATGTTGATTCAAGTGACTGTCCCAAAGGTGTAAATATTTTGTGATTTGATGGTGTTTGATATGGTGGTGGTTTAGATTCAGTATTGTTTTGATTGTTGTTTTGATTGGCAATTTGATTGGTCTGTTTATTATTGTTTGGATTGTTTTTAGAGGCAACAACTTTCAAGTTAAAGATTGGTTTTGTATTTTGTGTATCAACTATAAGATCATTACCAAAATTCTTATTTCTTTGCAAAAATTTAGGTTTCTCATTGTTGTTATAATGATTGGAGGAGTTTGTTGAGTTATTTCCTTCATTGTATATTTTTATTACCCCTCTTTTAACCAAGGCTTCTTCAATTTTGAGTCCATTTTCAATCATCTTCTCAAAGTTGGGTGGGCATTGCAATTCAAGTCTATATCTCATATCATTGTTTAGATTATCAATAAAGATTTCCATATTTTCCTTTCTCTTTATAGCATGAGGATATCTAGAAAATAATCTTCTCCATCTTTGTAAAAATGTAAGGAATGATTCACCCTTTTTTATGTTTTGTGTTGCAAAGGTCTTTCATGGTTATCTTGTGTTGGATATTGTAGGAATATTGTGTGATGAATTTATTGACCAGCTCTTCAAATGACCTAATACCTAGTGGAAGTTTTTAGAACCATTTCATGCATTGGCCACCCAAAATTTGTGGAAACAATCTCATCAAATAAGTTTCTTCATGTGCAAACTCAAGACTCATGGTGCGAAATTCTCTTACATGATCTATAGGATCAGATTTTCCATTATATTTATCATATTTTGGGAATTCACTTTGTTTAGGAAAAGGTATCATGTTCACTATTCTATCAAAAGGATATGGGAAAATATCTTGCAGCAAATATATTTTTGTGGTTCCTCTTTGCATGTCTTGGATCTATTTTTGGAGATTTTACATTTGATGAGTTAAAGCAGCCATTGAGTTTATGTTTGATGGATCAGTTTATGTTCTTTTAGGAGCTCATTTTAATTGACTGACATAAAAATTAGTGGAAAATTTCACACCTTGGTTGGATAACATCAAAAAATATTTTTCTCTCTCTTTTTCCATAATTTTCTCCATGAATTAATGGAATTTGGGATCCTTTTGAGCTTTTTGAATATCTTCCTCAGTGATTTCATCATTTTCAGGTTGATGGAATCTCTGAAAAGGATTTTCTTCACCTTCACCCATGGTAGTTTGAGTTTCAATTTCCTTTTATTTAAGTTTTTTCTTTTGAGACTTAGTTAAAATGGGCATACAAGTGTTGAAGTTTTACTAGACTTTGATCTTTGTTGGAGAGTGCTAAGGATAATAACTAAGTCAAATAGGATGACTGATCTTATTGATGATACTAAGTTAAATCTAATTATACAACTTTGTTTTGTGATGAAGGATGACAAATCATGATGATGAAACTTAGCTTGAAAATCAGAGATGTGTTTGATGATTTAGGCACTTTAAGGTGTTTGATCTTAGTTTAGTTGAAGGATTTCACTTGTAAAGACCAATTTCATAAATTTTAAACCACTATTGTAAATGAGGAATGATTCTTTTCTAAAAAGATCCCTAATTGTAGTTCAAATTATCGAACAGATGGTGAAAATAACTCTCTATTTGTGAATTAACTATATGGAATAGAACAAGGTCCTGATGCACTAAAATATGGCATAGATGCACTAAATTGTTCCTCAGATGTGCCAGAATAAAGGGTGTATGTGCTGAAAGGTTTTGGTGACAAAAATTCAACTTAGCTCTATTGGAGTGCTATACAAATTTGCAAATGCATTGGAAGATGGGACAAATGCACCAGAATATGGTTTAAATGCACTAAAAGATGAAGGAAATGTGTTGAAACAAAAACCAAATGCACCAAAATATGAGCTCAATGCATTGAAAGATGAAGGCAATGCATTGGAATATGAACTAAATGTGCTAGAAGGTGGGATAAATATGCTAAAATAGAGACTAGATGCGCTAAAAGATCAAGCAGATGTGCCAAAATATAAATTTGATGCACTAAACTAGAAATGGTCACTATTTTTTAAATTTTGTCTAGTTTCTTGCTTTTAACTTAGTGAATTAGGTATTTCCTAGATGAAAGCTCTTTTGAACAATGTCTTTCCCTAGTTTTCTTGTTCATGGACCATGTGAATTAAGTTTTTTAAATGGATGATTTCTTGGATAATGATTTCAAACACAATAGTAAGTTGTAAATAGTTGTTTCAAGCCTATGATCTAAACATTAAGTGTGTACGTTCAAGAATTTGGTCTGATTCCTTCGATATTCATAGGTATAGAACAAGAGAAAACAGATCAGAAACTCCTAATGTCAAGGGTCATTAATAATATCACAACCCAAATCTTCGAACTATGTCAACTCACATAGCCATGCCACCCCCTAGAGGGTGCCCATTTTTTTGACTTTCTTGGGTCTTAACCAAATTTGAATCCTCCACTTTTGACCAGAAATCCCTAATAGTTATATGGTGAGTATCTTGGGGGAAGATTCTTCCCTTCCCTTGCACTGTGAATATTAGAAATATTTAGAAACTGACTCGACTGGCTTATACACTCAAGTTTCTTAGTAAGAGTTATGTTTGGTGCGGGAAAAATGATAAACTCCCTTAGGATACCTCCCAACCTTTAGAACAAAGGCTTTGGGGATGGTTATCAATGCACAATACCATTTATTGAGAGTTTCCTCACAATCACATTTGATTATAGTGGGTTTGAATACTTGGCTTTAGACATTCCCACTTAGGTTGTTCCCATAGGGTGAGTACTTTTTCCCACTATGGTAGGCCTTCTAAAGGTGTTAATGCAAGAAAAGAAAGAGTGAGTCTAGCATTTTGGTCAGCTAGTGAAGCGGAGAGCATATTCCTATCACTTTACAAGTGCAACATACATGGTGTTCACTAACCTCTTAATTAAACTAGATGCCTAATTTAATCAAAGGGAGAAAAAAATAACTCTAGCCCATACAAACACCATTAGTAGTTTTAAATAATTATCTTTGATAGCGTTTAAAGTACCTAAAAAATGGAGAGACATCAATTAGTTCACAGAATTAAGAGTTTCTGCAACAAAAATATACCATATGCGCTAAAAGATCACTCAGATGTGCTAAAATAACTACTGCATGTGCTGAAATAAATATTGAATGTGCTAAAAGAAATAATAAAACTACTAAAAGAACCCCTAAATACACTGAAAGATGATCTTGATGTGTTGAAAGATGAGTTGGATACCTTGCAATAGGGCATGTATGCGCTGCAAGATGTTTCGTATGTGTTGAAAGAAACCACGGGTGCACTACCTAGAAGTTCACATTCAAATCTGTAAACAAACTTTCTAGAAATTGTTAATAAAAATAGGGCTAGGCCCCATTGTGGGAGCCAATTTATGTTTTCTTGTTAAAATGTGAATAAGCACATTTAAGCTAAACAACACACCAATGAAACATTATGTTAGAGAATTAAAATAACAATCTAATTGAATTGAAACCAACAAAATTCTCTAAATTCATCCCATTGTTCTCTATCTCCAAGGATTGGTTAAATCATAATTTCTCTTAGATTGTTTATGCACTATGACCTTTAGAATGACAACCTGAAGAATGAGATGTTCAAAATGCAATAAACCTTTTTGCATGATTGATTGCTAATGATATGTTGTAGATGATGATGCTATAATAATGATGTTGTGATTGATATTGTAAATGCTATTATAATAATGTGATGAAACTACAATATTTAGGATGTAGCTAATGCTAGAGCCATGAATAAACTAATTGCCTCTAAATGCTAATTGCTAAATGCTCAAATGCTAAATGCTCACAAATTCTCTAATGAAAATTCTAGAGAGTAAGATTGCTCAAGATGGGATTATTTTTGTTGTAGAATGAGGTTGTATTTATATATTTTTCAAGGAATAAACTGATGTGGCAACAACCAATGGTCTGGATTTAATCTAGAGAGATCGATGGTCGAAAGTGAAGAGGTTAGAGAGAATCAAGGAGAATGTTCCCTTTAGTTGAACAATTTTCCAAGTGTGAAGGAGAATCAAATGAAGGAGAAAGCCAAGTGTCCCAAAATTGTTTGGAATTTGTTGAGGATAAATCCCAAATTAAATATTTAAAATATTCAATTTGTTGAGACACAAGATGAGGTAGAAGGTGGAAAAAGTTGTAGACATGTTACTCAATTCAAATTTAGAATTTAAATTTAATAAGCAGAAGTTAATTAAATAAAACTAACTATTTAAATTTTTTTATTTAATTAAGATTAGAAGAATATGATTTAAGATAGAAGAATTAGAAAATGAACAATATAAATAAATATATAATTTATTTATAAGTAGACAAATTAAAAGGTTTATTAATTAAATAACTTGTATTTAATTAATTGATTATCCAGACCACTTTTAGGTGTATACACCTTGTTCCTTCAATGTATTCATCTACTTTTATTTTATATTTCTTCTATCTCACACTTTTTATACATAAATTTTATCTTTTCATGTTCATATTTCAAGATCACTACCCTAGTAAGAGATTGCCTCAAAATGTCATTAGTGATATCCACCTTATTACATATGACATCCTCCATTTTATTAACATTTTTGTGAATCTCAACCAAATTATTTTGAAGTTCTTTCCATTTCACAATGAATTTTCATAAGTTTGATCTTCAATGGCATACATTTCCTCCTTATAATATTGCACCTTGATAGGAGAATCGAGAAGATAATTTTCATAAATTTCATCCTTGTTTCCTTAGTGGGTGTTAATCTCTTCAAAATCCTCATAGTCAAAGTCCTCATAAGAATATTTACTTTAAAAATCATCTAACTATTCTTCTTGAAAAGTGTTGGGATTAAGTGAGAGGGAAGCCTTAGACTTGGTGCTAAAATGTTCCACCACCTTATCAATTTGATTATTTCCCATTCTTAGTTTAAAACCCTTCTTAAGAATATTCACCTCACTAGAAAACCTAGTACTATTTTGATCCTATCTAAATTATCTTCTTCCAATCCCAATCATCTTTGTAGAGTTATTCTTGTCCAAAGTTATTAATTTCCTTCTTACTTGGGATAAATATGGTGTAAATAATTAGGTTAGCATCCTCATATTTTATTCTAATTTTATATTATTTATTAGCCTCAATTTTTTAAAGGAGTTGCATAGGAATACCAATCTCATTATCTTTCATTAACAAAATAATATGTTCAAGGATGGACTTTTTAGGGATCTTCTTACTAGTGTTGAATTTAGGTAACTTCCTAGGGGTAATAGGGATAGTAGCTTTAGGGTGATTGGGAGATGGGTTAGAATTTTCCACCCTAACACACTCAACTATTTGGGGATTTTTTTTAAAATGTTGCTATTTTCATCATTCTTTGGTTCTATAAGCTCAATAATGAAATTCTAGGTAGTATTGATGACCCTAGAGGGTAACATGACACAAGTGGTGCAAAGGTTGAAATAATATACATACATAATCAAATGGTATTGTAGATGGGGATATATATTTTTAATGAATTTTATAAAAGAAAACACAAAATAAAGGGAAAATCACAATAATTTAGTGCCTTAAATGATTTAGCAGAGGGAAGTAGTAACCATGTACAATGGAAAACATTCCCTCTAAACTAAAGTAATTAATGTGATAATAACTTAAACTATTCCATGAGGCCAGTAGGGTAGTCCTTGTATAGTCATATTTTATGTTTTATACCCTCCTCACTCTCTTCCAAGAAAGAGGATGAATTTGGTTTCCTTACTACTACCCAAATATAGTCCCTTTTGGCCTTGGTATCTCACCATCATCATATAATAGCTTTAGTTATCATGAACCTAATTCATCCCATAGAGACTTTCCTCTTACTATATTACTTAATAAATTAGTCTATGAGGACCTTGACATACCTCACATACGTTGGGGATACAAGGTAATCCCACCATATAAAAATATTTTCTTCTTCTACAAAGTTTTGCATGAGGAAGGCTTCACTTGAGAAATTTGACCACCCATAGCTATAACACATAGGTTGTTGATAGCATAAAATATGGTAAGAATCCTTCAAATGTAGGAAGAGAAAATGAGTTTTGAACATAGGGATAATAAAGGGTAGCACCAACAAAAGGTGGGAGGTCTAGACAAAGATTACCAATAAAAATTATGGGATGAATTAACCCTTTTAATAAGTCTTGATTGAAGGTAATTAATTATATAGGTCATTATTGAATTAAATTCATCCCAAGTATTTCTATTAAAGTTACATTTGGTGTCATTATTAATATTCAGATACTTGATGTTAAATCTCCCATGCAAGTTATAACTTGAACCTTTTATGCAAACATAATTAACACACATCTTCATACTTAGAGATATTTTATTATCATTTTGCCACATGTCAAGTCTAGATGTGAAGAGGTACTAAGCATGGAAATACATATCATATTTTGTAAGAAGGAAAGTTGGTAAGTAAATAAACATGGGGGACCGAAAGGGGTCTTATTGTGCAGTTTTGCACACATGCTCCATTGAAAGTAGGGACCCTCTTTTGAATAGCCTTTTGGATATTTTTTGTGGCCTTGCCCTTTTTTGAGCTTGTCTTTGAAAATCTTGAGTTTTTGTTTTTTGGGTGCTTTGGTCCTTTAGTCTGGGATCTAGGTTACTTTAAAATGTTACTAAATGCCTATCTTGAATGTAAAGTGCCCCCATTATGCTAACACTTAGAAAATTTTGAGTCTTTTGGATAATATCAGGTTTTTCCCTATTTCAAGATTTTCCTTCCTTGGTAGATTTCCTCGGCTACCTAGGAAACCTGACGGGGTTGGTTTTGTGCTATCCTTGGGGATTTTGATGCTTCACGGATTTTTGTCTCCCCCGATTTTTATCAATTTTTCATTTATTCCTTCAGTTTGTGTCTTTTGGCTGGTTCTACATTGTCTTCAGGGATTTTGATGCTTTGCAGATTTCTGTCTTCCCCGGTTTTTCCTAAATTTTTCATTCACCTCTTCATTTTCTCAGGTTGAATCTTGGGTATTTTACCTCGATACCATGAGGGATTTGCATCTGGGCCATGGTTGGGCAGTGGTACCGCCATACCACAGGGGGATTTCATTCCCAACGAGGTAGCATGGTGTTCCCGCCTTACCACGAGAGTCTTTAGTTGACGATGTGATTGCGTGGGGTTGGTTCATTTGGCATGGTAGAATGGTTTACCTCGATACCATGGGTGTCTTAGAGCCCAATTGTAGTTGTATGGTTCACTGCCATAGCATGGGGGCTTTGTGCCTGGCTTGTGGTAGTGCAGTTTTGGTCACTTTGGAGGAGTTGGAAGGTCAGATTGTCAGTCAACCACGTGTGAACTATGTTGCTTCATAAAATTTTGTTGCCTTGGGAAAATCCTAATAGTCTGTCCCTGCTTCATTTTCCCATCATGTGTTAAGTATTTCCAATTATTTGTCAAGAACTGAGAGGATTCATGGCCTAATTATTAATGGTTTTGCATTGCATGATGGATTTGGATGATTTAATGATATATGTAGACATTCCTGGAGTTTTGATAGATGATTGATTGGCCTTTTGGTGATTTTTGTGCTACCCTTGCTAAAATCCACCTGGCTCATAATTTCTTAGAATTCCTTCCTGACTTGAATTTTGTGGAGGGGTGAAAATCTCAAACTTTGACAAGGTTTCTTTAATGAAGTTTTAATGGATTTTGATGGTTGTTTTGGATCTCTTTGATGATTAGCATATTCTTTATGATTGATTAACACAGATTTTGATCCTAGAATGAATATTAATGGTGGCCATTTTGAATGCAGGTTGGGTTAGGCAGGTTGTTGTTATCGAGGCCAAGGGAAGAAGTGGGTGTACTTTGATGATGTTGTGTTATTGTGGCAAGGTACATTTTGTGGCTATAGGTAGGTGAAACTTGCTCGTACGCGGCTAGGTTGACATGCATGAGGGTCGATTGTCCAAATTGTGCATGACATGGAGGGTTCGAATTGGTTTGAATCGATTAGAGTCATTAGAGAGGCCCATCTTGGCTGATTGGTCGGTGACTCATATTCACACTCATATGAAATGTGTGTTACCATTTTTCTTCTTTGCTTCAGTGGGACATTAATGGAGAAGGGACCTGGAGGGTTTGATCGATCTGAATCAGGATTTGTGGAGATCCCAAGCCGATCTAAAGGGGTGCCTCATGCATTCATTGTGGGATGTCTGGACTGATAGGGTTGGTGGCTGAATTTCTCTATAACCCTAGCTCGAGCCAGCACGGGACATGATTTCTATAAGTATGGCATTTTTCCTCATTTGTAATGGTTACAAAAGTTTGGTTGGTTAGTTAGAACAAGAGCAGGTTATTATTGGAAAGTAAAAGGTTAGATAGTAGATTAGAAGAATTAGAAATTAGTTTCATTTTCAAGAAAATTTTGTAATATAAAATATCAGAGTTGTTGCTATTACTAGTGATTTAATACAAGTGAAGACATTGTGTTATTATTGGTGTGTTATTTGCTTTGATTTGTCTTACATGGTTCTTATTCTATCTTCCAAATTTCTTGGAAATATTTGAATGTATTTTAGGTTTAGAGTAAATAATTTAATGGTGCTTGTGATTTAATGCTTGTAGTGTTGTAGCAATCTTTGGTTCATACTTTGGGCAGCTTCCTGATTGTGGGACTATTGTGCAAGGTCAACCTATGCCTGTTATTTATGTGCTTAGTTCAATTGTGGTCACTTGTCCATGTCAACTACAAAACTAAGGTTGGCTTCGATGAGTGTGCATAATCTAAAAATCTTTAATTCCTTAGAAGATTGCACTGTTTCTGTGAGATTGTGGGTATAGCCTAGGTTAAATAGGAAGTAGTTTTAAAGGGATTGGTTCATTCCAAGTATTTCTTCATTGGTATTGTTGATATTAGGAGTAATATTAATTTTAGAGTTTCCAAAACCCTAACCTTTTTCTATTTCTTGAATTGTGGTGAAAGTGGGAACTCAAGTATCACCTTGTTACAAAATTTGACAAGTTTAGAGTCTCCAATATTTTTTTTGTAAGGTCCCTTTGTGATTACCAACATTTTCACATTTATCACTGAGTGGTTCCATTGCATTGTCATGACCTGACACCCAAGAAACCTTGGGGTTATATTTGTTCATAAATATCAACCTTTCAAGAGAGATAGGATATTTTATATTATGTTTGAGTTGTTGCTATGCAAAAAACACCATCAACTGGATCAACCTTGGGCATTTTTTCTCTAAGTTTCACATGAGTGATCCTAATAGAACAGTAGATGAGCATATTAGGATTTTTTAGACATGTCTAAGGGATAGAGGGATTAATCATGAATATGTTGCATGCAGGCTTTTCCCTTACTCTCTAGGATAGGAGGCTTTCTACTGGTACAACCATTTGCCTATTGCATCCATCCATAACTGGGTTGAACTTGAGGTTGCCTTTCTATAGAAGTTTAAAATTTCAATCAGTTCCAATGAGTTTTACATGTATTTTACTGGATTTAAGAGATAATTCAATGAGCCTATAGGATCTTTCAATAATAGGTTCCACCATGCATAAACTAGATTGCAGACCCCTTATGTTGTGGATGATACCACTGCCATAGAAGTCTATTTTGAGGCCCTAGATAGTCTTACAACCACCTTCCTTAAGTAGAGAACTATTCCTCCAACCACCCTCCTCACTGCATATACAAAGGTTGTTAAGGTCAGTACCGATCTGAGACAACACTTGTCAGGACTCCTACCATATTTGGGACTAGCTTCCCACCCTAGGAAAGTCCAAGCTCTTAAATAGGCACTGACTAATCACACTCCCATTATGAATCCCATTCCACAGCTGCCTTTGGCTCCACACCCAGGTCATCCAATAAGTTAGGCTCACCCAATGCCCAGTTATCTGCAGCAAGGTGAAAATCAACCCCTTTATCCATAGCTGCAAGCTGGTTTCCCTACATATTTATAGAACTGAGAAGTTTTGAATCAGTATGTGGGTCTCGGAGGAGTGTCAGGATACCCTCCAAACAATGCAAATTTAGTGCCTTATAGTAGTCCTGATAAGGAAAGGTTAGATGAGCTAATCGAGCAAGTGAAGAAGCTGAATATGGATGTAACCTACTTGAGGAGCCAGAATAGCCAACTCCAAGCTGCTCAAAGGATCATGCAATCAAATTACAATAGGGATAATCAGGATGTTTCATGAGGGCAACACTCTAACAAAAATAAATTTTTTGAAAGAGGCCAAGGTTCTGGTCAAAAATTTGATAGAGGTGAACAAGGTGGACAAGGGTTTAAAAGGATACAACTACCTAGGTATAATATGCCATGGAATACTAGACCTAATAATGGAGGAGTCCCCACTCCACTGGACCAACCTTCCAATCAAGAGAAACCTCCGAGTGGAGTATATCTAGCTAAAGCAACTTTGTCAAGGTGGTGCAAGCTTCACAAGACAGATCAACACTCTGAGCTAGATTGTTTTGAATTTCAAATTGTTGCTTCCATACTTTAGTATGAAGCTGAAAACAACTCCATTGGTCGAGAGTTGGTACCCTCAAATCTGTATGATTCCTCAATTTTGGTGTTGAATCATGCTCCTTTCCCGAGGGATGAAGAGAATAAACCAGAAGATGAGTCAAGTAGCCAAAATGAAGAGGCCAGGAAAGTGCTCAATGAAGATGAAATCTCTAAGTTAATTAATGAGGGAACTGAAAATGATAATGGTCCCTTGGATGAAAAGGAAGCTAGTATTGAAGAAGTACAGATGTTTCAGCAACCTACAAGAAAGTATGATTTGAGGAATAGGCCTAACTAGAATCCACCAACTGGTGGCCCATATACTACATCTATTCCTCTAAACAATTTTACCACTCCACCAAATCTACATGCCAGCAATAATCCATCTTACCCTCAGGTGCCAACACAATACTTTGTAAAATGCAGACAACCCGATATGTTAAAAAGGAAACAATACCGATGCAACAAAGGATAAGAAGACTAGTCATTCTAAGGAGACCCACACTGACATGAATGTGGGACAATTAGGTGAATATGTGATTGAAGAACTCAAGAAATTAAAGGTGAGTCTCTTTGCTTTTGAGTTGTTAAGGGTTCCTGAAATAAAAAAATGTAGTCCTAGGGTCTTTCAATTCAAGTACAACACCACAAGGAGTAGCAGTCAATGAGGTAGTTATCATGCCTCCTTGTTCATAGACACCTAAAGTTCTAAGTCAAGTGCATCCTGGAGATAGGGATAAAGAAAAGGATAAGAACCAAGTTGCATAAGTTGACACTCAATTGAGTTTGTTCCAAGGCAAGATGGAAACCCATCCCTTCCTAATTTATATTCATATTTTTGGGAAGAATCTACATAATTGTCTTCTAGATTTAGGGGCATCTACAAACGTTATGCCTTTTGTTGTCTGTAGGGCTCTAGGTATTACCCCTGTAGCCTCTCAAAAGGTCACCCAATTGGACAAAATAGAGGTAAATATAGTGGGAGAATGGAACATGATCCCCATGCAAGTTGCTTCAGATCCTAGAGTGCAACAAGTACTTAATATTCGGATGGAAAATATTTCTGACACTTATGGTTTGATCTTGGGTCAAGATTTCACCAAGGCACTAAATGGATATACATCCACAGATCATTCTCACATTTGGCTCCCTTGGAAAGGAGTCCCAAATCAAATAAGAATTGAAAGAGAACCCAAAATGAAGTATGTGATCATTGAATATCAGAATACTTTGAATGATATATTAGTGTCAGAAGTTAGCATGGGGAACTATGTCTTGGCTGCCCCTATTTTAGACACAAAAGGGGTTTTTATGTTGCAAAGCTTCTCTGATGAATCCACATCAGAAGCCAACAGTTCTAAAGCACTTCTTGAGAAAGCAAAGGAACTTGAGGATCCAAAAGATAGACAACTCATCTTGCTGGATAATTTCTAAGATTTTATCTAGAACTGTGTGGAGGATCATATTCAATTGGGCAGAAATATGGATTTTAAGGAATTGTTGCTCCCTAATTGGTGTAGAGTTCACAATGCCCCTCACTCTGAGCTAGAATGTTGTATGTGCCAAAATGTACTGGATTAGATACAAAGATGCATTAACCCAACCCCAGCTATTAGGCTAGATATATAGAGCATTCAAAATGATCTAAAAGGAAAGAGCCCAAGGCCTCCTAAAGAGCCTTCAAGCAATAGCAAGGACAGGGTTAGTTAGAAGAAATCAGGAGTTGATGGTTGTTGGATATTGAGATTTGATGGATCCAAATCAAAACAGGGTGTTGGAGCAAGATTTGAGTTGATCATCCCTAAAGGTAAAACCTATTTTTTTGCTCATAGAATCTAGTTCCAGTGCACTAATAATGTAGCTGAATATGAGGCTTTGGTCCACGGATTATTAATGGAATTGAGAAAGGAAGTTAGGATCTTGTAAGTGTTTGGAGATTCTGAGCTGGTAGTTAAACAAGTAAGGAAACAATACACATTCCATAATAGAAGAATGACCAACTACAGGCATAGAGTATGGGATCTCATTGAGGGATTTGATGCATTCAACATTCAATTGATTCCCCAAAGTAAGAATCAAACTGTTGATTCTCTGGCACAAACCGCAAGTACATTACAACCTTTATCACTTTCAAGTTTGAAGAAGTTCACTATGGAGCTCACCCTAGTACCCTCAGTGCCTGACAACATCACCAATTTCTAGGTGTTTGAGGATGACAAGCATATTCTTGATTTCATCACTAGCTACGGTGTGTTTGATTCATAGGCGATTGATGAGGCAGAAGCTCAAGAGGCCGAAATGGACCTAGAAGGGGTCATTAACCTGAAAACTAACACTATCCCAAGATGCATGGTGCAATTAGAATGAATTTTTGATCTAGATAAGATAAAAGATCAACAACAGAAAGTGAAAAGGGAATTTCTTAGTAGTCAATGTGAAACATACAACATGGGGACCCAGGAGGATGTCAAAAATGTCTTTATTGGTAAAGTGTGCACTCCAAAGGAAAGGAGATGAATTATTGATGCCTTGCACACTTATCAAGATGTGATATCATGGAGCTATGATGACTTAAAGAAATATGATACTTCAATCATTACACATACTATTCCCTTGAAGTCAAATGTTAAGCCATTTAGGCAAAGATAGAGGCCAATTAATGCTCTATTAGAGCCCATCATTCAGAAGGAGGTGCATAAGCTACTTTCACCACAAATCATATTCCTAGTAAGACATTCAACATGGGTTGCAAACTTGGTTCCACTAAGGAAGAAAATGGAGAAATCAGATTGTGTGTTGATTTCAAGAACCTTAATAGGGCATCAAAGAAGGATAATTATCCAGTCCCTTCAATGGATGAGGTACTTCAGATTGTTAATGGGTCTTGGATGATGTCTTTTCTAGATGGGTACTATAGATACAATCAAGTTATGGTACAATATGAGGATAGGCACAAAACTGCCTTTACTACAAAATGGGGAACTTTTTCTTACAGAAGGATGCCCTCTGGATTAATCAATGTTGGGGCTACATTCCAGAGAGTAATGTATATTTATTTCAAAGACATCGTTGGTAGGTGCATCATCATTTACATGGATGATTTGACAGTCTTTTCTAAGAGGAGAAGTGATCATATTGCAGATTTATGCCAAGTATTCCAAAGGTACATAGAGTTTGGAATCTCACTTAATCCAAAGAAGTGCATCTTTGGAGTCACTAAAGGAAAGTTGTTAGGGCACGTTGTTTCAGAATAGGGTATTGCCATTGATTCCGAATGGGTAGAGGCTATACTGAAAATTTAGCCTCCTACAAGAAAAAAGGAAATGAAGTCATTCTTTGGGAAAATTAACTTTGTCAAAAAGTTTATCAGTGGATTTGCAAAAATAGTAAAGCCCTTGAATGCCATGTTGAAATAGGAAGCAAAGGTTGAATGGAGTGAAAAAGCTAGGGAGGAATTTGTAGAAATTAAAAGAGCTATTGTTGAAGATCCAGTATTGGTAAGTCTTGATTATGCCAAACCCTTTTATATATATTCGTTCACTTCAAAACATTCCTATGCTAGCATGCTGACCTAGAAATCTAACCAAGGGAATGAACATCCCATAGCCTTTATGAGTGCTCCTTTGAAGGATGCAAAATTGAGATATCCTAATATAGAAAAATAGGTTTATGCCCTAGTCCGAGCAGTAAAGAAATTTAGACACTATATCTTGATAAATAAGGTCTTTTCTATAGTACCTGGTCTTGCAGTAAAGCTATTATTAATGCAGAATGAATTGGGAGAACACAGGGCTAAGTGGGTAACTATGTTACAAGAGTATGATATTGAGATCTAGCCCATGAAATTCGTGAGAGGGCAGGGAGTGACAAAGACAATGGCTGAGATAGGTCCTATCCTCATAGCTCAGCAATATCACCTCTAAGAGGTGTCTCTAGGAGACTGGTATGATGAATTCATCTACTATCTATTGAACCGGCAGTGTCCTAAACACCTTAATGTAGTACAAATAAGAGCTTTTTGTTTGAAGGGTGGTAGTTTTATAATGAAAGGAGTTTTCTTGTACAAGAGAAATCATGAGGGGGTTTATTTGAGATGCCTAGGGAAGGAAGAAGTTGGAAGGGTGACGTTTGAATTTCATGAAAAATATGGCACAGGCCATGGCTTGGCACCTTCCACTACAAATCAGATCCTAAGGGCAGGCTATTATTGGCCTACCTTGTTCAAAGATACACATAACCATGTGAGGACTTGTCACTTATGTCAAATGATAGCAGGTAGGGAGAAACATCCAGACCTTCCACTTCATCCAGTCATAGAGGTAAAACCATTTTCACAATGGGGAATGGACTTCATAGGTCCAATCAATCCACCTTCCTCTATAGGCCATATGTATTTTATTATTGTAACTGATTACTTTACCAGGTGGACCAAGGCTCTTGCATGCAAACAATGCACTTCTGAAGTGGTAATCAATTTTGTAGAGTCGGGTATTATTAATCACTTTGGATGTCCATTGGCTTTAGTTTGTGATAATGGTCCTACATTTGCATCAATGGAAATTTCTAACTGGGCTTTTGATCATGGAATTGTAATTAAATTTGCATCTAATTACTACCCATAGGGAAATTATTTAGTTGAGTCTTCCAATAAGAATCTATTGACAGTCATCTATAATCTGCTAGAAAAAAACCCTAAATATTGGCAAACCTAGCTTAGATTCGCTCTTTGGGAAGATCGTACTGGATGGAAGACATCCCTAGGAACCTCTCCTTATCACTTAATTTAAGGATTGAAACCTGTATTTCCCATTGAGCTGAAGATCCCTACCTTGCAATTTATCAATGAATATTATGATGGAGAGGATAAGTGTGAAGCCCGCTTAATTGAACTATTACACCTTGAAGAGAGAAGAGATGAAGCCTTAGAAAAATTTACCAAACATCAGGGTGTAGTGAAAATATGGTTTGATAGGAGAGCCAAGGTGAAAGTGTTTAGTATCTATGACTTGGTCCTATACTAGGATAAATCCAATGATCGAAAAGGGGAGCATGGGAAATTCAATAGAGTTTGGCTCAGCCCTTATCAAATTACAGAGATTCTAGGAGACAATGCTTTCCATTTGAAAAATATCACTAGAGAGGATATCCCACTACCTATGAATGGTTAGTATTTGAAGCATTATTTCCAGTCTTGAGCTATTTAGAACTCTTTCCATGTACATAAGTAGATTAGGTTTCCTTTATGTTCTATTTCTTTTCTTTTGGTTAGGGTAGGTCTGTTTCAGTTGGTTTCGCTTTCTGCTCTACTCCTGCTTTTGGTTTTCTTGATTTCTTTTGGGCTTGTTCCATCTATATGATTGGTTTCTTGCCTAAGGCCATTCTAGGAATTTATTTTACAAACTCCAATCATCTTTTTAGAATTAGTTGGTGGATTTCCTTTGTTTGATGTTGCATATTCTTGGAATTGGAATCACTTGATTAAGTCAAATTCCAGAATGTATTTGGGTCTCATACATACACACAAATCTTAAGGTTTCCAAGGTTGCATATGGTCCTTGTGAGGTCTAATTGGGTGAAAAATATTATATTCTGCTCTAGTGCCACTGTGGTTCTCATCCTTAAGTGTGGGCATCATTGCTTGCAAGGTGAAAGAGAAGGTCTAAAAGATATCAAAGAGAATATCAAAAGAAAAGAAAAGAAAATGCTGAAAAAAATAAAAAAAATGTTCACATTATCAAGGGTATCCTGGCATCTCTACTAGGGATATGGAAGCATGGTTGGTAGTAGAGCTATGCTAGGAAGTGTCATAGTGATAACCTTGTTGGGGCTATGGATGCTTGACTGGCAACGAAGCTCTATTTAGGTTGCTTTTGGAGCTGGAATCCTTATGTAGCCCTATTAGACTAAGTTTGGTCCCTATTGCCACTGAGGAAAAAGGAAATAAATGCATATACACACACTTTGATCTTGGTACAGGAAAGGTTTTCTTATTTGTTATTTCTTAAACCTTGTCCATAGGTAGCCTGATCCATCCATATCTAGTCTATGAAACCAGATATTCTTGGTTGATTCCAGTTTATCATTAAAATGCTCTCGAGCATTTCCCCAACAAAGTCACCATTTGTTGTGCAGTTTTGCACACATGCCCCACTGAAAGTAGGGACCCTCTTTTTCCTGGCCTTTAGGATTTTTTCTATGGCCTTGCCCTTTTTTGAGCTTGTCTTTGAAAATCTTGAGTTTTTATTTTTTGGGTGCTTTGGTCCTTTACTCTTGGATTTGGGTTACTTTATAATGTTCCTAAATTCCTATCTTTCTTGTAAAATTCCCCCATTATGCTAACACTTTGAAAATTTTGAGTCTTTTAGATAATCTCAAGCTTTTCCCTATTTTCGGGATTTTCCTTCCTTGGAGGATTTCCTCGGCTGCCTGGAAAACTTGATGGGGCTGGTTCTGCACTATCTTCGGGGATTTTGATGCTTCACAGATTTTTATCTCCCTCAGTTTTTTTATTTTTCCTTTGTTCCTTCAGTTTGTGTCTTTTGGCTGGTTCATGGATTTCTGTCTTCCCCAATTTTTTTTGACTTTTTCCTCTGCCTCTTCATTTTCTTGGGTTGTGTCTTGTATTTTTTACCTCAATACCATGAGGGCTTTGTGTCTGAGAAACGGTTGGGTGGTGGTACCTCCATACCGCAGGGGGCTTTCATTCTTGACTCGGTAGCATGGTGGTCCCACCTTACCATGGGAGTATTTAGTTGACAACGTAGTTGCATGGGGTTGGTTCATCAAACGCAATAGTGGAGTTTACCTTGATACTGCAAGTGTCTCTAAGCCCAATCATGGTTGTGTGGCTCACCGCCATGTACCATGGGGGCTTTGTGCTTGGCTCGCAGTAGCACAATTTTGGTCGCTTTGAAGGCATTGGAAGGTCAAATTGTTGGTCAATGGCATGTGAACTGTGTTTCTTCGTAAGAGTCTGTTGCCTTGGGAAAATCCTGATAGTCCATCCCTGCTTCATTTTCCCGTGATGTGCTAAGTATTGCCAGTTTTGGTGATTTTTGTCCTTGTCAAATTTTTCTAAAAATCTGTTATTTGTCAAGAACTTAGAGGATTCATGGCCTAATTGTTAATGGTTCTACATTGCGTGATGGATTTGGATGATTTGATGATATGTGCAGAAATTCCTAGATTTTGGACAGATGAGTGATTGGCCTTTTGGTGATTTATGTGCTTCCCTCACTAAAATTCTCGTGGCTTGGAATTTCCCAAAATTCCTTCCTGACTTGAATTCCGTACAGGGGTGAAAATCTCAAACTTTGGCAGGGTTGCTTTAATGAAGTTATAATGGTTTTTTTGGATCTCTCTAATGATTAGCATGTTGTTTATGATTGATTAATGCAGATTTTGATACTAGAATGAATATTAATGATGGCCATTTTGAATGCAGGTTGGGTCAGGTAGGTTTTTGTTGTCGAGGCCAAGGGAAGAAGTGGGTATAATTTGATGATGTTGTGATATTTGCAAGATTTTAGCTAAGTACATTTTGTGGCTACGAGCAAGTGAAACTCACTTGTACGTAGTTGGGTTGATGCGCATGAGGGCCATTCATCTGAATTGGGCATGACATGGAAGGTTCAAACTGGTTTGACTCGATCAGAGTCGTTGGAGAGGCCCAACTCGGTTAACTGGTCGGTGACTCCAATTCACACTCATATGATGCGTACGTTACCATTTTGCTACTTTGTGCCGATGGGACATTAATGGCAAAGGGACCTGCGGGGTTTGATCGATCTGAATTGGGATTTGTGGAGAACCCAGGCTGATCTGAAGGGGCGCCTCATGCATTCATTGTAGGATGGTGATTTATTGTGGGCTATTTGGGCCGATAGGCTTGGTTGCCGACTTTCTTTGCAACCCTAGCTCAAGCTAGCATGGGACATGATTTTTATAAGTATGGAATTTTGCCTCATTTTTAAGGGCCAGAAAAAATTGGTTGGTTAGTTAGAAGAAGAGCAGGTTATTGTGTGAAAGTAAAGGGTTACATAGTAAATTAGAATAATTAGGAGTTAGTTTCATTTTCAAGAAAATGTTGTAATACAAAATATCAAAAAATTTGCTATTATTGGTGATTTAATACAAGTGAAGACATTGTGTTATTATTGGTGTCTTCTTTGCATTGATTTTTCTTGCATGGTTCTTATTCTATCTTACAAATTGCTTGGAAATATCTGAATGTATTTTAGGTCTAGAGTAAATAATTTAATGGTGCTTGTGATTTAATGCTTGGAGTGTTGTAGCAATCTCTGGTTCATACTTTGGGTAGCTTCTTGATTTTGGGACTGTTTTGCAAGGTTAACCTGTGCCTATTATTTATGTGCTTAGTTCAATTGTGGGAACTTTTCCATGTCAACTGCAAAACTAAGTTTGGCTTGGATGAATGTGCATAATCTAAAAATATTTAATTCCTTAGAAGATTGCAATATTTTTGTGAGATTGTAGGTATAGCCTGGGTTAAACATGAAGTATTTTTAAAGGGTTGGTCTGTTGCAAGTATTTCTTCATTAGTATTTTTGATCTTAAGAGTAATATTAATTTTAGGATTTCTAAAACCCTTACCTTTTGCTATTTCTTGAACTGTAGTTAAAGTAGGAACTCAAGTATCACCTTGTTGCAAAATTTGACAAGTTAAGAGTCTCCAATATTTTTTTTGTAAGGTCCCTTTGTGATTACCAACATTTTCATATTTATCACTGAGTGGTTCCACTACATTGTTATGATTTGACACCCAAGAGACCTTGGGGTTATCTCTTTGTTCATAGAGATCAACCTTTCAAGAAAGATAGGATATTTAATATTCTATCTGAGTTGTTGCTGTGGAGAAAACAACATCAACAGGTCTTAAGTGACCACTTTTTTATTTTGAAATTAGGAAAGACTGATCCTTGATGAGAAATTTAAGATAGTTACATTCAATATTTGAAGATGCAATGAAAATAGGAGTTATAGTGCTTTGAATATAATTTCTAAACTACTATTTTTTTTTGGAAATGGTAGAGATTAAGGGGTTCAAAAAGGGGGGCCACATAAAGTGGTCCTATTTTTCAATAAAAATATAATAGCATCTAGTGTAGCCCCCCTAAAATGTTAACTTTATTTTAGTATTTAAAAAATTCCTTCGATTAGAAATTGGTTAAGACCACTTATTTTATGCTCAACTTTTTTGTTATTTTTTTAATACATGTGTAGAATGGGGTCTAGTTTGTAAAAATGTAATTCATTTAAAATTTCGATGAACAATTTTAAAATGAAGTTAAAAATGCCACATTGGTTTTTGGAAAAAAAAGAACACACTAACAAAAGAAATTAAAGATGAAAACCTTGACATACTCAAAACATGAAAAAAATTACATGGTTAGAAAGCTAAGAGAGAGCTTAACATTATCATGGTAGTTTTTTGACTTGACATTGAAACATGTGAAAACCTAATGAGGAGCATTCTCAAGATTATGTAAAAGAAATTATAATTTTTATAAACATGTCTTTGGACATTGAAAATTTAGTCAAAACCTTAAAGTTGGAAGCCCAAGGAAATCCCAAGCCAAAGACTTCGAAATTTCTAAAGGAAACAACAACATCAACATGTTATATAATTTTCTTGCATAATGTGAATGCATTCACATAACACAAGTGGATTATAATATTTTCATGTTTTTGTGAAGAAAAATATCTTTCTCTTTGTCTTCTACTTAGACTATATACATGAAATAAGTGGCATTTATACCTAGATTTTTAATTTCTTATACTTTAATTTATATTTCATTTAAGGATTTTTGAGAAAGGTTTCAAATCTCTAGGAGTTATAATGTAAATTCTATGTTTTCGAATATCTTATAATTTTTTAGATTTAGTCAAAATTCAATAATCAATAGTACAAATTCTAGTAATCAACAAGCTCTATCATCTTTATCTCTCTCTATCTCACACACTCTCTCTCCCTTGAGCTCAAGAACTCTCTCTCTCTCTCTATTTATATATATATATATATATATATATATATATATATTTATCTCTCTCTCTCTTTCCCCTCCCTCTCACTCTTGTTTTCTACTTATTTCTATCTCATGTATCCCCCTCTCCCTTTCTCTCCCCTTATCCTCTCACTCTATCCTTCCCTCTCTACTCTCTATCTCACCTATCCATATCTACATCTCCCTCACTCACTCCCATCTCTCTTGCTCTCGTTGTCCCATTCCGCTCCCTCTCTCTATACTCATATCTATCTCACCTCTCTCTATCCCTCCCTACCTTTCCCTCCCTCCTCCCCCCTCTCTCTCCTTCCCTCTCTACTTCTCTACATATCACCTCTCTCTACTTATCTATATCACTCCTTTCCATCTCTCTCTACCAACCTCTCCTTCCCTATATAATTTTTATCTCTCTCCCTCTCTACATACCTCTTCCTCCTTCCATATCTCTCCATGTCTCCCCCTTACTACCTCTATCTCTCTACTTAACCATTCCTACCTGAAAAGATATATATGGATGGAGGGATAGGGAGTGGAGATAGAGAGTAGAGATGGAGAGAGGTAGAGAGAGGGAAGGAGAGATAGGTAGGGAGATAGAGAGGGGAGATAAAGAGGAGAGAGGGAAGGAGGGAGAGGTAGGGAAGGATATATAGAGAAGTGAGATAAATAGAAGTACATATGGAGAGAGAGAAAGAGGAGAGGGAGAGAGAGAGAGAGGAGGACAAGTGAGATGGAGAGTAGAGAGGGAAGGAGGGAGGGTGCAAGAGAGAGGAGTTATGAGATAGAGAGAGGGATATGTGAGATAGAGGGGCATGTGCAAGAAGTTGGGTCCACAAAAATCTCAAAAAGTGGAAGTGATTTTATTAATTTTTAGAATTTGTCATAGTTGGACTAAAAATTTGAAACACTTACACATTGAATCTTTAAAAAAATTAGTAATATACAATTTAGTATTTTGAGTCTAGTTTCCAAATGTGTAATTTATTCTAATACCGAGATGATACAAATTAATTTTTAATAGGCATGTATAAAATCAACTTTTTAAAAGTCACTTTTTTAGTACCATACTATGCATAGGTATGAACACAATAATCTTACCTAAATAAAATTATTTTTCTAACTCCTTTTGGAGAAATATGTGTAATAAATTGAATATTGATGAGGATATTTTTTAATAATTTTTTAATTAAATTTTTATTGGCCCTAATTGTTGTTTTTGAAAACCAATGTGTATGGACAACATTATTTTAACTAAGCTAATCATTTTTTGATTTTTTTTCCATTATGTAGAGAATTGTTTGAATATTGATGTCATATTATTTTTTTACAAAAAAAATAGATTAAAAGTTATCACAAAACTAAAAAAATCTAACATTTCAAGTTTATGGACCAATTTTCTTAGAAATTAATTTAAAAAAAAAATATCCAATCATTGAAAAAATTACATATTTGAAAACTAGAAATCATGATCTCTAATAGGTTTTAATTTCAAAGACCAATTCTAAAGAAAAGTTTGTAATCTATATTGCCAAAGTCAGTTATTTCTCTTGACATTGCCTTAGTCTTTTAGTTACAAGTCCAAGGCTAAGGGTTGTGTTACCAAGCCTTTCATGAGCCTAAAACCAAATCAAAAAGTTGGTTGGGATTTCAAACTTTTTAAAAAAGGGTTTTCACTTTAAAATAGGTACTCATTCTATTTTTAGAATGGGTACCTGTTTAGGAACAAGATCCCAATCTAAGGCTCAAGATCCCATTCCTTTTGGCTTTTTTGGCTGAAACTTCCCCTCTTCGTGGACCCAACTTCTTGCACTTACCTAGAGATAATTATAGAGAGATAGAGAGGTAGAGAGATATAGAGAATAGTAGAGAAGGGATTAGAGAGATAGAGAGAGAGTGGTAGGGATTGATGGATGGAGAGAGGTAGAGAGAGAGAGATGAGTATAAAGAGTAGACAAGGAGGGAGGGAGGAAGAGGTAGGGAGGGAGAGAGAAATATGAGATAGAGAAAATAAAAGAGGGAAGGAGAGAGACAGAGAGAGGAATATCTTGAGCTCAAGGGAGAGAGATGTAGATAAAGTGATGGAGATAGGGAGAGAGGAAGAGAGTGAGATATCTAAAGTGCACGATATATAGATAGATATATATATATATATAGAGAGAGAGAGAGAGAGAGATTGAAAGAAAAATAGGTAGATATTGAGCTCAAGGGAGAGAGATAGAGAAAGGGATGGAGATAGGGAGAGTGATAGGTCTAGAGTGCATGGTATATAGATAGAGTGAGATAGAGAGAAATATTATGGGAGCCTATTGATTACTAAAATTTGACTATTTAAAAAATTATAAGATCTTCCAAAACCTTGAATGTGCATTATAACTCTTAGAGATCCAAAATCATTCTCAAACATCTTGAAACTATATACAAGAAATATAAATTAAAGTATGATAAATTAAATGTCCATATATAAATGTCACTTATACTTGAATATTTATTGAAACTATTCTAAAACATCTTGAAACTATATACATGAAATATGAATTAAAGTATAAGAAATTAAATGTCCATATATAAATATCAAGTGCTTATAATTAAATGTTTATTTCATGTGTATAGTCTTATGGGAATAAACGTGAGCACGTTTCATCACATATATAAATGTCACTTATACACAAAAGAGAAAAAAAGTCATCATGTATACATGTGAGCACATTTCATTATAACATGCTTGTGTTTTCTCTTTTATTGGACCAAAAAGTGGCTTTTTAGTCCCCCATATTTCTACATTTACCCAAGTAACTAGACTTAACATCTTATCAACAAGTTTATAATAGGTCTAATTATTAAAATAAAGACACATACTTGTGATTAAATTAGCTAGACCAATTTACCCTCTCAATAAATGAGGCCTAGTTTATCACCTTCACTTTTTTTAAAGGGTTTGAATATCCCATATGTTATCCCTAATATACAACACTAGGTCTTCATTATTAAAAGGTAAGATTAATGATAAATTTTGAATCCCTTCAATATGTAGGTATTGAAATCCTTTAGAAATGAATATTTTTATGCCCATGGGGAAGTTAAAGAATTTTTTCCATTCATTTTCACTTTGATGTAAGTAGGATAACTTTATAGAATTTTTCCTTTAATAATCCTTAATTATTCCTCCTCTATCAAATCCATGGTTCCCTTTCGAGAAGCCATAAAAATTAAGCTTAACCCATCCCACTTGAGGAAACTTACACTTGGTATATTTCCTTAACACAAATTTATTATGATCCACATTAATAAGATCTTTAATTATGCCCCAATTCTTATTTATTAATATTTTCTATATGGAGGGGAGCCTTAATGGTTTCTTAGTATTTGTAACATTTACATTATCCATTATTAAGGAGAAAATAACATTACATTCTTTCTAGACTCTCTCAAGATCCTATTGTTTCATTTTCTACATAGTACCTAAGTAACTTCAAGGGGAGTTAGTTTCAAGCTTTCCTTAATGACAAGATGTTTTGAAGGGATAATTATTTTGTCAAAATTCCACAAATGTTTTAATATATTCAATAATAACCTAATGAACCTCAAATATATCATTGATAGCTTATTAAACCTCTAGGTAGAAAAGTTGTAGTGGAAGAAAAAATGACTAGGAGAATTCCTTCTTGAGATAAGAACAACATGCAACTATTAGGAAATTGAAAACGTATTTTTTGCATATTATCTTTGGTGACAATCCAATTGCAGTTCACAACCCACTAGAAGAAATTGATTTTTGATATTAAGCTATGGTTCAAAATGGGAATCTAGTCATAGTGGATGCTTGGAAGGTGTAGAAATAAAGTATAACTTGAAGTATAAATATAGTTTCCCATGGAGCTATGGGCCCAAATAACTTCTTTCTTTAGGAGATGACTAAAAAGCTATAAATAATTGAGATTTATTTTTAATCTATTAATAACATTGGAAACTTCCTTATTATCCCCAATTAAATATATAAACTTTTATATTTTGATATGAATTTCCTTAATTAATCACCCTTCCAAAAACATTCTAGAGAGTTTAGAGAGAGGTTATATTAGATGATAAAATTATTGGTGATAAGATAGAGGCTGTGTGTCAATCCAAATATCCTCCAAAAAATTGATTTTATTCCCTAAAAAAATCACCATCTAATTCCCTTATTTAGGAAAAACTCTAG
This sequence comes from Sequoiadendron giganteum, assembly GCA_007115665.2. Lineage (NCBI taxonomy): Eukaryota > Viridiplantae > Streptophyta > Pinopsida > Cupressales > Cupressaceae > Sequoiadendron > Sequoiadendron giganteum. Next base: position 893,465,891 of record CM021100.1, read on the forward strand.
TATTACATGATTCCATATAATATCCCCCTTTAGGAAATTATCATCTATTGAGGATTTAATTGTATCCAAGTTTTGTAGATATTTAGTTGTCATTATTATAGTCTAATCTTGGCTAAGAGGACCTTATTAAGATTTTGGATACTCATAAGACATTGGCATCGAGTAAATTATTTTGTGATTAACCAAGGCAAGTAGTTTCTTTTCTTCCATTCTTTTTCATAGGAATGTATTTTGAATATGCTCAATTTTCTCTACTATACATTTGGGAATTTTTAAAATGGATAAATAATAGACAATGATAATTTTAAGTGAGGTCTTGAGGAGTTCTAACTTATCATCTTGTCTAAGAAATTACCTTTCCATCTAGAAAAATTTTTCTAATTTTTTTATGTAATATCATACTAATATTTAGGGGGAAGCTTCTTGATAGTAAGAGGAAATCCTAACTAGGAATAAAATAGTATAGTTCTCTAGTGCATTTCGATAATTTGTAATTTTTGTTTTGAAGATTATATTTAGTGTTAAAGAAATATAAATCTTTTCTCATAATTAATATATTAGCCAAAAACCTTTTCATACTAATTTAGAATTTTTTTCTCGATCTTGGCTTCCTCTATAGAAAAGGCCCTAAATAAAATAGTATCTATAAATTTCTAGTGAGACCATGGAAATAAATTCGAGATAGATTTAGTGTTATTTATAGTTTGAGATACAATCAATTTAACAATATTCCTCCAAGTAACCATGATAAATAGGTAAAGAGAAAGAGGATCAATTTTTCTCAACCCTCTTCTAATACTAAAGAAACCTTTGGTAATACCATTCATAAGCCTTAGAAATGTCAATATTTATTATCATGCACTATTTTCTACTTTTTTTCCATTGAGTGGAGGATATCACGAGTAGTAAGGATAGAATACAAATTTTTCCTACCCTAAACAAATCCTTTTTAATTTTTTATAAATAATTTGATGAAGGTCTTGATATGAAGATAAGGATTTTGGAAGAAGCCTTATAAATTCTATTATAGAGGTTGATAGGCCTAGAATTAGTCATATATTTTAGGGTTTGTGCAAGATCATGGGGGTCCAAAAAGTAATGATTTGGAAAAAAGGCATTTTTAACTCGCCCAAAAATGCAAAAAATTAGTTTTGACATTTTGCAGGCTTGGGTGGAAAGTACTAGTGTCAAAGTTAATGCCAAAGCGAAATGGATATCCATTTAAAAATGGATAATTTTTTAGTTTAAGTCACAATTTTTAGTTTTGTCAGGTCTTGGCCCAACCATTTATTTAATTTTATATATTATAATTTTTTTTTATAATATATATAATAAATTTTTTTAATATGTTTATATACAACATATGGAAATTAAATTAAAAAAAGTAATTATATTTTTTGTTAATTTAATATTATATAATAATATATTATAAGATTATATTATATTATGTATACATAATATAATTTATAATATATTATAATATAATATATTTTTATTTTTTAATGGTAAGTTACCTTAAAGGGGTAACTCCTAATAAAATTAAATTACTAAATAGGTATGTGCCCTGACACATGGTGTTCAATGTGTTACTATTTAGCCCAATGTGTCAAAAAGTTAACCATTTTAACCATATGCTAAGGCCTTGTAATGGAATATGTTTCCTTATTTTTGCCATTCCTCTTTTTTGTCGAAGTCTTGTTTATTGCAATGACTTTTGTAGCATGGCTCCTTCATCTTCCCACATGTATTTCTCCTTCATAGATCCTCAGGTTTAGCGCTCCTGAATCCCTCTCATATCTTCGACACACCGGATGAAGATATTGGAGTGCCTACATTACTACAACCCTATTAGTTCTTGTAAAATGGTAGTGAAAGTGCTAGGGTTAGATTTTTTGATGATGGAAACATTGAAAGGAGGAAATAGCTATGACTTCCCGCAACTGTTGGACATTTATAAGTCAGCTGAAGGTTTCAGAAGGGTTTCCCAAATTCTAAAAGATTAGGGCTTCCGGGAAAGTTTAGATGGTGTTCACTTTCAGGTTCGAAAGTGATTTCCATTTTAAACAGTGTGAGGCAAAGTAAATTTTTAGTAGAAAAGAGTAGACGAATATGAAAGAGTTGTACGAATCTCTCAACAAATTTAAAGATTATTTTCAAAATATGGGAACATCCGAGACAATAGGGAGAGAAAAGCTAAGAGATTCAGGATGTAAAAAAATAGACTAGAGAAAGAAACAACATTGGACTCGTTGGTTTATCAACTACAAATAAGTTGAGTATTTTGAAAAATCAAAGAGAGGCCAAACAAAGGAAAGGATAAAAGGCATGAAAAGTTCAGAGTTTGGATTCTTGTGTGACAAAAAGAGAAATAAAAACCTAAGGAGTTAATTTGATGGAGAAAACTTAAAAACCTTAGTCCCATGTTTGAGGTTTCCACACAGTCCGCTTGTGATAGACATCAGCGCAAACAAATGGTACGATAATCAGCCTAAAAAAGACATTTCAAGAGGATCATGAGATTAGGAGGTGATAATGACCTCACTAGGAAAGGGAAAAAAGTTCAGCCCCAAGGGCACTGAAAAGTGAGTTTGGGCTAAGGGGAGTACTACCAAGAAAACGTTTAGGGTGACAGTGGAAGTCAAGGATGGGGGAAATAATTTACTTGAGCTAAGATGTTTGGGTAAACAAATCGAGCAAGCTCAAGGAGGGAAGATGTGTGCATTTTTTAAGCTTGATAAAGTGATAGATCAAAGAGTTAAGGTCTAAGAGGACCAATATTGATCTTCTACTGGTCCCACAAAATAAGATCTTTTAGGCCAACCTATTTATTGTGATCTTCCTCAATGATGACATCACTATTCTAATTAACTCCATAGTTGGCCAATAGGTCCATGTCTATGTTAGCTTCTCTATACACATGTGATAGTGTGAAATCCTCAAAATGATCCAGTAACTCCCATATCTTGTGAACCCAAGTATTAAGTCTCTAGTTGGGAGTGTCTCTTCTCCTTATTGCCTATATACATAATAGTGAATCTCCCTCCACATCTATTTTATCAATTCCTTTCTCTTTGCACAACCATAATCCTGAAGCCAATGCCTCCATTTCTGCCTCATTGTTGGTTGGAATACCAATTTTTTTAGATAGGGCCCATTTACAGTTGCCTTCAGTGTCCCTGATTATACAACCTACCCCTATGGGACTAGGACTGCCTTTTGCTGAATCATAAAAATTGAGTTTGAATTTGCCTTGTTCAGGACAAATTATAATATAATATATATTATATATTATAAAATATAATTTTATATTATACATTTCAAAAAATACTGCCAATAAATATATGGTTAGGTCCTAGACCTGACCATATATTAAAAAAATTATAAAACATGAAATTGAAATCCATTTCAAAACGGATATCCATTTTGAAATGAATATATGTTTCCTATTTTATCAAATAAAAAAGATAAACCTGAGAGCTCATTTTTATATCATTGTGTGTGGGTTTCTCTACTTCCCAAATCAGATATCCATTCGTAGTGAATCATTTTTCTCAAAAACAATCAAATTTCAAAGGTATGTTTGGATTTTTTATGTTTTTATTCAATTTATATTTTTTAGTAAAAAATAAGGTATTTGATAGGTTCTTTATTGCATTAAAATCATTGTTAATTTTGAAATTTTTTTTATCAATTAATAGGCTTAAAATGGCTCAACATGAAAACCCTCCAAATCCTCCTTCACCACGACCATTGTTTCCAAACCAAAACATGCCAACAATACATGAATCTATTCATAGAAATTTAGATCAATTGAGAAATATATGTTGAATCTATGAGACACTCACTGATCTATCAAACATGAAAAACACTTTGGAAACAATCATTTCAAATGTTGAAACTTTGGCAACTCAACACAATAGATTTGCATAGTGGTGAGAGGAGAAAAGGAAATTTTATGACGATGGGTTATCATATGATGAGGTGAGGGAACTTGATATTGAAAAATCCCAATTAGCCTAGTTCTTCATCAATCATAGAATAGGACAACCCATTAATGTGTGGAAGCCAAAATTTTCAATTAAATGGTGCACCCATAGAGGCATTTCAGATAATTTTTGGAGATGTTGGTGAATGGTTTTTGATAAACCACCCAACAACAATCTTGATGTCCCTTAGTATTTTCTCCAAAAATTATATGTTGAGTTTGTCTTAGGGAAGCATGTAAATTACTTTGACATGCAATATTTTTAGGGTGTTAGTAGAGGGATGTCATGGGATAGACCTAGATCACATCAAGTCATCCCCTTTTGTCCTGCTCCACCTATTGTTGCCCTGAATCCACTACCTTACCCTAAGATTTCTTTAGATGTATGGAATCTAAGAATTTATTCCTTACATTCATTGAGTGATCATTTTTTCATGTAGAGCCATCATGTTGCACAACCATTTAATGGTGCATCCCATCATAATGGTGTTGCACCTGATACATCCCAACATGATGGTGATGCACCTATTACATCAGCTCCCACTGGTACATCATCCTCTTCAAGATATATTTGTGTTCCTCATTACTGTATGACATGCAAAAATTTATGTTTGGGTCCTCTCTAACTGTCCACTAAGGCTTCCATAAAAACATTTGATTATGAGGTTCATGATATGTCGGATGTAGGAGTTGATAGAGCATGGAGTGGACCATTTGTAGGAGAGACACTGACTGCCAGGGATGATATGGGAGCACCGATAAGACTTAAAGTAATTTCATAGTGTGTTTTATCTAAATTATTTTATATTTTATGATAGATATTTGTACTCATATATGTTTATGTGCTCAAATCTTTAATAGGTGTTGACAGAGGAGTATGTGTCACAAGTGCAGGAGGCTACGCATACAACCATTTCATTAGACCTAGACAATCAATGTATGGTATTATTTAAATTTTTATTTTAGATGTTAATTTTTGAAATCTATTTTGTTTAAATACATGTACTACATAGATTGATTGTCTAATGTAATATTGTCCTTTTATACAGCAACCTGGTTCTTATACAGCCTTGTTGACTGGGTCTGACCCATTGGAAGAAGTTGCACAACATGTATATATTTTTATTATTCTCCAAATTATGATTATATGTGCATGTGCATTTAAATTGTGTTACATTCTTGTCATTTTTTATATAGAAAACCATCTTAGCTGCTTCATCCACTATGAGCCCATCTAGTGTCCTAACATCATAGGAAGTATGTGTTTATTTTATATTGCATATATTTATGTTTAGATAAGAGTAGATATACATTTAGTAGATATGATTATTTTTCAAAAATTATATGTTAATTTGAATCATTTTTATTTTACCTACTATAGTCCTATGTATGACTCAACACTGTGACTAGTGTGGGACCATTTCTTTATACGAGGACTCTTGATCATCCTAAGGGACAATCATATGTAGACCATCTTGCAGAAAAGAGAGAAACACATGAGGTAAAAATAAATTGCATTATTGATATAATATAGTACATGTATAGTGATTTTGATTTTAAATTCATAATTAATAAATGTTACTACATATAAGTTTCTATTTACTATTCTATCTTGTCAACCATTCACATAATTAATCTAATTTATGGTTTGAATTGTTATTGTGCAAGAAGCTTCAAAACAATTAACTTCTTTGAGGAGGCTTGATTTTGATGGTCCAACATAGGATTATGATATGATATAGATTGATATGTACTTAGAGTTTGATATATCTTGAGATGGCATATATGCCACATTTTGTAAAAGTTGTTTTAAAACTTGTTCTGAGTAGGCATATGCAAAATTTGTATATGCACAAACAAAATTATTCTAAATTTTTATATATAAGAATTGATAGTCAATCTAATTTTTTCCTCATGTGCATGTCTTTCTACTTTGAATTTTCAAAATGGAATGTATAATTTTATTAGAATGGTTTAAAGTTATGATCGATAATGTACGTTATAGATTAATGAAATTGCATTTTAATAGAACATGAATTACAATTGGTAATCTATCTATGTTAGAGTTCATTCATATTAAGGTTCACATACATTACATTCCATGAGACCACATTTCTTTGAGGAGTTTTTTCAAACAATTCACTTCCTTTTCTATTGTATCACATTTTTCATACATGTTTACCAATACATTTTTGTCAAACACTCAATTTGAGAATACAAAAGATTTCCAACTCTATTGAATGAATTTAAATTTGATATTATTTTGTTTTTTGAAATACTATAATGAAGTGGGCAGCTGATTTTTATTTCAAAAGAAGTTAAAACTAATGAAAAATGGTATGAGAAACATTTTATAATATTTGGTGAGAAGAACTATTTGAAGATAAGCCTCAAAGAATTATGGTCTCATAGACAAGGCAAAAAAGATGAAAAGAGTAGCTTGTGAAATTTTTATGGAATTGATTCTTTTGATTGTTTAAAAAATTCAAACAAATGGATACAACTTAATGAAATATATGTCATGTTATAGTGTTCATTAGAAAGTAATATAATCATCTTGATAAAAAAAAAATGTCACTAAATGTGTATTCAAGCTTAATAGCATGTAAAAGGTATAAAATCATCTTGAATAAGAATCACTATCTTCCAACCATAAGGGTTTGATGAAACCTTCAAACAAATTTCTTACAACTAAACAATATACATGTGTTCATTAGATTTTTCATGTGAAATCTATACAATAATAATGATCAACAATTCATACATCACTCAACCATGATGCAACCATTAAACAAACCAAATACAACTCCATGACATGCATGTTATTTTAACTTCAACATGCAATTATTATTATCGTAATTCACAACAATGAATTTTTTTAACCATTATGCATCAATAAGAAAACTTGGCATACTATATGGGCTTGATGCACACTGGTCATAATGCACACTTCGTACAAAAGCAGTAACACTAATATGATATTGTCATATATGTCAATCAACCTTGACCCATGCCAAACTTGCTATATCGCAATATTTTTCATGTATTCAATTCAGCCTAACACAATAGAGGTTTTGTATTTGGTAAGAATTTGTGCAGGAAAAACAAGTGAGAGATGATGGTTAAGATGGATTTGAACAAATGAAGTTGTTGTGCTAAACATAAAGTTGCAAAGTGGTACAAATTTCATTCTACAACTCATACGATCAAATACGCTATTCCAAATTTTTTGGATGGGTACGTTTATTCTATACATGGTCCTCTTTTGTACCCAAACACGTTGAATCACTCTAAGCTACATTGGATAGGTGATTTCCCTTAAGAGTCCTAAGTACTAAAAGGTAGCAATCTTTGATAGGATATTTCTCAAAACTCGTGATGCCTACAAACTCTTTTTCTAAAGCTATGGGATCATTTTAAGACCCTCTACAATAACCTCTCTCAGTTATTTCTATCTCAAATTAATTTTCTCATGGTGATGAGTTTTTCAGTTGAGGAAAAAGTTGTCAAATGCAAGTAGTCTAAAGTTGCAAAGTGGTGCAACTTTCATTTTGCAAATCATACAACCAAATGAACTATTCTAGCACATCTTGATGGGTACGTTTATGCTAGGTATGGTCCTATTTTGCATCCAAACGCATTAGATAACTCTAAGCTACATTGGATAGACGATTTCCTTTAAGAGTCCAAAGTGTTAAAAGGTAGCAATGTTTGACGGGCTATTACTCAGAAACTATGATGCTTACAAACTCTTCATATGAGGCTACAAGATCTATTGGGACCCTCTACAATAAATTTTCTTACTTTTTTCTATCTCGGAGGCATTTTACCATGGTGATGATTTTTTAGTTGAGGAAAAAGTTGTTAGATGCAAGCAGTGTAAAGTTGCAAAGTGGTGCAACTTTCATTCTGAAACTCGTACAACCAAATGAGTTGTTCCAACACGTTCGGATGGGTACGTTTACCCTAGGCCTGGTCCTCTTTTTCACTCAAACATGTTGAATCACTATAAACTACATTAGATCGACAATTTCCCTTAAGAGTCTAAAGTGCTAAAAGACAACAATCCTTGATGGGATATTTCTCACAAATTGTGATGCTTACAAACTCTTTTTCTAAGGCTATGGAATCACATTGGAACCTTCTACAATAACCTCTCTCAATTTTTTCTATCTCGGAGGAATTTTTCTATGGCGATGAGTTTTTAGTTGAGGAAAAATTTGTCAAATGCAAGCAGTGTAAAGTTGCAAAGTGGTGCAACTTTCACTCTGCAACTCATATGATCAAATGAACTATTCCAAAAAAATTAGATGTGTACATTTATGCCACGTATGATCCTCTTTTTCACCCAAACATGCTAAATCACTCTAAGCTACATTGGACTGATGATTTCCCTTAAGATCCCAAAGTGCTAAAAGGCAACAATCTTTGATAGGCTATTACTCGGAAACCATGATGCTTACAGAATCTTCATTTGAGGATACAAGATCATTTTGGTACCCTCTACAATAACCTACCCAAAAACACTAAATCACTTCGAGCTACATTGGACCGAAGATTCCCTTAAGAGTCCAAAGTACTAAAAAGTAACAATCTTTGATGGGTTATTTCTCGAAAACCGTGATTCTTACATAATCTTCGTCTAAGAATATGGGATCATGTTGGGACCCTCTACAATAAACTCTCTCAGTTTTTCCTATCTAGGAGGCTTTTTCTTGTGGTGATGAGTTTTCAGTTGAGGAAAAAGTTATCAAATGCAAGCAGTGTAAAGTTTCAAAGTGGTGCAACTTTCATTTTGCAACTTGTATGACCAAAAATATTGTTCCAACACATTCATATGGGTATTTTTATGCTAGGAATGGTCCTCTTTTACACCCAAACACGCTGAATCACTTTGAGTTATAATGGACTGATGATTTCCCTTAAGATTCCAAAGTGCTAAAAGAAAGCAATCTTTGACAAGATATTACTCGGAGATTGTGTCATCTAAAAACTATTTTTTTGAGTCTATGGGATCGTGTAGAGCCCCTCTACAATAACCTCTCTTAGTTTTTGATACCTCTAAGGAATATTCCTATGGTTTCAAGTTTTTATTTGATGGAAAAAGGGTTAGATGGATGTGGTGTAAAGGTGCAAAGAGGTTTAGGGTTCATTTTGCTCCTCATGAGTAAGTGAAAAAGTGAATCATTTACTCAAATACACTTAAGTCATGAACTACAAACATGAATACAAAGTATACACATGAAAAAATTTTGGTCATACAGTATACATTGGAATACTCATAAGTGATAAAGTATACACAAAAGTTGTAAAGTATATGCTTGAATACATGTAAAGTATACACAATACACACGATATTATCATTCAAGAATTTCTATAAAATATAGGATTTACAAAATTCCATGTAGGAATACAAAAAACGGCCCTAATACATAGTCATTTCCCAATAGGGGAAGGAAAGAGATCATGCGTTGCCTTCACGGTCGACACACTCTTCCATAATAGTAACATGTTTGTGTTCTAGAGTGACAAGCACCTATACAAACCATCAAAGTAGTAGTTAAACTACATACAATAGAAAAGATGCTTAGAATAAGAAATCTATATTATTCTAATATGTCGCATACCTCTACCAAATGATTAGAGCTAGCTATTGTTGTAGTAGCTCCATGATCAATCGTTCCAAGAACATCACAATATATTTCGAATGAGAAATCTATATGGTCACAATAGAAAAGATGCTTAGAATAAAAAATCTATATTATGCTAAACAACTTGAATAATGATGAATTGGTAATGCAAACTAAAAAAGATGCTTAGAATAGAAAATCTATATTATTTTAAACAACCTAAATAATGAACCTTAGTAGATAAACAATATCATACTTGTCCCATACAACAAATGATCTGCTACTCAAGTGTGTCTCAAGGGTCATGTCTTACCTTCAAAGTTTCTAGTAATGCTTCATGATCATTACTACTAATTATCCATAGTTTTTTTGTTTTTTTGTCTAGCATGATGTCTCAATAACTTAACATTTGTTGCTATAACAAGGTGCGAATACATGATAATGGTTTTATGTTTCTTGTAGTCTTCAAATGCAGGTACGCCATTCTTTCTAATCATATATGTCAGCAACCAAGTTCTGAAAACAACAACTGAACCTGTGTGACCATAATATTTTTATCAACATCTAAATATACTTAGAATAACAAATCTATATTTCATCTAAACAACCTAAATGATGATGAAATGGTTATGCAAAATTTTATAGATTAGAATAAAAAATCTATATTATTGTAAACAACCTAAACGATGATGAAATGGTAATGCAAACTAGAAAAGATGCTTAGAAAAAAATATATATATTATTCTAGTTTGTCACATACCTTTTCCAAAGGATCAAAGTTGGCTATTGTACTAGAAACTCCATGATCAATCATGCCAAGAACACCACAATATAATTTGAATGGAAAATATATATGATCATAATAAAATAGATGCTTAGACTAACAAATCTATATTATTCCACACAACCTAAATGTTGATAAAATGTTAATGTGAACTATAAAATATGCTTAGAATAAAAAATCTATATTATTCTAATATGTTGCATACCTCTACCAAAAGATTAGACATGGCTATTGTTGCAGCAAATCCATGATCAATTGTGCCAAGAACATCACAATATACTTTGAATGACAACTCTATATGGTCACAATAGAAAAGATGATTAGACTAACAAATCTATATTATTCTAAACAACCTAAATGATGATGAATTGGTAATGAAAACTAGAAAAGATGCTTAGAATAAAAAATCTATATTATTCTAAAAAACCTAAATAATGAACCTTAGTAGATAAACAATATCAAAATGTGATGAATAAAATCATACCTATCCCATACAACAAATGATCTGCTACTCAAGTGTGCCTGAAGGGTCATCTCTTACCTTCAGAGTTTCCAATAATGCTTCATCATCAACACTAATAATTGTCCATAGTTCTATTGTCACATGGATTCTCACCTGATGCCAAGATGAAAACTATGCAATCTCATTCAATAGTTTTTGGCACGCCCGGTGGGACCTTGAATTGATTTTTCAGTTAAAAAAGAGCTTCATTTTTTTCTATCATTTCGGTGTGAGCAGCAGTATTTCTCAGCCTTTGGAGGAGATATCTACATACACCTAGCGAATATAAGCTCAAATCTATTGGTTTCATAGTCTAAGTGTTGGTATATTCTAAAATAAATCTATTAATTCTGATTTCAAGCTATTTGAATGAGTAGAAATGTCTATTTTTCATGGAAATACGTGCTTTCACCCCCCATATTTTGAGAATGCTACTCCTACACCTTATCAGCCTTATTTAAGAAACCAACATGCACATTATGCTTACCACCCACTCACCCAATTCCAAGAATATAATTTTTCTCCAAATCAGCATGTTGTAGAGATTAGTGAGATAAAAGGCCTATTGTGACCCCTTGGTAATGAGAAACAAATGATGCAACAAAATTTACAAGACTATACTGAGTGGATGGATGAGATCAACAAGAGCTTAAAGAAAAAACAAGATGAGTGGGCTTATCAAGCCTTTCTCCATGAGCAAGAAGAGTTGGATCTTCAAGCCCAACTTCATAGGTAGGAATTGGAGGCACAAGCAAGGCAGGTTGCAAATCTTTTTGTAAAAGAGTTAATTGCACGAAAAGAAAGATATGAGAAAAAGATCGCAAAGTTAGAATCACAATCAATTTCTCCTCCTTCATTGAAAGAATTTGTACTTCAGCAAGAAGTCATCCACCTAGTACCTCTCTGAACCCATTCTTTGGTAAATAATTTCCTTTGTTCAACACAATGTGATTCATACAAAATGAGCCCATACATGAGCAGGTTCAGCTTGCAATCCATCAAGATCAATCTCTTGAAAAACCTATTTTCCTTCCAACAGCCCAAAAAATTCCACAAGCTGATATAGTGGGACCTATTATATCTTAAGAGAGTTGTTATAATATGCATAACAAGCTGGAACAACAAGTTATAGAGAAAGAAATTGTTGATCAACATGAGGTTTTGCCTAATTTGTTCAATGAACTTTCACTTTTCTTTGAAGAGAGTGTTGTTGTACAATGTTCAATACCAACAAATCAGTTGGAAAAACAAAATGAATATACAAAGGAAGGTAATGTTGAAATTACTAACGATCAAGTTTTCAATTTCATATTTGATGAACTCCCTTATTTTTATGATCAAAATGAAGAAATCATACCCATGTCAATTCCAAATCAAGTTCATGAGAAATATGAAGGAAAGAATGATGATGCTTATGAGCAAGAAGTTGTTGTTCAAATTGAGCAAGTTCCCATATCAGAGAAAATGATTCAAAGAGATTCATCAAATATGGAGAGGAGCTGAAATTACATAAAAATTAGTACTATTTTGTTGAAAAGTGAAGAAGACTTGGAGGAAGATGCCTTTTGAGATGATTTGGAAGATTTTTGTTCAACCTTGAATGTTAAGGAAACACATTTTGAAGTGGAAATTCATGATCAACAAGAGAAGGATGAGAAAGAAATTATGGTTTTTCTTGAACCACATAAACTAATTCTTTCCAATTAGCAAAATGAGGTTGAAGAAGTAGTCCATCAATTTGAGACCAACAAAGAGAGTTCAGGTTTAATTCACATGATGGGGTTTCCTATAAGGAATCTAGTCCAATTGAAGGACAAGAAGACAACAAAAAAAAACATTCACCTAAGCATGCAACCTTGATAAAAGGACAACATTTTTGTAAGGAAACTCAGGTGCGGAAACAGCTTCCTACACTAATCTCTTAAGGAAAGTATGGTGCAAATTCGTTTTAAACCCTTACAATTTCAGATTCGTTAATCTACTTAACAAAGATATTGCAACAATATACCATACATACAGAAAATGAAGAATGACACAATGATTTACCCTGGGGAAAACCTTTCGGTAAAAAACCCCAGCACTCCAAAACCTGCACAATGTATTATCTTCAACACAACGGTTACAACACACTTGCAATGCAAGTTCTTTCAGGAGATTTCCAACTCTTGAAGACAAAATGCGGCAGCATGAAAAAATGTTCCAACAATACACTCACATCACAAATCTTCGCAACCCTAAAAAACGCTTATATCATGCGCTTCCCTTTTAGGGCAACTTCCGAAGATAACTGTATTAGGGTTTTACCATTCTCCGAGAAAATAGGAACTCGAAAATTTTTTTCGGGGCGATGCCCCGAACCCCACTATCGTGGAAGAGTGTACAGTACTCAACTTTATCAATTGCCACATGTCTTCACCTGTCATTGAATCTTCCAGACATAGCTCTTACGTGTCATAGGAATCCGTCATAACCGTTTCAGCCATGATCTCCTTACACACAATTCAAGATGCCGACACATTAAGTGGAGTGACACATCAACATGCAAACTAGACATGTACACTCACACTTAATTACATTATTTGAAAGAAATACATTTTACAAAACAAATAATAAGAATAGGAATTATCCAAGGTTGAGACACCTTATTCCTAACATTCTCCCACTTGTCGAACACCTTGTAAGAGCAATAGGAACATAACAGGAATTAACCGCTATAGGCCAAAAGGCCCATAGACTCCAAACACCATCTGAACTTCACAGTGCCCACTGGTTTCGTTAATGCATCTGCAACATTCTTCACAGTATCTACCTTCTCCAAATTTATCTTTCCATCTTCCACCATATCTCTCACAAAGTGAAACTGCACATCAATGTGCTTCGTTCTGGCATGGAAAGTTGGATTCTTCGCAAGGCAAATAGCACTCTGACTGTCACACCAAATAGTAATCTGTTCTGCATCAACACCAACATCAGAACACAATCTCCTAAGCCAAATGGCTTCCTTACAAGCATGAGTAGCAGCCATGTACTCAGCTTCTGTAGTGGACAAAGCAACCACAGGTTGTCGCTTACTCATCCAACTGATGGCACCACCAAACATAGTGAAAACATAAGCACTGGTGGATCTCCTGCTGTTAATATCACCTGCCCAATCTGAATCCACAAATCCACGAATACAAACTGAATGTGGAGATCCAGAAGAGTTACCATGGTAACATATGGAGTAATCTGATGTACCCCTCAAATATCTGAATACTCGCTTAACTGCATCCCAATGTACCCGTCCAGGGTTAGCCATAAACCGGCTTAGGACTCCCACTGCTTGGGCAATGTCTGGTCTAGTACAGACCATAGCATACATAAGACTGCCAACTGCACTAGCATAAGGTACTCTACTCATGTCCTCCACCTCACTAGGAGATTTTGGACAATCATCTACAGATAACTTTGTTCCCATTGAAACAGGAACACATAGTGGTCTACAATCTGCCATGCTGAACCTGTCCAACACAGACTTCACATACTTACTCTGACTCAACCAGAGTTTTCTGTTAGACCTGTCTCTACTGATTTCCATACCCAAGATGTACCTTGCTGCCCCAAGATCTTTCATCTCAAACTGTGCTGACAACTGAGATTTAAAATCAGAAATCATACCCTTACCCTTCCCAAACAGCAACATATCATCAACATATAATGCAACAATAAGAAGGCGATCATTTTCAACTCTGAAATAAACACAATGATCTGATTTCGATCTTACAAATCCAATTGACAACACAAAGGCATCAAACTTAAGGTACCACATCCTAGGAGATTGCTTCAAACCATATAGAGATTTCTTTAATCTGCAAACTAAGGATTCATTACCTTTAACAATGTAGTGCTCAGGCTGTGACATATAAATCTCTTCCTCCAAATCACCATGAAGGAAAGTTGTCTTCACATCCATCTGTTCTATCTCTAAATCATATGATGCAGCAAGAGATAACAGAAATCTAATGGATGTCAACTTTGCAACAGGAGAGAATATTTCACCATAATCTATTCCCTCTACCTGTGAATACCCCTTTGCAACCAATCTAGCTTTGTACCTTTCAACACTGCCATCTGCACAGAATTTCTTCTTGAACACCCATTTACAGCCAACAGATTTTCTCCCTTTAGGCAAAGGTACAAGGTCCCAAGTTTTGTTTTTCTCCAATGAAGCCATCTCATCATCCATAGCCTCAATCCAGGAACCTGCATCTTCCATGCCCAAAGCCTCTTTCACAGATCTAGGCTCATCAGTGTTAGTAATCAAAGCAAAAGCACAACTGGAATCTAACATAGAATAACCAAACCTTTCTGGTTGCTTTCTTTCTCTCATGGATCTCCTCAAGGGCTGAGGTTGAGGTTGTTCTTCCTCTTCTTCCGAACTATCAGAGCTGCTAGAGCTCTCCTCATCATTAGACCCAACATGGTCTCTCTGTTCAGTCTTCTCAGGGGTAGGAGGAAACTGAACAACATCTTTTTCCTTTTCTTTTTCATCTGGTTGTAGCACAATAGGAGAAGATGTTAGCTCTTTGAAAATAACATTTCTACTATACAGCACCTTACTAGTCATAGGATTCCAAAGCTTGTATCCTTTCACACCAACACTGTATCCGATGAAAATACATTTGACAGCTTTGTTTTCCAACTTAGATCTTTTCTCCTTTGGAACATGTGCATAAGCTTCACAACCAAAAACACGAAGATGTCTAATTGAAGGCTTCTTACCAGACCACACCTCCATGGGTGTCTTACCAACAAGAGCTGATGTAGGAGATCTGTTAACCAGATAGCAAGCAGTGGCAACAGCTTCGGCCCAAAATTTTGTTCTAGGCCAGCTCCACTAAGCATACTCCTAGCCTTCTCCATCAGTGTCCTGTTCATTCTCTCTGCAACTCCATTTTGCTGCGGGGTGTAAGGAGTTGTCTTATGTCTCTCGATTCCTCGTTCTTTACAGAACTGTTCAAACTCTGTGGAACAAAACTCACCACCATTATCAGTTCTCACACACTTGATTCTTTTACCAGTCTGATTCTCCACGAGAGCCTTAAATTCCTTGAACCGACTGAAAACCTGTGTCTTACTTTTTAGGAAATATATCCAAGTCCTTCTACTGTAATCATCTATAAAAGATACAAAATATACAGAACTGGAGATAGAAGGAACTTTTACAGGACCAAAAACATCAGAATGAATAAGATCCAAAAGTCCAGAAGACTTGTGAGAACTAGAGTAGAACTGAACACGATTTTGCTTACCATAAACACAGTGTTCACAGAAATCGAATTCGAGATTACAATCATTTAGCCCCTCAACGAGATTTTTAGTTTTCAAGGTCCTAAGACCCTTCTCACCAATGTGGCCAAATCTCATATGCCACAACATTGTCTTTTCTGCAGGAAGCTTGCCTTCCAAAGTGTTTACACCCTTAGGCACACTTACTGCACTGCCATCGGAACCCATTGCCACAATCTTCTTTACTGCTCGTTCAGATGGTGGGGATGAAGTGATAGCCGCTCTCTTCTTTGAAACAGAAGAACTATTGCATTGAGCAATGCATGCATCAAGCTGAAACAAAGTACCTCTCCTAGTACCTTTAGCGAGCACCATAGATCCTCTTATCATCTTGCATCCATCTTTCGAAAAAACAACTTGCACACCTACATCATTCAACATACTTACAGATAATAGGTTTCGTGCCAAACCCGGAATGTGCATAACTCCATTGATTCCCTTTACTCGTCCATCAGGAAATCTGATAGTGACCCTTCCGCGTCCAACTATCTTTAGGTGAGAATCATCACCCAAGTACACCTTTCCACCATCAAACTCTTCATATTTTGAGAACCAGTTTCGATGAGAGGTCATGTGAAAAGAAGCACCCGAGTCTACTAACCACACATCATCAGATGCATGGGCTGCCAAAGCTGCAATAAAAGCATCTCCATCTTCTTGAGATTTTTCAGAAGCTGAATCTGAGCCTTTCTTCTTCTTCTTCGGTTCTTTGCAGTCCCTCCGGAAGTGCCCAGATTTATCACAGTTCCAACATTTCGCCTTGGACTTTCCAGGAGTCTTAGAACTCCCACGGGATTTGGATCTGCCCTTCTTTGACTTATTGTCATTCTGCTTTCCTTTGTCGTTGGATCTCCCGCGAACAGCAAGGGCTTCCTTAGACGAATCCGAAGTCTTTCTTCGCATCTCCTCAGACAGCAGTGAAGACACCACATCATCCATACGGAATGTGACTATAGTACTTCCGAGAGCCATCACAAGATGGTCCCACGAATCCGGCAAGGAACAAAGCAGGGTCATACATCGATCCTCCTCCTCAATCTTGGCACCTTGGCACCAGATGATGTGTGCAATCAATAAATTGAATGCATTGAGATGATCAGTTACGGATCCACCTTCCTCCATTCTTAAAGAATACAACTTCTTTCTCAGGAACAACTTATTCACCAGAGATTTGGCCTGATACACAGACCCAAGCCGTTTCCACAAAGAATTTGCAGTAGTCTCATCAAGAACATTCAGAAGAACGGCATCTGCTAGACAGAGTCTGATGAGACCCTTAGCCTTCCGATCCTTGATATCCCAATCCGCTTGAGGTATCGCTACAGGTTTCACATCAAGTGAAGTAGCCTCCCATAGATCGCGGTCTTCAAGCATGTCTTCCATCTTGAGTTTCCACAACTCGAAATTAGTGCCATTAAATTTCTCCACCTCCATTCTACTGTATGAGGAACTTGCCATCTCAATCTGCAAATAAGATTCAGAATGCTCTGCACAAAAAAACTCCCACTCAACTTGAGATTAGCTCAAAAAACCCTACCCAACAACTAGGATCAAAAGTTGATCAGGCTCTGATACCACTTGTAAGGAAACTCAGGTGCGGAAACAGCTTCCTACACTAATCTCTTAAGGAAAGTATGGTGCAAATTCGTTTTAAACCCTTACAATTTCAGATTCGTTAATCTACTTAACAAAGATATTGCAGCAATATACCATACATACAGAAAATGAAGAATGACACAATGATTTACCCTGGGGAAAACCTTTCGGTAAAAAACCCCAGCACTCCAAAACCTGCACAATGTATTATCTTCAACACAACGGTTACAACACACTTGCAATGCAAGTTCTTTCAGGAGATTTCCAACTCTTGAAGACAAAAATGCGGCAGCATGAAAAAACGTTCCAACAATTTTCAGCTTGTTTATGCTCCTTCAAGCAATAGTATATATAAGAAAAATGAAGAGGTAATCCACTATGTCTTTATTCTTGAGGGAATACTACAATTTTTTGAAAGAAATCTCTTCATTTCTTAGCTTTTCTCAATCATTCATCAACATGTAATGCATAAGCTGAGCAAGTTACACTGTAAATTTTGTAGAAAAGGAAACTATTTTACCCAACTAGTGAATGGTTTCATTTGAGTTGGTGCCTTTCTTGGTTAGTGTAGAGCAGGGTTATTTTTTCATTTCCTCTAAGTTTTGTTTTGCACAGCTGGTTAGTTTTATCTAATTTTAGTGGAGAGAATAAGTAAATTACTTTGTTGTCACTCACTATGATTCAATCAAATAGATATTCATCATTCATAACATAGAATTGAAGGTTCAATGTGACAAATAACGAATATTTGTTCAAATGGAACCATAGTGAGTTATAGCAGCATTTTGATGAGTTACAACAGTATGAAGGACTATTTACTTAGTTTTTTCAAAGTTTTCTTGACTCTATGCCTGATGGATAAGCCTAGGAAACTAGTCATGATGTTTGGCAGGCAAACATATAGCAAATGTCACCAAAATTTTACCTATTTTTTTCTCATAGCTCAAATAGGTAGACCTGATTTTTTTTACAAAGTGTAAGAGAAAAAGTTACATCTATTCCCTACCATGTCATATTCATATGCATAAAGGATAAAAACTGAAGACTACAATATCACATTATACATATGCATACAACAAAGTAGAGAAAGATTCATTTTCTTCAAAGAATAGTCTTTATTGATGATATGAATGTATGGTGTTCCACACAAGCCATGGACTTAACTATTAAAATGCATATGATAAAAAAACTATACATTTATAAATGATAATTACAAGTGCGTATGTAGGGAAAAGGGGCCCTTCATTGCCTGGTGAATGACGAATCTCAGTTGTTGGTTTTGGCTTTGTATCTAATCTTGCCTCTCTTTCTTGTCCCATCTTCAATTGTTCCTTGCCCTCCTACTCTAGAAATTCTTGTATGTGAGAGAGAAAAGTGTTGTTAGAGAAAATAAGAATCACCAGTCAATACATGTGTAGTCATCCATAAGCATATAATCCGATCATCAAGTGCACTCAAATAGCTAAAATACCATAGATGTCCAGGAAAACTAGAAAGTGATAAAACACATCCATCATATGCTTGTTTTTATCTAACATGTTTGCTTCCTTGTGCAGGTATAGGTAAAATACTTGTTAATTTTTTGTTTCATCTGATTAAAACATGTAGGATAAATGTCGCTCCCACAAGGGTTGAACCCAACATGCTTTCATTTTGTGTTTTGATAGGATAAGCTTGTTAAGCCTTCCATGACATTTTGATGCAATCAAAGATGAATTTATCATTCATAGCAGTGTAGTTGATGAATTCACTGATATTAACAATAAATTGATGGTCAATGGAATCACAATGTCTTAGAAGACTAAACAATGGTACTCTTAAGGTACAATGTCATAGATAATGATATAAATTTTTAGTCAAAGCATTACAGTGTTTAGTGATCAGATATTAATAGTGATGGTGATTTGTTTGAGAAAAATAATATTCATGTTCGTTGTGTTGCTCACAAAGCACAGATAGTGAATTATTTATAATGACTATCAAGGTAAAGAAACAAAGAGAACATGGTGGAGCTTTGTCACTTTTTCTTATAATAGAAGTGTCAAGTAAAAAGATGAATATAAGCATATTACATAAATTATTTACAATGAAGAAAATGATTCAAAACTTTAAGAGATAATGCATAGAGCTTTTTCACTAATAAATGACAATGCCCAATATGTAACTTGACAGTGATATGTGGTAGCCTAAGCCATGGCTAAATGGCCTCATGATAATCAAACACTGTTCTTCAAGTTCATTTTTTAAAGTGATTATGATTGTAGAGACAAATATTTAAAAGAAGGCTTACTAAAGAGATAGCTACAGTCAAGGTAGTCTACAGATCAGAGGCAATTTCAAGTCATAAACATAGTCATTCTTTATCAAGGTGATATAGAAAATGAGACTATTACTGAGGAAAACTATCTTACAAAAGGAGGTAGTTAGCAATAAGATGGTTTATGAGGCAACTATTCGGTTACAAAAATAAGGTAATGATAGAGCTTTGTTCACCACCATATGTTAAGAGCATGATGTGTTTTGGGTCATTTAATGGTGCAACTCTAATGGGAAAAGAAGGAGTAAAATGCAAAGTAAAATGTGACTATATCATGTGGATACCCATGTCTTTTGTCTATTGAGGGATTACAAGTTGCAGTATTGGAGTAATACAAACCTTGAGCTGAGTGAAATCTCAAAATCAGAACAAAGAAACCCTCAATATCATAGTGCACAATGCATGATAGAGTAGCCATAGCCATATCAAAATGAAGTTAATTTTGAGGAGTGAAGTAATGAAGGAGCATATACCTTGTTTATTTTTATAGAAGAAGATCAGAATACAAAGATCCATTTAGGGTTTTTCCTGAAAGCACAAATGCAGAAGGAAATAGGAAATTTCAAGCTTATTGAAGTTTAAAAGCAACCGAGAATGTAAAGAAAGATCTTTATTATGTCGCGGCTTGAAGAACCAAAACAATGGTTTCCCTTCAAAATAAGCAAGCAATCCTCAAGAAAAATGCATCAAATGAGCAAGAAGATTCTTATAAAATCCATGAGTTCTTGTCCATAGAAAGATCTCTAAGAACTCGAGCCAAGCTTTCCAATGGTGGCCTCAGAATGGTGAAAATATCAATAGTGAAAATGCAAGCATAAATGCATCAAGAAAATAATGGAAGTCATGGCCAATAAGCTAAAATGATTCAAGAGTGAAGTTTAAAGCCCATATTTGAATCGAAGAAAAGCTCACCTTGTTCTTTCCTACAAAATCTTTCATGAAAGACCACATAAACTAATTCTTTCCAATCAATAGAATAATGGTGAAGAATCAGGCCATCAAAACCTCCATCAATGCTCCAATTGAGCCTCATGGTGGTGCCCTTAGAGGAACAAAAAGAAGTAAATGAAAGTGGAGATCAAAATTTTCCCATTACTTTTGTGTTAGGGTTTAGAAACCCTAAAAGGGCTGACAAAATTAGAGGAATTTTTTCCTTTATTTTTAAAGCTTTATTCACATAAATTGATGCTCGTATTATTTTTAGTATGCCTTGTGATCTCTTTTTCATGTTTTACAAGTCAAAAAGTCTTTTGTATATTCCTTTCTCAATACTCCTTATATCATGCATTTAATTTCAAAATTGTAAAACTTTATTAAAGTGATGGATATATAAATCACTTTGATAAAAGTTATTTATTGATGCAAAATAAAGATGCTACATTGGTTTTCAAAGAAATAGTCAAAGGAGGAGTGAGTTAAAGATTTGAATATTTTGCATGCATCTAGGGAATAGTTGAGGAGATTGACAAACATGTGGAGTTAAAATAGGATATTTGGTCACTTGATTAGCAGCTCAGCTTCAATTAAAAGTCCAAGTGAATGGAGTATAAGTCAAGGAGGATTTTGAGGCACTTGACTCCATGTTTCTTGTAGTTTCAATCCTATTTTTGGGGAATTTTTAGTTATGCACGACCCTTTTTATTGATTTCAAATTCAAGACTCCTTATGCCTATTTTGAGGATTTTTTGTCAGTCAAGTGCCTAATCTGGAGGAGAAGGTTTCAGTTTGATTGCTCATGAAGCTAGTTGGAGGCAAAATTCAAAATTTTAATTCTTGGAGCCTTTTGTATAAGTCCTCTTCTTCTCTCATTTGCTAGAGAGTTCTGAGTTTTGGATCACTACTATAGTAGGATATTCATACTTTGTAACTCATTTCTATGAGATTTATAGTCATTTTGTAAAGCATTTTTTGCCTTGGAATGAAAGATAATCCTAATTTTCAATAAAAGAAGCTTGTTTCCTCAAAGTTATTTTGGTTTTGGTACTGTTAATGGATGATATGATAAAAATACTATGTTTTTTCCTTTATTTTATCATAATCCCTTCAATATTGGATGCAAAAGGTGGCATGTTATAGTGAAGGTCTATGAATGTGTTTGTTATTTTGTTGTATTGGAATTTTGAAAAAATCATTGTTTTCCTTTTTATGAACATCAGAAAGCTAAAACCTTTCATAAGAATAATTTTTGTAAGAATGTGTAGCTAAGTTGTGAGATAGTATAGCTTCTTTAATTGGCTAGTTTTGTGAGTTTCAGCAACATTATCAAGTTTTATCTTCAGTGTATCACCTATTAGTGTTAATTTCAAAATTACAAGCACATCCTTCTTACCCTTTTCCCTATCGAGTGTTAGTATTTTTTTAAGATATCTAAAGGGGAGACAACCCATAATCTGGAGGTCTACTCTCACCATAGGATACCCATAGCCTGAGATTAGTCCCATGTTGCATGGGATTGCAAAGTTTTCATCTTGGCATTAGGTGCAAATCCTTGTGACAACAAATAGATGATATATTAGGAAGATCTAAGAGATAAGGTAAGATCAGATAAGATAAGAGCATAAAAAGAGGTTGTAATACAAATTAGAGACTAAGACTTGCTAATGTAATGGTTATATAAATACATATATAAGGAGTTATAAAGATTCAATGGATATATGTGTTACTAATGATTTATGTTCTTGTTTAAGTTATATATGATTTATTGTTAGCTATAAATTTCTGTCACACTTACTCTCTTCTATCAATGTATCCTTTGGGGTATAAAATGACTACATAAGGGATACCAAGGTATAAATCTCTAGATTGTAATTCCTTAAATCCTCTCACTAACATTGGCTCTGTTCTTGGGTCCCTAAAGTGGAGAGTGAAGAAAATACAAAGTAAAGTAATAGAACATTAGTAGTAGAAAATAATCTAATAATAACAAATGGAAAAAATTCTATAGACATCACTCTTATGTACTACCTCTATGAGAGGGGGGTAGGAACTCAAGGGATGACATAAATGGGGGAGGAATCTAAAGAGATTCTTGAAAATATGTAACTTTTCAAAAATTTAAACAACCCATGGGATATACAAGGATTAATGAAATTCTAGGCTAAACAAACCCATGGAAAAAGGAGACAACGAAATAAAAGTGGAGACTGCTGAAAGGATTAATTTGGAAATGGAAATGAACATGGAAGAAAGAAGGTGGAAACAAACTTAGGAATAATAGGAAAGATACTACAAAATAATGGAAGAAACAAGAATAATAAAAGAAAATAGGTCTTAGAGTTAGTGACATAAAATATAAAAAAAGAGGATGAGTGTGTCATTGTGAGTGCATTTGAAGAAGAAGAGAACACCATTGAGGGTGTTTTTGAGTGCACCATTGTGGGTGAATCTAGAGAAAGTGGAGAAAATATACCACAATTAAGTTCTAGCATGGATAAAGTAAACCAAATCATACAAAACATAGAAGGAGAGATTGAATACTATGGATACATTAGGAAGGATTTAGAACAAATAGCTGTAAGAATTATGACACCACCCCTTGCTCGAACACCAACTACTTATCTTGTATAAAAAAATACATAATTAAGGATAAATGAGGATTAGTTAATGGTTGGAACCCCCTTCAAAAAAATTAAAGATATAATACTTGATTTTGATTACTTGGATGAGTTAGTAACAAGAAGTGTTTTGAGAATAAGAGGAGAAGATGTGGTAAAAGATAAAGAGGATATCATGATATGAACAACTTCTAATGAAGTGACACCATCAACTAATAAAATGATACTTATTAACAAATAAACATCCCCACAAATGAAAAGGTAATTTAGATAGTTATAACCCCTAGACAAAGAGTCACCCTTAATTTCATTAAAATCAAGAAGAATTTTACAACAATTAAAAAAATACCTTATGCGATCAAGACATTGGAGAACAAGAAGGAGAGGAGAATTAAATAGGGAATTTGGGGACATATCATTTTGACATAGGATATATAGATAGTGGAGAAGAACAAGATATGAATACTCCTAGAAAGTTACCCCTTTTTGGAAAAGATACCAATGAAGTAGAAAACATGTATTCATCCTCAAATCTATATAGCAAAGAAAAAAATATAACAAGAGTAAATACAAATTTGTTCAATTTCATTGGATCAATATATAGGGACACCCATAAATGGTACCAAAAATACTACCTTAATAGTGAAAAATAATGGGAAATAGTGAAACAAGACTTCTTAGCCAACTTTGAGAGATTGGAACTACCTATCGAAGGAGTCAAAAAACTTTGGGAGCTTACACATAATGAGGATGAAACCATCAAATAATTCAATAAGATATTTAAAGAAATTACTAGGAGACTAGAAGAACCATTGACCAAAAAATAGAAAATTTAATGGTTCATCTTAGGAGTAATACTAGAGCCCTAGATGGGAGATATTTTGAAACCCATCTAGAACTTATTACTTTGGCATTCTGGATTGAAAACCAATCTTGGCATAAATAAGAAAGAGAAAAAGGATAACAAGGAAATGACGAAATTAAAACTAGGAATAGAACAATTAAGACTTCAACAAGATATTATGGCAAACAAAGACATGTTTGCACCAAGACCTAAAATCTAGTGTACTTATTGTGGAAGGGGAAACATAATAAATTAATGTCTAAATGACATTGGATAAAATCAAGCTCACAAACTAAGAATAGATTTGCAAACACTACCCAAAAATTTAAACTTAGTTATTGTGACACTTGCGGAGAATGGGACAATCATGAAGCAAAGGATTGTCCCTTACATCTATTTTAATTGAGAGAAGACCCAACGAAAATAAATCATAGTGACCACCAAAAATTGGTATATGTAAAAGGCTTGTCAAAATAACCACTCCATCGACAAAACCATGGATATAAAGTGCCACAATGGAAACATACAAAAATATTAATTCCATTCAAAATCAACTGAATTCAAACTCATACACTAAAAAGGAAATTTCAAGGAGATAAAGGTTGAGGTAGAGGAAGGAGGATATGAGAAGATGAAAATTGTTTTAAATGTGGTAAAGTATGACACTTTGTGGTAGAATGTTGGGGACATAAGAAGAAACCCTATGGATTTTTCAAGAGTGTAGAATATTATATATTCAATTGCAACAAAGCCAAACCTATTATAGGAATATGACATTGCAATTAATAATTTATGAGATCCAAAACCTTAACTAATCTAGAGGGGTGAGGTTACTAATTAAAATATCAAAAGATCTCAAAGAGATAGATGAAACAAGGCAAAAATGAGAATCTTAAAAAACTAGTAACTCCAAAGGAAAAAATCATATCTATAACAAAGAAGTAGTAATAAAAATACAAGGGACCAATATTTTAGAGGATAGAAAATACATGATAAAAGATGAAACTACCTCAAATGATGAAATATTCCATCCAACTAAGAGGCAACATGATCAAGAAACAAAGAAAACGGTCACGAGAGAACAAGGTACTAGGAAATCGAACAATATTTTTATAAACAAGTGGGAATAATTAAACAATTAATCAAAATATCTAAATAATCTAACCTCCTAGATAAACTAAAATAATTTTACAAGTTTGAATAAACACAATAAGATACCATGAATTAGAACCATAAAAAATAATGATATACAATGGAAAACATGACCAATTATGATTATAGTAAGTATAGACCACAAATAGATAACCAATGTCATTATGGACTTATGAGATGATATAAACATGCTCCCAAAATGAGTGTGGGAACAACTATAAAAACCATAACTAGAACAAACACCCTACAATATCAGCCTAGCAGATGGCACATAAATGAAAATCCTGGGAACATAGAAACAAGTAGAAGTCAATGTGAAAGGATTAAAACAAATAGTAGACTTTGAAGTAGTAGTGATTGTAGATTAGGGAAATTCAAGGGAAAAGAATGAATCAATGATAAGAAAACAAAAAGATATCTAATTCAAGCTAATGAAGACCCTAATCTAATAATGAATTACAAATAATAATAGAAATCTAAATAGTGAAGCAATAATACTCAATCTCTATTCCATAGTTGATTAATCTTTATTGCTCTTCTCTATTTTGCTTTGTTTGTTGTCAGATTTATAGTATGCAAGATATTTCATAAGCTTGATGTTGATGCAAGATGACTAGATCTCAAGATAACAAAACTTCAAAGATTGTGGTTAAGTTTGGAATTAAGGTGATGGCTTTCTTTTATAGAAATCCCAATTCAAATGAAGGTTTATGATTGGATGTGGTGGAACCCCTAAAATTTCTTATGTTCCATAGGTTTTAAATTTGTATCTGGTTGGTTCTTTTGTATTGAGTCATTGTTCTATGGGATAGGGTTTTGTATACCTACATCCTAGGGTTATTTTCATGCCTTAAACCCTTTGAAAACCTTAGATATGTGTTTATTCCTTAGTCGTACATTGTAATTTTTTGTTGACCTTTGCTTGCCTATTTTTGGTATTTTAAGTCATGATCTCAATCATTGACATCAGTTAATTGACCCCTATTTTTTGGCCTTACCAATTGCTACCCACTTGAAATATTTGAACTATGTCCATAGTTATGCGAGTTGGCATATTATTGAGATATTTTTGATATATCCTAAGTCTAATCCTTGAAAGTCTTAAATTCATTTCTTTTGAACCTAGCCAATTACCCCATTTTATGTCATTACCTAATGCACGTGCTAATTAAAAACATTTAAGGTATAGTTGGTGGGTCCCACCACTTTATTCTCATTGGTTTCATGCTATCCCGTGGTATTAAAATATTCCAAGAAAAAACCCAACAAGGCAACGGGTGAGTGACACCTGTCCATCCTTGTGGTGGGACCTACCATTTTACAAGAGTAGTGGTGATGAAAGGTTTAAAGATCTATGGATCAGATGTGATTGTATGTTTCAATCTTGGCCATTCCCCACTAGCTCATGGGGGACCCATAGGTTGGCCTTGTATCTAAGAGGGCTGGTGGGCGAGTGCCACGTGGAATCATTTGCATTATAAGAGAGACTACTAAAGACATGAAATGTTTCTTAAAATATTTTAGGGCGACTTTAGTAGCATTAAAGGTTGAGCTACTAATGGGACTTATTATGCATGTGGGTATAAAGAAAGTGAGATTTTTTAATCTCAATCGTTCATCACAAAGAGATGTTAAACATTTAGGAAAAGGCTAGGATGTTAAGGTGTGCATAGGTTGGTATGTACGAGATCGATCTAGATCGTTGTGTGCTAGCTCACTACCCTCGATGTATGTCAAAGTTAGCCACAGTGGGCTAGTGGGCAATTGACATGCAGACTTTCTCATGACTTGTAAAGTGATGTGGAGCCATTCATCCAGCAAGGAAAGTGTACACTTGGAAAAAGTGTGATTGGTTGGATGTTGAGTAAATGTGGGTCAAATTTTTAAACTTTTATGACTCCTTCTAAGCTGCTCATTGGTCCAGCTCATGAGGAGATCAATGAATGATATTTAAAATGGAAAATAGATGTCATGAAGCCTTTCTGGTTCGTGTGAGTTAGTAGTAATGGAAAAATTGATGGTTTTTCTACCCAATTAGAAGCTTTCTTCACCATAAAAGCTGCATTTAAAGCATAATATTGATCACAAAGGAATTTTAAAGCATTTAAAAGTTGTTGGAAAGTGATTCAAGTTTTCGACGTCCTCAATTTAGGGGTTTTGTGCATCATCAAACTAGTAAGTGTATTTCATATCTTTTGAGCTCGAATTCCTTGTGATTTTCATGCATTTGTTGGTGTTGTCATTAAAATTATGATTAGGGTTTCTTTTTAAGGTTTGACATTAATTTAAATTATTATAAATTTGTGAATTTGGTCACTTCTTTCATGTCAATATTTAGCCCTAAACCTAAAGCCCTAGTTTCAACAAATAAAACCCTAGTCACTTATTAGCATAATGGCACCAAGAGTCCAACCCCCCGGTTTTGAACTCAAGAAGAGACCTGTAGTCTAAGATCTAATAGACCAACTAAAGCCCTCAACAAATGAAAAGCACATAGGTCAGCATATGTTTCAAGGGCTTGAGATACAAGATGAAATTATTGATAGACAACATGCCATCAAGGATGATGCATTGCCATACACCGGGTGGAAATTAATTACATATTAGTTTGGTAATAGAAATGCTAAGATCCCTATTTGCAACCCATGTAGGCTAGACATGGGTAAAATGATTTTCCCAAATGTATATCTTTATGTGGACCTCCTCAAAGCTATAGCATCTAACTATGACCCTACTATCAAGGTACTCAGAATGAATTTTGGAAAGAGCATGGTTGAGGTCACTAGAGAAGATTTTACTAATGTTTTCAAATTAAACTAGTGGAGTGATGAGATGGTGGAGATTGATGAGAAGAAGTTGAGAGAGGAATATGAAAAAGTGAGACAACCATTCAAGGTATCATTACTTTCACACTTCTTGGTAATGGGAAATAGAGAGAGAAAATTCATTCTAGGTCCATTTGATAATGAGCCTTTCCCAATCAACTACTTTGTAGTATACTTCTAAAATACCTTCTACTCTCTTTGTCAAATTTTTCGGTATGATCCAATTTTAGGCATGTCAATTGCACGTATATACATTTTTTCCAACATACAACATATGAAACTCAATACCTTCTATGATTTTTCTGCTTGTTTATCATAGGAGATACACAAAGGTCTAGTAGCTTTAAAGAATGGTGAAACAAGAGTGAGGTTTTGGTGGTACTCCTTGTTCATGCACATGTTCTTGTATAAGGGGGCTTATTTCTTTGGTAATGATATGGAACTAAAAAGATACGTGAATGGTATGGATATGCCTATCCAAATATGGACCCCTCTTTTGGATAAACATGAGCAGAAATCTAGTTTTGTTGTCTTTTCAAACATTTTTTTTCTTCCAAATTGAAGAAATTATTGATTTTGAATATGAAAAG
This sequence comes from Sequoiadendron giganteum, assembly GCA_007115665.2. NCBI lineage: Eukaryota > Viridiplantae > Streptophyta > Pinopsida > Cupressales > Cupressaceae > Sequoiadendron > Sequoiadendron giganteum. The sequence goes on from CM021100.1 coordinate 893,494,998, forward strand.
AATTCGAATAGAATTGCATTATTTCCTTAGACCTAAGGAGAGGAGACCTAATTTAGGTATTGGCCACAATTGGGGAGATATGAATCCCTATCAAGATTGCATAATCCTCTATGTGTATGGTACTAAAAAGACACCTCATGTGCTCCCTAGAGATGTGCCATTTAGGATTGGCTTCATATAAGTCATGTGGCAACTTGGAGATGTTGAAGAAAAACACTTGGTTAATATGAGGAAGCGAACTTTCTTTCTTTCCTATACAATATTTTTAGAATTTGTTATGAGAAATAGTGGATGGAAGAATATCATTGATAAACGTAAGCATTTGGGAATGAAATGGTGTTCACATATAAATCATGATCTAGAAGGATTCATGAAAGGGGTAAGTTAAAGCACAATTTCTCTTTCCCTGAGGATGTTATTAGGAACATTTTTTTTATTTTTAAATACAAGAGGACAGAAAATGAAGTGGAAAGCATTCAATAAATTAGAGAGAGAAAATCAAGTGAAAGATCCTCAATTCAAGGCTCTCCTTGACATAAAGGATGAAATTTTGAGAGTGGAAGAAATGTTTCAAAACTTTGACAAGGTTGTGGGGAAATTGAAAGAGGAAAGGGTAATCCAAGATAAAGGAAATGTTGTGGTTACTAAGGAATAGGATAAGGGGAAAGCCTCTATATTGGAAGATAGGCCAAAATATTAGCCACCAAATAAAGTGCATGTGTTTGCTAGGAGAAAGAGCACTATGAAAAAGAAGTTAACAATTTCCACGCCCACCCAATTAGAGGGTTCAAGGGAATATTCTCCTCAACCAAAACTACCACCACTTTCACCCCCATAATCATCCACTTCATATATTATTGAAATTGATTCATCACCTAGAGGACTATCACCACCAAGAGAACCACCAGTAAAGAAGTAGAAGGTTGCATCAATTGGCCTTGTGGATTACTCCACAAATGATTTTGATGAAGAAATTTTGGTCACTAAGGATGAGATGAAGCAAGGTATGCCTTCTCCACCAAGAGAAATAGTGCCAAAAATTCTAAGCCTCTGATTGAGTAAAGTTGAATTAAGTGGGATAAATTGTGTTGATGATGTTAGAGAAGAGGCTTGTGAAAGGTTTATTGATGATGATGCTTTTGTGAAGAAACAATATTTTTAGGAGTTTGTGTGGAGAGCTCAGAAAGATGTATATGTTGAAAGCATTGATATTAAAAGGATTGAAAATATTGAGTTTCCTAGAGAAGTCATAAAGGTAAAGACTCATGAGGAAATGAGGGAAAAAAAAAAGGTATAACAGTGGATGAGGGCAAAGAATTGGTCAAAAAAAGTGGTGTCATCTTATTACCAAAATAGGATCTTTCCTTAGCAATCACCTTTGATACAATGAGAAGGAATGATGCACCTATTTTCACCATTGAGGAAGAAGTGACACTAGCCCTACTGGGATTAGCATTTAGTGCCCAATGGGATACATTGGCTATATAGTATTTAGCCCAAAATAATAAGAAACCAGAAGTTATAGAGCCAATTGTATAATTGAGAGGAGGATTGGTAATCAAGAGAGTATTTGATACACCTACAATAGAGGTAGATACATTATCTGTATATGTAGCACAATTCACAAAAGCTATATTGGAGTCTCGAATAGAGGAGATTGATAAATTTAGGAAAAATTACAATGAAATGGTGGCTAGGTACAATAAGGAGCAGAAAAATATTGCAGAATTACAATTAGAGTTTGCAATTTTAAAGTAAAAGTTTCAATAAATGCATGTACAAGGCCCTTCATAAGCAATGATTGATCCACCTCTTCCATTAGAGAAAAAACCATCTTCTCCTACCCATTCATCTCTTCTAGCTCCAATGGAGGTTGTACCTCATAGTCATGATAATGTGCCCATAGCACACCTATTTCCAACTACATTAGTTGTACCTCCCCCAAAGAAAATCACAAGGAAGAATTGATGGAGCAACTCAAGACTTTTGAGGAGATGTGCCAACATTTTGATAAATCAATTTATCTTAGTAATGTGAATATTGCAACAATAGTGTTGGGACATCTAAATAAAAGTATTGAGAGAAAGTTAAATAGTATTCATTGAAAATATTCTTACATGTATGATGCAATAAAGATTTTTGATAGGGATAAGGAAGTTTCGATCTCAGCGATAAACAAATGAATCCCTAGATTTTAGGAATTGAGAGATATGGATATTGCATCAAAATATGATGTCAATAAGCCACTTAGCATTGTCCCAACCCTCAAAATTATAAATGGGATTAAGGAATATTAGGGATTGATTGAGCCATTAAAGAAGAAAATCAGGGAGATGGTGCAAAAGTTTGATGAATGGAGTTTCAATTTTCTCTCTGACATTTTGAATGATGCTAGTGAAGTTAAGCTTCTCTAGCAATGAAAAGACCAAGCAAGCAATGTGATTTACACTTAAGAAACATTTATTTGTGATGGATTTGACATAGAAATTTTGAGGAACGATATGGACAAGCTTTCTCACATAGGTAATTTCCTTGAAGAGTTTGATAAAGAAGCGAACCTAGTGGTTATAAAACATAACCCATATAGGATCAATGCAGATGAGGTCATTGCATTTAATTGGCCTTATGATGAATACTTTGAGCTTTGGAAGAAAAATTATACTAATATCCCAAATGTGTGAGTTGTTTCTCAGTTATAGGGTGATAAAAAATCTTGATCTTATGTCTTTAGCTAGTAATGGTTTTCAATAAGGATGATTGCAACTTGAGGAATAAAATACATGGCTTGGAAATAGTAAAAATTAATCCTTCGATATATAATTGTATTCAGATATTGTATCCTCCTCAATTCAAATTTGATGACAACATGGTGTTGATGTGGAGATGTTTTAATCTTTTGTCTTCTTGTTTTCATGCTTTTGGTCCTACAATTTTGGAAGCATGTGGAAAAGGTGTTGCCTCTTGTGGAAATAACATATTCACCAACTAAAGAGCATTTTGGAAGGTGGGAAATATCTTCATTAACAAATGGGAAATAACTAAATTGTCTCATATGGATATCTCCCTCAAGTTTTTAGCTAATGCAATGGTCTTTTGAAATGTAATGGTGAATGTCAAATGAAAAAGTGACATGCGTAGATTGGCCTAAGGCCACTTTTTCTCCATTTTTTTTATAAAATGGAATTCAAGGTCAATTATAAGGGTTGTTGATTGATCTCAAAGAACAATTATGTAAAAGACAATATAGATAATAGAATTGAGTCTGTATCTAGGTTATAATTCCTTTTTTTCTATAAACAATTTTGATAACAATACTAGCATTTGAATATAAAGAATGAAATATATTCAAGGCCAATTCTCTCCTAGTGTATTCATCATTTGAATTATTAATGAAATAATCAAGGGTTTTTTCAATGGTCTTCATTGTGTTTCGATGAATGTATCTTTTGTCTTTGTCCTAATTCAAAGAATTGGTTAAATTACTTGGATGAAGTCATATGTTTAAGCGGTTTGAGTATCAGGATATGATTAATATTTTTGGTTTTGAGTAACCAAGTATAATTTTGTAATGAAACATTATAGAAGCTTCGTGATGCTATGTGTTAACCTGTTGTAAAATTTCATTTGTATTTTATTAGACTTTCTACCTTGGGTTAAGACATTGTCCTAGGATTTGTGTTTGTGTTGCAATATTCCTGATCATTCACAAAATATAAATTCAAATCAATTAATTCTTTAAACTATTGTTGAAATGTATGCAAATTCAATGTTTTCCATGCTCTATTGCTTCTAAAAGAATTAATATGTAAAGGATTTGCTAGATATTGTAACGCCCCACCATGCAACCCTAGAGGAAGTTGCAACAACTACTTAAATAGGCTATTTTTTTTTTTTAAGTACAATTAATAGATAAGTTCACTAACTAAAGACAACATCCTCTAAGGTTACGAGACAGAGGTTATATAGAACCTCAACACAAACATAAATAAAACCCATGAAAATTATTTAAATAATGAATTAACACATTCATTCCAAGTAAGATAATTTTACAACAAGCATAATAAATAACTTCCAAATGCATTACTCCATTCATTAAACAATAAGGTTACAACACTCATTCCCCGAATGAGGCAAGTCCAAAAAATAGGATTACAATTACAAATTCCACCTCGATAACAAGAGGGGTAATAATTACAAGAGCAACTGAAATGAAAACAAGCAAGAACTACAATTGAAGCCACGAGCTCTCCAACTAGAAGTCTCATCCACACGTAGAAGGAGAAAGCCCAACGGAGAAGGTGCACATTCCACCCAACCAAGTGGAACCAAAAGGCCCACCCCCTGTTCTAGGAGATAGTGACAAGAATTATATCCAAGGATGTCTACCTCCAGACATAGGATAACATAACCATACTGAAATAATTACAGTGACATCACTAACACAAGGTTAAAATGCTTCCAAAAATTACTTAATCAATTGCATCATTGATGCGAAAATACTCTCGACCTAGGAGAAGTGTCATCACAATGTTACATGGGTTATCCTGGTGAGTCTTCCTAGGCCTCAGCCCCTGTCTCGGGTTATGTTGGTAACCTCTAAAGACTTTCGACCCCTCATGTAAACCAATGAAAAATCCGTTATCTTTCGTAGAGACAAGATAATGATATTGCCATTCCAGGCCTTCTCGTCTCAACCCAAGTCTTTACAAGCCCTTGTGTTCATGAGCGAGGCATAATTATCTTATTAAGTGTTTGATACTATGTGATAATCTAATCAGTTAATTAAGTTATCACAAGATTAAATAACTCACAATGAGTTATCCTGGCACCACTTCGTGTGTTGGCCCTCAATATAAGCCACTCCTCTAAGATGACACATGGAACAACTCCACAACCCAAGGGTACACAAGTACGACATAAGGGTACCACCTCTCTAATCATGACATACAGTCAACACACTCTCGTTCGTGATAACCAGGAAATAAACTAGTTACGCACTACCTAAGGCTATCTAAGGTTGACTACACAATATGACAACCCACAAACTTGAAAACCCAACTAGAAGACTTGATTAAATGCTACAACCCACAATTCCCAAATGACCATACGAATAGATCAAAAAGAGAGAATAATCAAATCTACTTTGGGTTCACTAAACCCATTTCTTCACTAGCATTTAGTAATCAATGTGTTAAATGAACTGAATTAAATACACCATTTAAAAATCATTTTATTTCCACATAGCATTTAAATACGTGAAACCTTAACCTATATCTCAATAATTCAGTTAAAAGGAAAATCCCATTTTAAAATAAAATATTGATTCCACATTCAATAAAACTCATTTTTCAAAACAAAACATCCCCATTTAAATAATGTAATAATAAAACAAAATACTCATTTCCAAAATATTAATATTAAAACATTAATATGATTATAATTGTTTAAATCACACATAACATCATATACTATTATATAAGTCATAATATTAATATATTAAAAGCATTTTAATATTATATTAAATCATAATATTAAAATGTGATATTATAATGGACTAAAGAAATATTATAATAATTATAATATTAAAATATTATAGAATTTATAATTTTAAAATATAATAAAAAAAAATCATAATATAAATATTTTTAATTTTTTTAAACAAAGTCGAAGCATGAGCCTCGGTTCACGCACCAACCTAGAGTTGGGCCGCGCGACCTTCAGCTGTCTGCTTAAGGTGGCTGAGGTCAAGGTCGGTCATGGATTTCATGGCCGGCGACGGCGATTTGACAGTGGGTGACCGCAGGAAGCGGCGCCACTGGGGAAAGGTAGGCACGGCGGGGAGGGAGGCGTCGTGGCTGAAGAAGCTACCGCGGTTACCACGTGGGCGACGCCGGCAGTGCTGCCACCAATAGTGTTGGCCACTGCCTGCACAATCCGTGCAGGCCGCGGATGGAGGGGATTGGGCATGGCTCCCCCACTCCGCCCCCACGCGAGCGGCGGTGGGGTGAGCCCCCAACACCCCCAACAACACTTGTTTTTTTTTTCCTTTACTATCAACAATTATTTTTATTTTTATTTTGAAAAAAAACCAGAAACCAGAATAGCCCCATTTATTAAAATTTCAAATTTTAATAAAATTTGGCTTGCATAACCTTATAATATGATATTATAAAAAATAAAAACACAAGCCCATTTAATTATATATATATATGAAGATATACATATAAATATCCATTCAACCAAGCTTGAGACTTCAAATAAATTGAAGAAAAAAATGAAAACAAAATAGAATCAAATAACAATTTGCAACAAGAGTTTTGTTTCCAACCTTGGACAAACTGATTCAATTTTGAAAGCAAAGCTATCAAACAGATTTATTTTGCACACAAATTAAAGATTGCAAATATTTTTCCATCCACACAATACAATTGAATCAACAAAATTCAATTAAAACAAGATGAGAACCTGATTCTTTTGGAGTATGTTGAAGATCCTAATGGTGCTATGAAACCCTTTTGAGCTCCATAGATTCCTTGAGATTTTTATCCAAACTCACAAAATTGAGTAATCCTTCCTCTTCTCTTTTCAATTTTTCCCCAAAAACTCCATTCTTTTATTTTGTGAAGAAATTCAAAGATATGAAAAATTCTTCCCAAAATCCTACAACCACCCTCATAAATTCTAGAAAACAAAAATAGGAAATATGTCTTCTTTTTTTTTAATTTTTGAATTTTCAAATTTCAAAATTGACTTTTAATTCATGTTCTCAATTTCTAATTCCAACTCAAATATGCATGCATTTCCAAAATAGATAATGTAAATCATTTCAACATAAATAACTTAATCAATTAATAACATAAATCTACCATAAGATTAAATTATTTATTAATTAAATTAAATTACTCAATAATTTAAATCATATTTCCAACATTATCCAACTTCCTAAATAAACTGAAACAAGGCAATTGGAACAAAATAGAACAACTGGATCACATAATGACCTATGACACACTATGACCAAGGTGACCACTCAACACGGAAATCCTAGCTACTATCTCCCAATCAAATGCCATTGGGCAATGGACACGCTCAAACCTGTGAAACTAGGTGGAGTCGATGTCCTATACCTGTCAACCTACGAACAAAGAATATATCCAAATGCAATAATATGTCATAAATAAGGAACACCGTGAAGAGGAAATCATGAGATCATAGGGCACTCGCAAGTGAGTGATGCGATATTGTCCTCTTTACCAAATTAATATTCCTAATTGACGCATCTAACATAGCAGCATAATCGAAATCATGAAACATCATAAATTTAAATATACACTTATGCTAATTCCGAACATGCCATAATAATCACATCAAAATATCGTATCATCACATCAAGATACATCACGATAAAATGGTGATCAACTATAACCAAGTACATAGTCAAATTACAACACAAAACTAAAGCATAAAGAGGAAACAACATAGTTCACACAATAGAGCAAAACAGAGGGGTATTACATCCTCCCCCCTAGGGTCAGGCTTACTCTTGGAAGCCTGTGCGCAAATAGGGATAAAGTTCCCTCATATAGACTACATACATTCAAAACTTCAACCCCTGCAAATGAGCATCCTACACTGGACGACCGACTCCAAAATTCTCAACAACAGCTCCCTGATACCTAGGCTGATGGTCATCAACCGCGGCGTAAGATCGATGAGATCTACCAGCATCACCAATTGTCAGTTCTGAAACTACTGGGCCCTGAACAAAACCAAAAGTATTTTGATGTGGACAGTTCTTAGCAAGGTGGCCCTGTTGGCCACAAGAGTAACACCCCGTGTCACAACCAAACCCTCTACCACCTAAAGGTGTAGTAGACTATTGCACACTACCCTAACCAATCACAAACTGTGAACTTTGGGCTGGCTACTCCTACCGATTGTGCTTGTTGCACCACTAGTTCCAGCTCCTCCTAGGTGAAGAACCTCCATCATCCTGACATGACTGAGAGTTCTTACAATTCCCAAGCACACTCTCCTGTTGCTTCTACTGACCACTCTAAGATGGCCCCTGCTGAGACCTAGGAGGTGAACCTCCCTGAGACTGCACTCCTCTAACACTAGATTTGCCACTGCACTACTGCCAACTAGAACACTCATGTGTCCTCCAAGTACCATACTCAAATTATCCTCAACCAGGCGTGCTTTCTCTACTACCACTTCCATGGTCTTAGGTTCAAAAATCCTCACACCACCGCTGAGATGGGCATTTAAGCCCCTAAAAAAATGGTGAACCAACATTTTCTCATCGTCACCAATCCCTACATACTGTTTGAGCTCGTAAAAATGTCGCTCATACTGCTCAACAGATAATGCCATTTGATGCAAACCATGGAACTCGTCGCCTCAATGCTAATGCCAATGCTTAGATAAGAACCAAACTTTGAATCTCTCTAAGAAGATTTCCCAAGATGTGGTGTGAATATCAATATGGAGCTTTTTCTCCTCTAGTCTCCACCAAGTGGATGCAAATCCTCTCAACTGCATGATGGTGTAACGAGCTCTAGTGTTACTGCCATATGGATGCATGGCGAAACACCTATCCAAGTCTATGACCCAAGTCTCGACCTCTATCCCCATACCTGATCCATCATATAATGGAGGATGCCCCCTAAGAAAGTCCCTCATGTAAGCCTCAGACTGGGTGGAGCTTCCCTCACCACAGGGTTAACCTAAACCTCTGCCTGCCTAGGTCCAAGGAGTGCCAAAGCCTCCTCTAGTGCTCTACATGTTGCCTCAATCCTTGTTGGATGTTGATGCTGATTACCAACCCCAGGGGCATTCTAAGATGCCTATTGTTCTTCCTGATCTGGTATAAGAGGAACTAAATGAGGAGAGTCATGCTCACTCTCATCACGACGACCTATACGGCCATGAACATGCCCTCTACCTCTTCTGCGTGTAAGCGGCATAATCCTGCACAAACATGTCAAGGTATTAGGCAAGATATACATCTTAAAACCTAAAAAACAAAAAACTTAATGGTTCCATCAAAATCCCAGAGTACCCAGTGTTTAAACCTAGGCTCTAATACCATGTGTAATGCCCAGCCACACAACCCTAGAGGAAGTTGCAACAACTACTTAAATAGGCTAATTTTTTTTTGTTTAAGTACAATTAATAGATAAGTTCACTAACTAAAGACAACATCCTCTAAGGTCACGAGACAGAGGTTATATAGAACCTCAACACAAACATAAATAAAACCCATGAAAATTATTTAAATAATGAATTAACACATTCATTCCAAGTAAGATAATTTTACAACAAGCATAATAAATAACTTCCAAATGCATTACTCCATTCATTAAACAATAAGGTTACAACACTCATTCCCTGAATGAAGCAAGTCCAAAAAATAGGATTACAATTACAAATTCCACCTCGATAACAAGAGGGGTAATAATTACAAGAGTAACTAAAATGAAAACAAGGAAGAACTGCAATTGAAGCCATGAGCTCTCCAACTAGAAGTCTCATCCACATGTAGAAGGAGAAAGCCCAAAGGAGAAGGTGCACGTTCCACCCAACCAATTGGAACCCAAAGGCCCACCCCCCGTTCTAGGAGATAGTAACAAGAATTATATCTAAGGATGTCTACCTCCAGACATAGGCTAACATAACCATACTAAAATAATTACAGTGACATCACTAACACAAGGTTAAAATGCTTCCAAAAATTACTTAATCAATTGCATCATTGATGCAAACATACTGTCGACCTAGGAGAAGTGTCATCACAATGTTACATGGGTTATTCTGGTGAGTCTTCCTAGGCCCTGGCCCTCATCTCGGGTTATCCTGGTAACCTCTAATTATTTCCGGCCCCTCATGTAAACCAATGTAGAATCAGTTATCTTTTGTAGAGACAAGATAACGATCTTTCCATTCAAGGCCTTCTCGTCTCAACCCAAGTCTATACAAGCCCTTGTGTTCATGAGCGATGCATAATTATCTTATTAAGTGTTTGATACTACATGATACTCTAATCAGTTAATTAAGTTATCACTGGATTAACTAACTCACAACGAGTTATCCTGGCACCACTTCGTGTGTCGGCCCTCGTTATAAGCCACTCCTCTAAGACGATACGTGGAACCACTCCACAACCCAAGGGTACACAAGTGTGACATAAGGGTACCACATCTCTAATCATGACATACAGTCAACACACTCTTGTTCGTGATAACCAGGAAATAAACTAGTTACGCACTACCCAAGGCTATCTAAGGTTGACTACACAGTAAAACAACTCACAAACCTAAAAACCCAACTGGAAGACTTGATTAAATGCTACAACCCACAATTCCCAAATGACCATACGAATAGATCAAATAGAGACAATAATCAAATCTACTTTGGGTTCACTAAACCCATTTCTTCACTAGCATTTAGTAATCAAAGCGTTAAATGAACTGAATTAAATATGCCATTTAAAAATCATTTTATTTCCATGTAGCATTTAAATACGTGAAACCTTAACCCGTATCTCAATAATTCAATTAAAAAAAAATCCCATTTTTAAATAATGTAATAATAAAACGAAATACTCATTTCCAAAATATTAATATTAAAACATTAATATGATTATAATTGTTTAAATCCCACATAACATTATATAATATTATATAAGTCATAATATTAATCTATTAAAAGCATTTTAATATTATATTAAATCATAATAAAAAAATGTGATATTATAATGGACTAAAGAAATATTATAATATTTATAATATTAAAATATTATAAAATTTACAATATGAAAATATAATACAAAAATCATAGTATAAATATTTTTAAATTTTTTAAATAAAGTCCAAGCATGAGCCTCAGTTCGTGCACCAACCTAGGGTTGGGTCATGCGACCTCGGGCTGCATGCTTAAGGTGGTTGGGGTCGAGGTCGGTCGCAACTTTGATGGCCGGTGGTGACAGTTTGATAGTGGGCGGCTATAGGAGGCGACGCCATCGGGGAAAGGGAGGCACGGCGGGGAGGGAGCTGCTGCGGCTGAAGAAGCCACCATAGTTACCACGTGGGTGGTGTCGGTAGCGCTGTCACCAACAGTGGTGGCCGCTGCTTTCATAGTCTGAGTGGGCCGCAGATGGAGGGGACTGGGCGTGGCTCCCCCACTCTGCCCCCATGGGAGCAGTGATGGGGTGAGCCCCCAACAGCCCCAACAACACTTTTTTTTTTCTTTACTATCAACTATCATTTTTATTTTTATTTTAAAAAAAAAAACACAGAAACCTGAATAGCCCCATTTATTAAAATTTTGAATTTTAATAAACTTTAATAAAATCTAGCCAGCATAACCTTATAATATGAAATTATAAAAATAAAAAAACAAGCCCATTTAATTATATATATATGAAGATATATATAAATAGCCATTCAACCAAGCTTGACACTTCAAATAAATTGAAGAACAAAATGAAAACAAAATAGAATCAAATAACAATTTGCAACAAGAGTTTTGTTTCCAACCTTGAACAAACTTATTCAATTTTGAAAGCAAAGCTATCAAATAGATTTATTTTGCACACAAATTAAAGATTCCAAATAGTTTTCCATCCACACAATACCATTGAATCAACAAAATTCAATTGAAATAAAATGAGAACCTCATTCTTTTAGAGTATGTTGAAGATCCTGATAGTGCTATGAAACCCTTTTGAGCTCCACAGATTCCTTGAGCTTTTTATCCAAACCCACAAAATTGAGCAATCCTTCCTATTCTCTTTTCAATTTTTTCCCAAAAACTCCATTCATTTCTTTTGTGAAGAAATTCAAAGATACACAAAATTCTTCCCAAAATCCTACAACCACCCTCATAAACTCCAACAAACAAAAATAGGAAATATCTCTTTTTTTTTTTAATTTTTGAATTTTCAAATTTCAAAATTTCCTTTTAATTCATTTTCTTAATTTCCAATTCCAACTCAAATATGCATGCATTTCCAAAATAGATAATGTAAATCATTTCAACTTAAATAACTTAATCAATTAATAACATAAATCTACCATAAGATTAAATTATTTATTAATTAAATTAAATTACTCAATAATTTAAATCATATTTACCAATATTATCCAACTTCCTAAATAAACTGAAACAAGGCAATTGGAACAAAATAGAACAACTGGACCACACTATGACTGATGACACACTATGACCAGGGTGATGACTCAGCATGAAAATCCTAGCTACTATCTTTCAATAAAATGTCGTTGGGCAATGGACACGCTCAAACCTATGAAACCAGGTGGAGTCGATGTCCTGTACCTATCAAGCTGCAAATAAAGAATATATCCACATGCAATAATATGTCATAAATAAGGCACACTATGAAGAGGAATTCACGAGATTGCAAGGCACTCGCAAGTGAGTGATGCGATACCGTCCTCTTCACCAATACAATAGCTCTAACTAACACATCTAACATAGCAGCATAATCGAAAGCATGAAACATTATAAATTTAAATATACACTTATGCTAATTCCAAACATGCCATAATAATCAGATCAAAATATAGTATCGTCACATCAAGATACATCACGATAAAATGGTGATCAACTGTAACCAAGTACATAGTCAAAGTACAACACAAAACTAAGAATAAAGAGGAAACAACATAGTTCGCACAATAGAGCAAAACAAAGGTTATTACAAATATTTACATTTATTGAATTGTCATGCAATTCTATATGGAGCATATTTTTTATTTACAATGTATAAGGTTAATTGGCACAAATTATTTTAAAATACATTGTGTGGGATCACCCTCTCGGGTTTTGCAATGCCCAAAGTGCAGGAGGAAAGCCTTTGAAAGCTTTCACATGTTCATTGGTAAATCCATCCAATTAGCTAACCATTAGAAGATGGCAATTCCATAGGCTATATTGTGAGATCAGCTTGGTTCATTGAAAAAAAACCAACATGATGATGAGGTATGATGATCAATGGATGAGATTATTTCAGAGGGTAAGAGATAAGGATGGGAAGGATGGACCAAAACTCAAGAAAATAGTTGAGATTTAGGGCTTGGTTAAGAATAGGAAAATTAAATAATAATAGTAATTATTTAATTTAGGATAGGAAAAATGAATAATTAAATAATTAAAAATAATTATTTAATTATAGAAGAAAGGTGGAGTAGGAAATATTAAATAATTAAAAAATATATTTAATAAAAGATGGAGGGAAAATGATAAATGATTAAATAATTAAAAACAATTATTTAATTATGAAGAAAAGAAAATCATAAATAATTAAATAAATAGGATTTATTTAATAATGGAGGGAAATGGATAATGAATATTTAAACAATTAAAATTATTTATTTATTTATAGAAGAAAATGAAAACGAATAATTTAATTATAGAGGGAAAAAGGGAAATTAGTAACGTGATTTAAATAAATAGATATTTATTTAAATTAATCAAAAGAAGAATAAAGATAGAATAAATGAATTAAATAATTAAGAATTATTTAATTAATAGAAGAATATGGAATTAGGAAATAATTAAATAAGTAAAATTATTTAATTATGCAAGAAAGAAGGTGAATTAGTGATAAAATGTTGCTTGCAAGCTCGGGACATTTTTTAATTTTGCCCCTCTTTGATATAATGCATTTTTGAGCGTTGTGTCAAAAAATAATTGAAAAAAAAATGGCTCAATACTTACCCTTGTGTGCCTTGGTGGATGCAAGATAGGATGATGACCCCTTAGGAAAATTGATTTTTTTTCAAAAAATTCCAAATAATTTGGCAAGTTTACCAATAAGCTAATTGGATAGGCATGAATGCAATGGAAATGAAAAAGTAGGCTCAAAAGTCAATCTAGGGCTTGATAATTGTGTTTTAAGGAAAAATTTGATGTGGTCGGTTATGAAGGTAAGGGCCCTATTAGGTCAAATTAGGTTATAAATAAGCCCTAGGGGGGTGAAAATAGGTCATTTGTGCATTGTGAGTCTATGATTCTAGGAGCTATTGTTTGTGATTTTAAACAAAGCTACTATCAAAATGTTGCATGTACTAGCCACTGCACATATAGGATATCAAGTACAATCATTCGGGTGTGTAGGGGAGTTGGGTGGGGAGGTATGTATCTAATCCTTGCTTCATGATTTTATCATTTTTCAGTAGATTTTAGGGCTCAAAGAAGGGGAAATAGATGTGGTGCAATTTATGCACCATATTTTTTATCACATTCGCTACAAGTGTGGTGTTGTGCACCACATATGTAAAGTCTAACACAATTTTTTTGTGGAAACACATAGGTTTGATGTGGGATTAGCCTACTCACAAGTGTTTTGTGCACTACAACTATGATGTTGTAACACAACTATAAGCTAGAATGATGCATGTGTAAAACTATACCATAAACATTGGATGGTGTGATGCATATGTGAAAGTTCAACACATGTGAATGAAAGAGTGATGCAAGCACAAAAATGTAACACAATTGTGAAGTATGATGCATAAGAATGACAATGTGATGCATTTAACTAATAGGCCAATTTGAGCAACTTTTGATAAAATTTTGAATATGCAATAGGAAAAATATAATAATATAGGAGTTGTGATTAAAATGATATGTTTTTTTATGAATACAAGTGAGACTTGCACTAATCTATACATGAGAGAGAGCTGAATGGAATCCTTTGCACTTCAAGAGCATCTTACCATAGAGGATCAAGATACACTGACTACACTTGGACTTTATCATGTGACCTTCATGCAGTTTTGTTGGTTAATAGGGGTTTGTTGACAACACTTGCAAAAAGATGGTACTCAAAGATGAGTTTCTTCCACCTACCAAATGGCAAGGAAATAGTGATGCTAGATGACATGTGGCGGATATTGCAACTTCATATCCATGGGGAGCGAGCGGTCTATGACCTAAAGCACAGATTGGTGACTATTTCGCGAGTGTTTGAGACCCAAGATTTGGTGGAGCTTGGAGTCGAGGATTATGAGATCAGGTGGGACATCTTGGCAAATAGATACCACCAATTTATTGTAGTATTATGCACAATTATTGGGGGTGTGGTGATTTTGGATCGATGAAGCCATAGATTTCTAGTGAGTGGGGTGAGATTTTGGAGGGGATGATGGAAAGCACCACTATTTATACTTTGAGGCCTTTCCTATTGGCTACATTGCCCTTTCAGCTTCATAATATGGTATACATGGATACGTAGTCCATTAGCTATGGGATGATACTACACATGGTGTGGGCATGGGAGCATATTATAGTATTCAAACAACTAGTTGATAGATACTTGGCTCTAAGCTTAGCTTATGTCTACATTTATGGAGGATTTTATGACTCAAATATGGGTCAAGAATGTTGGATACTGGTGACATGCTACTAACTTGCTATATGGGTTCACACAGAGACCCTGCAAGGATTGTGTAGCCTAGGATGATGATGCAGAGTACTTTCCTTATAGTCGACACATGAGATACCTAATTGGGTGGACAGTGTTGACTCAACACATTATCGAGTGACACTTACTAGAGAGGGTTATCTGACAGTTTAGAGAGTGATAGGATGTCCTATTTGGCATAGAAGAGTATGCTAGATCTACATGAGAGATCCCACAATGGGGTCCTATGATTAGGTTTTAGGTGGCTATGTAGGAGATCATAGGGGTACATTTGATTTAGTGGGGTGCAATAGAAAATGTGGCCAATGCAAGGACTACACTAGAGTATGAAACATGGTGGGTTGTGCATAGGATTATTCCTTTTATAGATTTAGATCAGCCAGTGCCAATGGAGAGGAGGGGCATAGGACAATGGAGGAGGTTGTGAGGAAAAGGGCAAGGAATTCGAGATGGTGGGGATGGAGATGAACATGGTGGTGGAGTATGGGGAGATGGAGGGAGAGGAAACAAAGGTAGGGGTGATCAAGGGAGAGGGAGAGATGATAGGGGTAGGTGAGGTGAAGAGGTATTACCATCTAGAGGACCACACAGAGTGCCCCAAAGGATGCCAACCATCCAAGAGGAGGGACTTAAAATGGAGGTGGAGATGGAGGAGTTGAGGGTGGAGGATAGTTGATGACATTGGTGAGCAGGCCATGATTGGAGAGTTTATGGTAGAGGATATGGAGGATGATGATGTGGAAAATAAGGAGGATGTATCCAAGGATATGGCTATTGAGGAGGGGATATTGGAGGAAATTCCCATTAGGGATGTTAAAGGGGATACATTTGAGGAGGAGGAGGAGGTGGAGGATGTAAGGTAGGGTCCCTAGGTATAGATATAGGAACTGTAGAAAATATTAGAGGTGCTTTAGGGTTAGGTAGCACAAATACTAGGGTTGTAGGGAAAGGTGTAGACACTCATAGTAGACAGGGATATGGCAGTGATCAAGGCACATACAGTTGACTAGGGATGAATTGAGTTCATTGTGAAATTGAGTGGGCCCACCACCAATTTAGAATAGACCTTGTATGAAGCCACCAAGGAGGATCACTATTATAGGGATTTGTATGAGAGGGTGGTCCAGAGCCAGAGCCAGACTAGGTATCACTCATGTAAGGCACAAAGCATTAGGGGAGTCTCACAAAGAAGATTAGGGCCATACAACATACTTTCATGGCATAAGGATGATAGAGCACTAACACAAGGACTATCTCACTCTAGTGATAGAGGCAGCACGAGCTAGGCCTATTTTTTATATGTATTTGAACACTTATATTTTTTATCAGGCCTACGAGCTCTACTTTTGAGATACATCTTGATATTGTACTATGACACATTTTATTTTAGATATATACGAGATGCATGATTTTATGAGTATAATTCTATTTGTGATGGATTTATGTGATGTGATGTTATGATATGGATTTTATGATTATGTGATGGTTTCTATATGATGTGATGTTATGGATATATGATATATGATATATTCTTATACATGTTTATGATGTATGGATGGATGCACATGATTCTATCTTATGTTTTGATGTATGTTATGACATATGGATGGATGAACATGATGTGATGCCATGGATATGTAGGATCTGACACTATATGTTATGAAATGTGTTATGCAATTCTTATATGGATATATGATTGTACTTGGTACAATGTAATGGATATGTTTTATTTTTGTATTTTTTGACATAATATGGATGACCTACCATGTATATGATGATGGTACCCATGATGTGCTAACATGACTTTGTATGTAGGATGATAATGTTGATGTATTTTTTTTTGTGCGTCATAGCAAACTATTAGGATTACTGAGAGGCTAAATGGATGGGATGTTAGTGCAAAAAGGATAGAAAAATGAAAATGAGATGGATGAATTGGGATTGCTATCTTGATATCTTGCTAATAAATGATCAAGATTTTATTTTATTGCATAATTATCATAATAGAAAATTTATTATGGCAATAGATATAGAACACCAAGATATGGCATAGATCGAGGTGTAATATGTTATCCCTTACAAAAATAGACAAGTGACATACAAGGAATGCCATGAAGTAGACTAGTAACAATAGAACCTTGTTGGAATGTGTGAGGAAGTGACCATAAAGAATGTTAATCCGGATGCAAGAAAGGATTAGATGACCTTTCACTCACACAAGATATTTTGATGATGCCAAATGGAACCCCAATCACACACAAGGAACCTAGTTGTCCTAGTCATATTGCCAAGACAAACCACATACATAAATCAAAGAGAAAAAGGTCATGATCCATCATCAATCCTCTCATCACTTGTGGAATTCATCTAGGAACATAATAACATGACCAAAGATAAATCAATACAAAGATAAGAAAAACTGGACCAATGAGTCAATAGCCATTTACATTTTTTTACCAAATTGTATGAATAGATTCTGGATAATGATGGCATCTAGTTTCAAGAATGAAAGTAGGTCATATAAGAGAAAGGATCCTGATGATGCAGCATCCTATATAAGATAGTTTGATAGGACTATGTTTGGTTTCAAGAATGGTACACCTCATATAAGACCTGAAATCTAGTTTTGAGGTTGCAACAACCTATATAAGACTGGTGATAAGATTAGTGGATAAAGCCTAGTTTCAAAAATGCAGCATGTTGTATAAGACCTACAATCCTAATAATGCAAAATTTTGTATAATACTATTTGATATCTGAAAAGGATCACTAATATTCTTAAGCACCTACGATTAAGAAATTAATCTATTTGGATTCAAACTAGTTGGATAGTTTGATTTGTTATTTCAAGATTTTCTAAGCTGAGTTCTCTATAGGATGATTTTATTTGCATTTGATCAAAGTTTCAACTTTAGCAGGGGTTAGTTAATTGTGAGATGGTGATTATGATAGATGGAGACACTATTATGGAAAACCCTAAGGGACTAACCTAATTCCTTAGAGGGTCATCGATGATGGTATTTCCTATGTGAATCATAGAGAAATGTAGTTCAACTAACCTTGACCATGGATAGTTTTTTATGAAACATGGATAGCAATGGACTAAAAAATTATTATGACAAAACCTAAGGGACTAACCTAAGCTTTAGAGGCTCATCGAGGATGGCCTTTCCTATGTGAAGCCATAAAGGAAATGTAGTTCAACCACTTGGACTGACACAAATTTTTATTTATATTGTTTGGATTTTTGAAGTTTTCTTGATTTTTTTTGGATTTTTTTTATTTTTTTATTTTTTGGGATTTTTATAGTTTTTTGATGCTAGTTGTTTGATGTTGACTTGTGTCAAATATCCCCTATGAGATTTAATTCAATGAATTACTCCTAGTCAATTATAAGACCAACTTATTATGGATGAAGGGCATGGGTGAAGTTTATTAAGGATAGGTATAGAAAGTGAAAGATGCTAAATGTTAACAATTCTCAAGCCATGAGAAGGATGAATAAGATTTATTATGAATGAATGTGAAAGGAAGTGTTTTATTATAGAGTGGAATATGTGTGAGGGATCATGGATGGAAGTGAAAAATCAGATAGAATAATAGTAGATGATGGAGCAAAGACTAACTACACATGACACCTGTTTTCCACATTTTCACCATGGTACTTATCCAAAGTGCCACTGAAGTGGTTTCCACTATTGTATAGATTATTTCTATTTACTATTTTTTACTTTTCTAAAAAAAAATTGTCACCAAGATGTCTGTTTCCCAGGTTTTTGTCAAGGTGACAATTTTTTGCTTTTTAATTTTTTTCTTTATATTTTTGTGGGATTCTATGAAGACTAATTATAGTACTTGCGAAGGTGCATGCTATTGATAACCTCTAGTAGTGATTCACCTTCAAGAGTAGAAAGCTAATAAGTGTTAAGCACATATGATACAGTTATGATGTAGGGACCCAATCAAATAGGCTCAAAATTTCTATGTTTCTCTTGATCCTTTTGATTCTTCGGATTCTCCTTCAAGACCAATTCACCAATATAAAAATGTCTAAATCATACCCTTTTATTATAGCTATGATGAAGATTGTTTTCATACACTTTTAAATGGACTAATGTATTTTGTCTCTTCTCATCTTGTATTTCTATCGCATGCAATGGGATGCATGATATTCTTCATCATCAACGAACTATTGCATAGATACTCTTCAGGATAGTAGATCAACCTCAATGGGAATAATGGATTCAAATCCAAAGATAAGGGAATATGGAGTGGCTCTTGTAGGAGTGTTCATGTAGATGCAATAGGCCCATAATGGTGGGTTAGGTTGGATATGCCAATCAAAACTAGTGTCATCGATGATCTTCTTTAAGATTTTAAGGATAGTTTTATTAGATGCCTTAACTTGACCTAGTGATGGATATAGAATATCTCACATAGTTCACAAACATCCTAATTCTTGAAAGGATGGCCATTATTTATAATTTTGAATGGGAGAACACCATATCGGCATATGATATAATCGAGGATGAACTTGGATATTTGCTTACTATTGATGTAGGTCATTAGAAAGGCTTTGATCCATTTTATGAAGTACTCAGTTGTAGTAAGGATGAAATTATGACCATTGGCGGAGATAGGGTGGATCTTTCCCATGAGGTTGAGTCCCCATTGAGAGAATGGAAATGATGATGTAATTGGATGAAGCTCCTTAGTAGGTGCATGCACAAGATCTCCATGTATCTAGCATCACCAAAATTTCTTAACAAAGTGATAGGCATCTCATTTAATAGTAGGCCAATAATATCCCATTCGCATAAGCTTCTTCACAAAGGTATGAGTAGTAGAGTGAGCTTCACATATACTATTGTGTACATTGTGTAAATTTTTTTGTGCTTCATCTAAATTGAGACATCTACGGAGGGTTCTATATAGGCTACGACAGTAACGGGTATCATTGATGATGACATATTTAGATGTTTATTAGATAAAGGTCTTGCATTAGTTAGTGGAAAAGTTAAGAGGGATAATTTTTTCATGTGGGTAGTTATAAAAGTCTTTGTACTAGGGAGAATCAAGACCAACAATTTCAAACATGATTTCAGATTTGGGAACATCAAATGTTGGGATCAACAGCTGTTCCACCAAGAACTCATATTGTGGCACATTTTTAGGTATATCAAAGAGAGATCCTATGGTGGCCATTGTGTCAGCTACTTTGTTTTGAATTCTTAGGATTTGAGTATAGACAATGACATTGAAATACTACTAGAAACTATCAAACATTGTATTGTAGGGAGTAAGCTATTCAGCCTTCGTGTCATAACCATCATTAACCTAATAGATAACCAACTGGGAGTCACCATAGACTTGAAGATTCTTGATTTTCCACTTGATATCCTTACAGGGTCCTATTATCAATGTTTCATATTCGAACATGTTATTAGGCAAGGTAATGCTAATTTTTTGACTTAGGTATTGAATCCCCGTGTGGTGTGACAAAGAGGATACTAGATCTAGAACCATGAATTTTATAAGATCTATCAAAGTGAAGTTTCCATGTGGGAGAGGTCTCTATTATGAATATGGATTCATCAAGAAAATCAAATATTAATAGATGATCTGTTGTTGTTGGAGCATCTACAAGTTCATCAACTATCACTTGTCCTTTCATGGCCTTAAGATCAACATATTCTATATTAAATTCACTTAGGATCATGACCCACTTTAATGATCATCTTGTTAGATTTGATTTGTTGAGTAGGTATTTCAATTGATCTATCTTTGCAACCAATTTTGTTTGGTGACTCAACATATAGTGTCAAACTTTTTGAGTGACTATAATAGCATAAATTTTCACCTAGGAAAATTTCCCATTAATTTACCCTTACCTTAGCCTTACAAGTTTGATGATGCAAAAATATGCCACCTTCATTCTCATCTTCCCATGTGTCCTTTTCATTTTGCATTAGTGGAGGAATATTTTCTAGGGATGCATGTGCACCACGCTACCATCCTTACAGATTCCTACCTTTGGAATCTACAAAAATGTTACACTTCCTGATTGCTTATGAAGGTGATGTATCCTACCAACTCTTGACCAATGAAAGTGACTCATTACCTCCATTTTACTCATTCAAACTCATTTTTTCATGCTCTTAAATTCTCTAACTCACTCTCCATTCACTTCTTTCACTCTTAAGCTCAATCTCTCTCAATTCTTGATCATTATTGCTTATCCATAGCTCTATCTTGTTCGTACTAGCTTTCTACATGGTTTGTACAATGTCTTCTTGATTCAACACCATTTTCATTGTAGGTTTATGAAGTTCTATCCCCTCTATGCGGTGGTTCCATTTTCCCCCTTCCTCTATTAGCCTCAAGTGTTTATACCAGGGAAGGTAACATTGTGTCTTTTCATTTTACTTGCATCTATCATCTTGTAGAGTAGAATGCAGGTTGTCATTTATCTCTACCTTATCGATTCATTTCCATTCCCTCTTATTTATATATTTTTCTCTATATCATTTTATATCTAGCTATTTTGTCGAGGTGGGAGCACCAAAATGGGGTTCTAACTAAGGCAAACCTTAAAACACAACACAACACTTTTTTATGTTTCCATGTGTGTAGGTGTAGGTTTTCCCACTTGGAGCTATAGCTAGGGAACTAGACCATGCATGAGTTATCTCTCTCTTTCTCTCTCTACATTATTTTATCATTAGAATATCTTTATAAGTAGGGTATGTGCAGGATCATCATGGAAAAATAGGCCCTTAAGTGGCGATGAAAAATTCAAAAAAACAAAGTTAGGTAACTTGACATAAAAATTTGAATAAGTTATCTATATTATTTCAAAAATATCTAATAATAGAATGTGTAGAAAATTGAATTTAGTTTCTAAAATACTAAGTTTAGTTTAAAAAAATAAAAATCTATTCGGTGAAAATTTGAAATTTCAATGCAGTAGTACCTAAGCTTCAGGGAAAAAATAAGAACTAGGTGTCTATCTAACCACCCTAACCACCATAAAATGATAATATTTTTTTTTATAATATTTTAGATATAAGTAGAGGACTCATTTATCGATGTGATTCATATTTGTTCGTAATTTTTTTCTGAGTAAATAATTAATTATGATTTTTTTATTATAAATTTAAAAAAATATAAAACCTCATATGTCTCACCACCTTAACTTTGTCAAAACTTCATGAAATTCAATGTTTTTTCTTTTAATCCTATAGTATGCAAAGCATATAATGTGACACATGTTTCAGATTCAAAAAATGTGATACCATTTGAAAGGTATATATGTTTTTCAGTTAGCCGATCAATCAAGACTTTAGTCGTAATTCAAATAGAAAATGAATAATAATTATTTATTAAATTCAAAGTAAAGCATAATTTATATTGGTGGAAACCTGAGAATCTCCTTTAAAAACCCTATTCGTTTCATCAATTTTGGGTAAAAAAAATGTCATTAGCCACATGGGCCATCATATCACTTATATATCACCACTTTTTGGCCCATCATGATCCTGCATATACCTAGTACTCTTCTTATTATACTACTTATTTTTGCATTTTCATATTAAATTGTTAAACTATAAAACTCTCATATTCAAGTTGTATGTAGACCTTGAGCTTTTTAATATCATTAGACCATCTATGCATATAGGATTCCAATGCATCCCTAAGACTCTAGTGAAACATGTTGAAGTTTGGTTCCTGTGTTGTCATCCTCAAATAGAGAGTTGTTTGGTTTAGAGTCTGAGACCCTTATAGTTTGTTCACCTTCTTTCCTATTTTTCCTTCATTTTCAGCTTGTCTTTCCTTTCTTTACCTTTTGATCAACCTAATGTAGTTTAGGGAAATTCATTCCTTGAGGCTCTCCCATGACCTGGAGCCTTGGGGGTGACGAATCCCCCTTCTCTAAATTTTTGGTGAACCCGACATGAACTCTTTTTTTATATCTTTATGTCGAAGATCTTCCTCTCATTTCTTAGGTGTGTTATAGATTCATGTGTTGTGAAGCTTTATGAGCTTTACAACTCAGTCTACAACCTCCAAGAATGTAGTTAGGAGTTTGTGACATATAGAGATGGATTCCAAGAAGGTCACTATGGGTCAAACCGATCCTATCTCTGACAAAGTAGTTTCAAGAATGCCTACTAGTTTCTCTAGCCTCTTTGGAGAAGATTCTACACATGTTCCTACCCCTCCTTCTCCTTCTACTTAATCTATGGAGGAAGATGATGCTCTTGAGGTCCCCACTAAGCAACTTCTTTCCTCGGATAGAAGACTCAAGGAGTTTGAGAAGTATCTAGAGAAATAAATAAATATAGTTAAAGTCGCTAAGGTTGTTAACAAATTGAGACCTATGTTAGACAAGGACCAGATAGGTCTAGAATTTCTCTAGGGCATTATAGGCATTGTGGAAAAACATGTCGTGGCCTACAATCTTAACTTGGAAATTATACAAGACCTTGGTTTTGAGAACATTGAGAGATAGTTGGAAGTCTTGGTGCCTAGGGTATCAGTATGCATGACCGAGACATACCATTATGTTAACACCACCTCTAGACCTCAGTCGACCCCATCGTTAAGGTAAACAAGGTACCCTCGGGTTTCAACTCCACCAGTCCTAATGTTCCAAGTGGTAATCTTGGAGCCCATGCTAGTCCTGATGGTGGGGTATCTATTGGTATGAGGGTTGGTGGCTCTAATGGTTTTGGTGGAGGTTCCACTAGTCATTTTTATCCTCTAACCCTATCTTAAATGTTTTATTGTAGAATATGGGATAGATGCAAAACGAATTAGTGAACCTATCCAATTCTAACTCTCAACCTAGTTTCCAACATTTCTTTCATCATAGTCCTCTATCTATTTCCATTCTAAACACTCCTATCCCTTGAGGGATGGATATTCTAAAATTTGAGAAATACGATGGTTTTGGAGATCCTCAAACACATTTTTTGATATTTAATGCTATATACACTAATTTCTTCCATCATGATGCTTTAATGGCTAAGCTCTTTCTGAGATCCCTTAAGGACATTGCCCTTGAGTGATATTGTTCCTTACTAGATAATGCTATCTTTTCATTTGATCAATTGGTAAGCCATTTCCAAAATAACATCAGACTATAGATCACCTTTTCAGATCTTGTTTGATGTAAGCAAGGGGACCACGAAAAGGTAACTAATTTTATCACTCACTATCAAACATTTTTTTCACAAATCTCTTATCTTTTACCAAACTTAGATGTTCAAAAGGTATTCATCCAGAACTTACAAAAGCAATGGCAAGATAATTTTGCCTTGATGAAGTACCCTTCCTTTGCGCACCTATGTGTTGCACTACATAAATACCAAGGTAAAAGAAAAAAATTTATGTCACACTTTTGGCCAACTTATTAGCACAAGTGAATTTAAGTATTTTTAACTAAAAATTAAATTTTTTCATACATATGATCTTGTAAGATTCATTCTAGCTAAGTTATATATGTCCATAATTTTTCCAACTAAAATTGTTTTCTAAATGCATATTTAACACCACTTTGAGTCCAATTTACCAAAAAATAATTATTTTTGAAAAAATTGATGTTTCAACAATCTGTACTTGTGTAAAAAATATTTAAATACCCTTTTGTAGATCCATAAGTTTAATTTTCAAAAATAAATATGTTTTAATAGTTTAATTATTATTTATATTTTTCTTTTTATTTTTACTAAATGTAGGTTATCAGCACAAAATATTAGGTTGATTACCATGTCAAGAAAAATTAGTAAAACTTACTAATTTTTTTGAAAATATATGATGCACTACATACAAGAATCTATATCAAGATGGTATATTTTTTTTCTATTTTAGATAAATAATTAACATGAAAGTTGACATCGAATGGAAATAAATAATTTTTAATACACACATTTTTTAATATTTATTTAAAAATATATATTTATCAAAATCAGAAAAAATAAAATCCATTCCCTAAAGTTTCAAGTTATAAATACATACAAAAAATTCAATGTAAAAAAAACTCTATATAAAGATTGGAATCTCATGTAACTTCATTTTTAGCATTTTATCAACAAATAAATTATAGTGTTAATTTATAAAAAAACTATATTCAAATATTTTTTAATTTTTTCAAAAAATATAAACATAAAATATAATAAAAAATAGATGTTTTATTAGTTTACATCATTTCAAAATTCAAAAAAATATCACTTTAGTGATTCAAGTTTAACAGTTGGATTAGTGTTGGTTGTTTCCTTTATAAAAGTGTGACACAACTTTATACTTTTACCCACCAATAGATGGTTACACAGTTTGAGGTTCATCCACGTGCTCCCATCCTGATGCCCAATCTATGGCCTTGATTTCTAGCAAGAATAAAGCTATTAAAAATGTGGTCTCTATGTCTAAAGACAAGGGCCTAGGGTGCAATAGGTATTTTACAAAACTATTTGTCTTATACTACTATTTTGAAGAAGTTGCTAAAATATAAAGTTTTGACATTACCAAAACCTTGACCTCTGATCGATTCAAATCCTAAGTGGTATGATGTACAACATTTTTTTCAATTCCATCGAGTGCATGGACATGACACTGAGTGACGCATGTGCCTATGTCACAAGATTCAAGACTACTTTGATGGCGGGACTATCCATCTCAATGGGAAGAAATAATTTATTCTAATAAATATTTGACCAAGGCTAATAGTGAGTTGAAAATTTACACTGATCTATTTCCCTCTCAATTTGCAAACATAGTAACACAATCCTCTACATCTTCTAAGCTAGTTACATCCAAGTACGTTAACATGGTCTCATTCACATGTATCCCTCCTCTTGAAAATTTGATTGCAATGCCTGATATAAGTTTCACCTCACATGATGAGCCTCTAAATAAGGAGCCTTCCTCGTTATACATTCCTACTAGAATTAATGGAAATGTTGTAACTAGAATCTTAGTTCATCTAACAAATCAAATTAATGTGGTAATAGAGAGAAATTTGTATATAAATAGTTTACATAAGGAGAGATATGAAGAGTCATATACCACAATCCCTACCCATGATGGAATCTCTATGGCTCCTATGGGTGTTATTTATTTATGAGTCTTGGTAGGACCCAACGCTATTGATGTTTCATTTTTTGTGATCCTAGAGTTTGACTTGTTCAAAGTTAGGCTATGAATTTCATGGATAGTCTCTATGAATGACATCACCTATGTAGCCCATAAATTCTTTAAGTTCCTGCATGAAGGCACTGTGCACATGGTGCATGATATATGCTATAAAATGTTGGTGTCACATGGGGATTTTCACTGGATCACATTTGGCCTACATAGTTATACCTCTTCCTCCTAGGGGATATTTGTTATATAAATCTTATGTTAAATATAAGACTGGGGGCTCATCACTAGAGGTTAGTTATCCAACATCTCTTTATGCTATCTCTATAAAATCCTCTATGATAGCACAACAACAAGCTACCTCTTCTATCTAGATAAAGGGAAAGGGTAAGATTTCTTGCGCTCTAGACCCTTCTCCTTCTATATTTGCAGTTCCATATGATTTGGCTTCTTGTCCTATTGTGGCATTTGTGACTCTTGCTCCTATGCCTCACATGGGAAGTGTGTTGCATGAATGGAAAGAGGAATGAAAGTGTTGTCATTGATGTGAATCAGTCAGCTAGTTATCTGCTAGTTGTTGTTGACTATATATGTTGAGGATATTGAGAAAATTGTATAAAAAGAAGGTTATAGGTTATCAACTATTGAGGATGTTGGTCCGGTACTTGTGAACTATTTTTCCTGTGTTCTAGATGAGGTCTAGGAGAATTTTTTTTGGTCCGTATTTCTCTTTATGGTTCTATAGTTGTGTTTCTCTAGTTCTATTGAAGATGGCTTTGACATTTGGAAGCATCGAGCTTAATTGATCTATGTATTTTACATTGGTTTGGCAGACCATGTGTCCAACACTATCTTCAAAGTTGATGAAGCATGTTGGATCTATTATGGGTTCCGATGAAGGGCGTATTTGGGTCACCCTCATTCTAATTCCACCCTACAATGTTTGGTTTCAACCTAATTTGAATTTGAAGTTAGATGGTATAGATATAGAATGCGCTAGCAATTAAAAGTGTGCATAAGAAAAGAACAAAGATAAGTGAAAGAGAAGACACAAATTTGATGCTATTCTAAAAGTGTGTGAGTTATGCATGTGGTTGATCAGTGTGAATCTTAATGTTGAGTTTCTGGATGTAGTGAGTAGAAGGTGAACGTCGTCATTCATGCAAGTGGATCAGTGATTGTGGTGGATCCTTTGTTGCATTGGTATTTTTGTCTCTTTGTAACAAGTCTTCTTTGTATTCTTTATATCTTTGTTACAGTGATCCATTCGGGTTGTAGCCCTATGGACATTGAGTTTGGACAATGAGTCCTTATTCCAAGCAGGGACCCTTATTCTAGGAAGTGAGCCTTTTATAATCAATTTTGATATTCTCTATAGTATGAGTTAATCCTCACCATGGTTTCTCCCTCATTGGGTTTTCCACATAAATCTGGTGTTATTGTGTTTGTGCATTGGCATTTAATGGTTAACTACTTAATCAATTTATGTGTTTCTTTTGGTAATTGAATTTAAGGTTAAAATTTGTGATAACTAATTCACCCCACCCTCTCAGCTGTCCTATCCAACAAAGTATGATGGTTCTTGCATGGTGAAAAGAAAAGTTTCAATATTTAGATCTTTCTATTCTACCCACGATTCCACATCCTGCTATGTATGATAGGGGAATTATTCCTATGGGATTGTTCCTATATCTCAACCTCCATAGTCTCCTATTATTCTTCCACCTGCCCCTAAAACAAAGAATAGGAAGAGGCCCATCTTTGAGGTGTCTATAGTTCTAAAAAATGCTAGTTGGGATACCTCAAGAGGTTGTCAAGCTCTTGGTATGTTTTAGGCTAATGAAAAAGGCCAATTGATGTATTTTGAACCTTCTTCTCTTCAAGCTCTGCCAATGCTAGGTGGGTATACCTATGCAAATGAAGCAAACTTAAAATATGTCTTTCCTACTTGAGAAATCTATCCACAATGGCAATTGAGAGTGGAGAGATTGTGATCCCAATTTGGTATAAATTGTATAAGTAATATCAAGGTAAAATTTAATATGTTCAGTTAACAGATGTAAGGTTTTGAAATAGATTTGATAAAATTAAATGATGAAATGAGTAAGACCAGTTCCTTGTTGGATAAATAGAGTCAAATGAAGATCTAGTATGAATGACTTGTATTGGTTGTAACTCAAAATGTTTGGCACACTTATATTGGTTTATACTTTGTATAGACGTGTAGGAAAGTGATCAACAAACTCTACTTATGGATCCAACTAACACAACCAAGGTACTTGTGATTTATCAAAAGGATTTTAATCCTTGCTTGAAAGAACCAATTGAATAAACCACACATGAAATACATATAATATTAAATTGGAGATAGAATGGCAATCCTAATTATATGGTTCTTCTTATTGATCCAAAATAACATTTCCATATTACTATGATTGATTAGAAGATTTTTTAATTGTTTTAAAGAAACCAATTAATCATATCACACAAGAAAAACAAATGTGCTTTGATAAATTGAATATATCTTTGATACACCAATTTAAATAACAAGGAAATATTATGTTGGAGACAACCAAATGACTGAATGTATTCAACAAACAATTGATACCAATATGAAGCCACAAAATTATAGACCTTTCATTGATTTCCTAAAAATTATGCTTGCAACATAGTCTTTCAAAATGTAAACATTATGGAAACCTTCTACTATCTATTTATCCTTATTCTCCTCTATCCATTTTTATTGCTGTGTAACTAACTTATATATCAAAACTTTGAAGAGGACGTACCCCTTCGTGAATGTCTTTCGAAGCTAACAACTAACAACAATTAAACATAAATAATTAGGCTCTAGCAAGCCACAGATGGAATTTTGACAAATGATCCAAGTAATCCCATCTTTCATGAGTATCAACATCTTCCAATGTGTTCCTAGCTGCTATCTCCATTATCACCATTTTCTCAATCTTCTTACATGCTTCATTCAATGTTGAGTCTTTACTTGTGGCCACTTCCAATGCTTTTTGTAACATCAACCTGCATTCTTCCATCCATTTGGTCCTACGTTTTAACTCTCCATCACTTTTAAACAATGTTGGTATTCCTTATTTTGTGGCATCAACAAGTCCTTTTATATCTCCTTGAAGTTCCTCATGGTAACCATTGTTCTTTCTTATGATCTCCCTAGCAATAGTGATAGCCTCATTATCAGGAGTATCTCTCTTTTGTATTTCCTGAATTTTGTCACTAATTATTTTGTGTTCCTATTCTACAATATAATTATTTGAGTGAGTTCCCAATAGCTTTCTCATCCAAACCATCAAGTTAGCCTATCTTTTCCTGAATACTGCATAAAGTGTATCAAATTTTCCCTCAGCATATATATCTGATTCTTCCCACTCGTCCTTTGTTTGAGAGATTTCTCCTTGAGTCAATAAATTTCCCCCCTTGACCATGTCCTTTAGGAAATCATTCTCTTTAAGAACCTTTTCATTACTCACTTCTTACATATCCCTTTCTTTGATCAACATCTGGATTTGTTCTTTATTCAATTCAACAACATTGATGCCAATGTTAGCAGTTACAACTAGATCCACCTCTCCAACCTATAGTGTCATCACATGGCCAAAAGCCTTCTTTGTGTCAATTATCACTAATTTATTATGAGGGGTATACAAAGCCCAAATCACGAGGTAAATTTCATCAGGGTTATATTTTGACCCTATGTACACTTCTGTAACTCCTTCCAAGTTTAAATTTTGTGTTGTAGTATTATTTTGTAAAAAACTATCAAAGACTAGAGCAGAGTTCAAATCTAAGCCAAGAAATATCATAATACCAAATTCCTCCAATAACCTCATTCCCTTTTCTGGAGTCATATTTTTCATCTCACTCTCTACTTTTGACTTCAAGGTCCTCAACAGTTGTGCCTTATTGCTTGGGGTAATATCTTTAATAGACTCCCTAATTTCTTTCCCCTTCTGCTTATAGAAAAACAACCTAAATTCAGGAGACCTAATAAACTCATCATAAAAAACAAAGGAACTAAAAGCATATTGTCTTGCATCTTCATCAGATACTTCCTCAAATTCTAGCTCTTTGTTTGGAGTCTAATATTTTTCTATTCTCAGTGCTAGAATCTTTTCAGTTGAAACTTGAGGTTCTCGGTCACCAGATGATTCTTCACTAGAAGATATCATTTCTACCTTTTCCACTATCTTTCTATTATATTCCTCAATGAATAATCCCACCTCCTTTTCATCCATGTTTCTAATCATGTCCTCTTGTGGGTAGGCTATATGATCATATCCGCTCAGATTCACCCTTTTCCTAGAAAAATCAGTATAACCTTGAGGGTCAAATCCCTTTCTTGGTGCTGCTTTCTTCAAATTGAATTGAGACAATTTTTTTAAGATTAAATCATATCCTTCTTTGGACAAGATAGTACAATATTCAAAACATAGTGTACTTGGCATAAAATATTGCTTCTCAAAAGAACCCAAATTCACCACACTGGAATAATCCATTTGTCTAACAATTTCCAAATATGAAATCCTATTAGGTACTTTTTTGGGGAGAATAAAAGGTGTACCGTCAAATCCATATACGCTAATCATTGGGGCATCATCATAATAGTACCAATCACCACAATTGTGATTGAAATTTTCTAGTTCATTGAACTCTTTCAGCCTCAGAAACTTCTTAATTTCATTAGTTAATGAATGATCACATGGATGATTGAAAAATTTGTATAGTGCTTTGAAAAAATGCTCCTCAAAATGCACATAACAAGAACCCACAAACCTACTGTCCCATATGGCAGTCCATAACTGCACTGGCATTAGCTGATCTTGTTAAACTGGGTTATCCTCAATTCTTCTAACCACAATCGTAATTCTTGCCCATAGTACAATACCATATGCATGAGAAGGGAATATTTTTTAAAACATATTACATGAGCTCAAGGACCTCAGTTCCCATTACTTGCCCTATTGAAAAGTAGGTATATTTCATGTATGGCTCAAGAAAATTGACATGAAAAGGAGGCTCATCCTCATCTTCAAGAGGTACCATATCCCCATCAACCTTGGGTTTATGCAATGGCAGTCTTTGGCCCTTATAGGTGGTGTCCATTCTCCATTATTCTTTCTCTAGCTCATCATGTATTATGGGCTCGTTGCAAGTATCATTCAAGTCGAACACTTCACAGAGGGCAAATCTTGACAAGTATATAAAGGTCTTCCCTTGTACATGTGACATATGGCTTTCAAATTAGGGCTATATTTTTTTTCCAGGAGCTTCACAAGGTCAACATTTACAAACACATTGGGGACAAAAAAATTCCTAAGTTGAAGTTCCATGGATTACGAACTTGTTCAAACCTCTTTCTCTGACCATAATGAAAGATAAAGAGTTCATATCCCCTAATAGAGGTCCATATATCACCCACATGTGTGCATTATCTTCCAACCTCTCAATGTCAGCCCTCAATTGTGCAGAATTTCTATCCTTTGGTCCTAAACATGGAAATTGGTCAATTAGGTCTTGGTTTAGCTTCCTCTCCTTTATTTTAGGTTCATCACCAGTTTCAATTTTCTATTTTTTACTCTTCGGCTGACTACTTTCACCTTTCTGTTATTTTCTACTCTTTGATTTCTCTGAGCTTACACCCTCCATTTTATCTTCAAGGTGATAGAACTACAATTATAATTACCAAGAATAGCAAGCTTACTTGGAAAATTTTAGTCACACTAAATTTTTTGGCTTCTTCTCGCTCTTTTGTTTCTTTCGCTGCCAATCCTACAAATTCTCCTTATTTTTTCTTCTTGCAACCATTATCTATGCAATGTGTATCTATGCGGCCATTAATGTCAGCTCTAAACACGAGTGTAACACATTTTTTGAATGTCTCACTGTCAGACCAAATTATTATATCGGAAAGACTTATTCAAAGTCTGGTCGATCTATGTATTTTAACCAAGCCAAAATTTTGATTAGGCATCTTACATGGTCGAGGAGATAATTATGGAGTTACCTCGATTTATAACTGTGTTGAATCAAAAACTCTCTCAATCATCGACCAGTATCACTCCAATAGGTTTTGATTTATTTGTATCACCATCGACATGAGAATAACCATTGCTAAGAGATTATAAAGTTGTTTTGATTTCATTAGTCTCCCCAACGTATTTCTTCCATTTTCATACTCTGTCAATTGAGTCAGTAAGACTCTTGCTGAAACTACCTACATCGGTGTAACACATGAGGTCAGAATAAAAAAAATGTCTTACTTTGATAGTATATGTCTCCTTGATAACCTCCATATACTTCTCCATTTTGTCCAAATTGATAGGCAAGAATCCTCCCAAAAACATTTTTATCGACATAACTAATATGGTCAATGAGATACATGCAATTCATCTCAATAGTATAGGTCTTCTCGACAACTATTCTTTTGTTCCATCGGTGAGATAAAGTTTGTGTATTTCCAATAAAATCTCTATTGATATGACATGTATGCTTGGAGTGACATGATGATTTCACATCAATAGTATTACTCCTACCGATAGGCTTTCATCGGTGAGACGACAAGCCTTGTCTACTCGGATATGTGTTCTCAAAGTTGTTGATCACTGTGACATTGTTGTCCTTTCACTGACATGCAATAACTGCTTCAATTTGAGAGGCTATGACTTGTTGATCAGGAAGATATATACCATGTCCTACCAATATGAACCATCTGTCTAGAAGCTTTAACTCAATGATGACCAGAGGGATTTTTAATGTATCAAAAGGACAAGCCTGATGGGATCCTTGGTGAATATGGTAAGTGAAATGGATTATAGAAATCTATGTTGCTCTTAGAATGTTTCTATCTTGTGGGGTTCATGAATGTAAGCTACTAAAAGTATGAATTTTTTTTACAGTCCCAACAGTGGCTCTCACTAGGGATGTATACCCCTTATGGGTATATCAAGAATTCATATCACTGGAAGAGTAGAATAGGTGGCTTGTGATATGGGATGGAAATGGAAATTATGGAAAATCAAGAGTGGTGAAAATGATATGAAGCCTTATACTACTATGCATGCAAAAGATTTATTTTGGAAGGATATCCAGGAATTGTCCATGTACTGGCAATCCCTAACCTTTAACTATTCTACTATGCATGGAAATGATTTATTTTAAGAGGTTTGTCAAGAATTGTCCATGCACAGGAAATCCTTAATCCTCTATGATCTTCAAGAAAATAAATGTTTCAAGAACTTCCCATGTACTAGAAATTCTTGTTCTTCTCCTGACATGTTTTGGAGATAATATGAATCCTCACCTCCCTTGCGAACAATAACAAAGGGTCTTAACCATAAGGCCTTGAATTTCCCATGCTTTCCCTTGTCTTGACTCTTTTCATTCCACATGAGAAGTATGTCATCTATTTCAAACTTCTTATCTTTAGATTTTCTATCATGCAAGTATTTCATTTGTAATTGTTTCTTCCTATTATGTTGTTGAGCTTGGTTTCTTATTTCATAGAGCTCCATTAATTCCTCCATTCTCTCCCCCATGGGTTTAGGAACATCCAAATATTCCTCCAAAATGAACTTACACAGTGGTATCAAATTATGCAAAGGGAGTCTAGCCTGAGTTCCATACACAAGCTCAAAAGGTGATTTACTAATAGCCCTTTTCATAGTAATTTTTTCTATCCATAAGGAAAGCTTCAAATTAGAATCCCAAGCCATTTTTTTGTTATCCAGCATTGTTTTTATGATCTTCAAAATACTTTTGTTGTTGGACTCAGCCTATCCATTTTCCAGTGGATGGTATGGTGAAGAGTATGAAATTTCTATACCATATGATTGGAAAAATCCCTTGAATTTATCTTACCTAAAGAAAATTCCATTATCAGTTACAATTAGTGTTCGAAAAATTAATCTTGTGATGATGTTTTCTAGAAATAAATTTGTCACACCTTTACTAGTTTCTTGCTTGGTGGGTATAGCTTCCACCCATTTTGTGAAGTAATTTGTGGCTACTAATATCCATTTGTGTGCTCCACTAGATTTTTCTATAATCTCCCCTATGAATTCAATTCCCCATTGGTGAAATGGAGCCTCTACCTACATAGGTCTCAAAGGTAATGCTCCTTGATATTTTAGCTTCCCATAAAACTTCTAACACACTTCACATTTTCTAGTATAGTCATGTCCATCATTAAAAACCCTGAGCCAATAGTACCCTTCCCTTAGTATCTTATGAGTAGTTTTTTTTGCTGAGAAGTGGTCCTCACAAACTCCTTCATGCATTTCCTTCAAAACATACCTTGCTTAATGCTCATCTAAGCACAACAATAGAACACCATACCTATTTTTCTAGTAGAGGCCCCCCTTCATGAAAACATATTTTGAGGCCTGCAAGTTGAGTGCCCTTTTTTGGTTGTCATCAAATCCTTCTGGACATTTCAAATGTTTAATATAGTACACAATATTAGTGTACCATGATGTGTGCTCAATATTTGTGACCATATTTTCTTCATCAGCCACATTGCATACTTGGATGGCCTCTAGATTTGTTTTAGCCATCAATTTGGCCAATCCTTGCCCTCTTACAAGATTAGTAATCTGAAACTCAATATCAAACTCTTGGATTCTGTTTATCCAGCGACACATGTGCCCTGTCGTTTCACTTTGTACAAACACATCTTTCATAGCAGCATTCGGCACATAAGCAATAAATTTTTCTCCCAATAGATATGGTCTGAATACCTTGACAACTCTTACCAATGCATACGCTTGTTTATCCACAATATCATACTTCAACTCTACATTTTGGAGAGATTTTCTAAAAAGGGAGACTGACTGCTCATACCCTTCATCATTCTTTTGGAGCATCATTACAACAACTATATGATAAGATGTGAATGAAAATATTTGGAAAGGTTTGCTGAAATCTAGGGATTTTAATACTGGAGCTTCCTTGAATTCTCTCTTTATGGATATGAATGCATCTATAGCCTCAATAGTCCAATCAAACTATGCACCCTTCTTTAGCATTTTTTATATTGGCTTTACTATCTCAGCAATATTTGGTATGAATCTTCTTACAAAATTGATTTGTCCAAAAAAATATTGAATAGCCTTAACTTTCTTGGGGATAGGTATCTTATCAATGGTCTCCACTCTTTCAGGATCAATCCTTACTCCTTCCTTAGATACTATATGCCCAAGTAACTTTCCTTATGTCACTACAAAATGACACTTTTTAGGATTGAGTGAGATGCCATATTCAATGCCTTTAGAAATATTTTTTCAAGGTGAGCCACATGATCCTCTTCCTTTTTGGAATATGTTGTTAAATCATCTTGGTAGACTACCATTGTCACATTAGTAAGGTCAAAAAAAGAAACATCCATGGCTCTTTGGAATGTTGCACCAACATTCCCAATTTTGAATGGCATCCTATAATAAATATGTGTTCCCCATGGCATTGTGAAGGATATCTTATATTGCTCAGATTATTTAACCTTCACTTGGTTATAGCCTAAAAATCTATCCATCATGGAGAGTAATTCACAACCTGTAACCCTTTGTAGCATAGCTTCCATATTTGGAAGTGGGTAATTTTCTGAGAGAAGATACATTTAAGTTTTGGAAGTGTACACAAAATCTTATATCTCCATTTTTTTTTCTGACTAATACTAAATTAGATACCCAAGATGAGTATCTAATTGGCTTGATAATACCCCCTTCCCTAATATTTATAAGCTCTTCATACATTTTAGGCTCCAAAGTTGGGTTGATGGGTCTTTTTTTCTGCCTAAATGGTTTTGCATTTTGTTTTAATAGAATCTCATGTTGGAATAGATCTTCTCTACATGCTTTAAGATCCTCATAAGACCATGCAAAACCATGCTTATATTTCCTTAATAGGGCAATGAACATTTTTTTTATTGTTGGACTTATCTTCTTTCCAATGTATACCCTTTTTGGTGCCAACATAGTCCCCAAGTTGATTTATTCAACATCTTCTCTCTTTACTGGTGTTTGTTTCATGAGAGCACAATAATTTCTATCAAACACCCTTTCAAGTGCCACAAGACCTTTAGGAAGTTTTTTTTTTTTTTAGCTACACCACTTATTTTCCAAACACAGTCTATTTGCCATCTATTTCACCCATGAATGCATTAAAATCAATCTCTTGGGCTTCATATTGATCTATGCAATGCAAAAACTTGATCAAATTAGTATCATAATTGAAAACTTTCCAACTATAAATATTATCAGGGATGGTAGGTCTTGTTTTTAATTAAATTTGTGAAATCCTAGCTAAAGTGATATCATCTCTTTTCAAAGATACATTAGCCAAAAAAAATTTCATCAAGTTTTTAGACCTATCTAACCATTTAATAGAGAAATCATTGAATAGTTAAATGGTATCCCATACAACGTTCCTATATTGTTTCAACCTTTTATTTTTTGTAGCATATTTTGATCTTACTTGTGAAATGATCAACTCAGAGTCTCCAAAGACTGCCAATAATTTTATTTTGTGCTTGATAGCCGTATCCATCCCAATCAGCATGGCTTCATACTCTGCTATGTTAGTGGTACATTCAAAAGTCAGTAAGATTGAATATTTGAGTATGGTGCCTTCAGGTGAAATGAATACCACTCCTGCTTCATTGCCCTCTTTATGGCATGCCCCATCAAAATACATTCACCACACACCATGTTCATTCCTAGAAACATTCTTATCAATTGGATCAGTATTTCCTAATTCAAGTTGGGAAGGCTCTATTCTTAAACTCGCTAAATCTACATCAGAAAAGTATCCCAACTGATTTTGAGGAACATATTCCACAATTTGATTCACCCTTGGCTCTCTATACAACTTAACCTCTTCACCATTTACTAGTATTGTGGCATAGAACAAGTCAAATTTTACATTTCCTCCAACTGCTACAGTCCATTTCCCTGACATGAGCATTCAAAAATGAGGGGGTGTGTCAATTAAAGTTATGTTAATATTATATACTGCTTGCATGTAAGCAACCAACTTCACCTCTACATCTTTCATAATTCCTACCACTGGGATAGGTCTACTATCCATGGCATAGCACTTGCCACCTGTAGTGTCCACCCATAGACCAAGTTGTTTCATAACTCCTAGTGGCATGATATTAATAGCAGCCCCTGAATCAATCATACAATTTCTCACCATTTTGTTGTTTATGAGAAATGTGGTAAAAAATGGTTCCACTTGTGGAGGGTTCATCAATGCATTGCCAAGGAAAACTTTAGGGACATTTATAGATCTCCCTGCCTGTTATTACTCTTATCTCCCAAATTTGTATTCATATTGGTTCCATTAGATATCAATTGAATAGCACTATCTCTATACTTCTTGATCTTCATCATTTCTAATAATGGCACAAATATCTTCACTTGAAATAAAGCTTGTGTGAAGTCAAATGAGGAGGAGCTCTCATTTTTAGTAATTTTCTTTAGTTTTAGTGGATCTTCTTTATTTTCTTCTTTGTCCTTTTTTTTCATCATGCTTGTGTTTGCTTTTCAACTCTTTGTCTTCTTTTTTATGTATTTTCTCACTTTTATTAAGTTATTTATTTTCCATCTTTTTTTTTTCCTGAGTTGTCCCCTTTTCTTTCATAAATATTACCCTCGAAGTGCCATCATCTACATTTATTGTTTTGTTTCTTAACCCATAATTACTTTTTACCTGTTCAACTACAACAATGGTTAACTCTTTGATCTCTTCTTCAGTTGGTCTCCTCCATCTTGATTTGTTAAGCTTATGTGGCATAAGATTGGTTGTGTTTCATCACTACACTCTCTTGATTAGAAAAGATTTGTTGTTCTACCTTGTGAATATGGTACCTTTTCTTGTCAATATCATACTCATAACCTTCTTCTTCTAAAGATGAATACTCATGTTCAACTGGATGGAGAGTATGAGAAGTTAAGTATATGTTATGATTTTCTTCCCCATTATCAACTGGTATTTCCTCTTCTTGTACTGTTTGGGCTACAACATAGTGGTCTGGAGAGAGATAATTTGCAAACATGACACCAAGGATTTTTTTCAACCATGTATGCTCCTTTCTTTTTTAAGGGATCTAGAGTTTCCTTATATTTAGGCCTATCAACAATGGGTTTTCCATCCTTCCAATTTGTATTATATGGAATATCATGTAGTCTCATTCTTTCACTTCTATATGTATTTTCCTTCCTATGAGGATTGTTGGGGTTTTGGGGAACTCTAAGGTTATCTCTTTTACCAATCATCCTAGCAGCTTTTATGTTGTTTTCAATGGTCAACACTATTTTTTGTACATGTGTTAAGCTTCTAGGGCATCTATTTATGAGTTCATACCCTATTTTTGGATCAAAGGCCTTTAGGTAAATGCTCAAATCTACAAGGTCATTCAATTTGGACCCCTATGGTACCTTATTGTACAATTTGGAGAACCTCTGATTCAATTCATAGACCGATTCATTTTGATATTTTTGAATACTTATCAATTCATGCAGAGAAAACTTAGGAGAACATTGATTCCCATATTTTTCTAAACATTAATTCTAAAAATATGCTATAGAATCAATTGAGACATTAGGCAGACTATTGAACCAATCCCTTTCTTCTTCAGTTAATGACATCATGAAAAGTCTCATATTTACATCTTTGTAGTCCATACCAATATCCTATATGAAAGAATTGAAATTTATGATATGCTTCTCTGCTGATATCACATTTTTCCCACTAAATTTATGAACCATATTTCTCTAATTTTTTTCCATTGGGTATGGATATAACTGATATCCTATCAAATCAAACTGTCTACTCAGGGGATTTTGTAGGGGCATATTCAAGGGTGGTAGATTGGGATATTGTTGGTATCCATGT
The DNA here is from genome assembly GCA_007115665.2 of Sequoiadendron giganteum. Taxonomy (NCBI): domain Eukaryota; kingdom Viridiplantae; phylum Streptophyta; class Pinopsida; order Cupressales; family Cupressaceae; genus Sequoiadendron; species Sequoiadendron giganteum. The sequence continues at coordinate 893,534,512 of CM021100.1, forward strand.
TGAGGTTGATGATAAACATTGTATTGTGGTTGAGGATGTATATTATGATGTGGTACATACTGTTGACTAGGTGGTGGATAGTATTGGGAGGCATTGCCAGTGTTGTGAGGTTGGAGTCTTGGTGGTGGTATGTTATGTTGTGAATGTTGTCTTAGATTAGTACCTGAATTGTGAGGAACTCTTGTGGTTCCATGAGCACCGGTGTTCTAGAATGCTCCTTGTGAGTTACTATTGCCACTTTGTTTGTGTGGAGGAAAATATTTTGGTGGTCTTTGTGCTTGGATGTCCAACTGGGCCAATTGGCGATCTATCTCTTGAATTTCTTCTATCATTTGTTGTCTTCTTAGAATTCATTGTCTTTACCATTCCAAATGTGCTTCCATTTCTAGATCAGACATATTATTAAGGTCCACAATAGCCTGGTCAACACACTCTCACTAATTTTCCTCTCCTTTTTGTAGTGAGAAAATCCTATCATATTCCTCTTGCTTTCATTTTCTTCCCTCCTCAACCTGGGCTTTCAAATCCTCTTCCTCTTGAGGATCTGGTTGGAAATTTAGGATAGTATCAGTTAGGTTATTTCTCTTAGGAGGTGTTGCAGGATTCCTATTTTCAGCATGGAAGGGAGAGTTATAGTTTGTTAAAAGCTACTCTAATGTGTTCATGTTATTTTTTGAATGCTTAGTTGTTGTTTCACCCTTGTTTGTGTTGTCTTTCCTATTTGGAGATTCATGCTTATCTATCCACCTAACATTATTCTTCTTTGAACTCTAATGATGTAGATTTCTTCTTCCATTCATGTTAAATGTTATAAAATACCTTTGATGTCTATTGCCTATTGTTTGTGATATTAAGCTTATTTCATCAGTCATATAAATTCTTCAAAGTCACCACCTAATTTAATAAGTAGGAAAATGATTGTATTCTTTCCCAGTGGAGTCTTCAATCTATTTTGGGGTAATGACTCTATGATGGAAGGCTTTAGGTTTAGAATTGGTTTACTCCCTAGTAGAGTCGCTAATCTGTTAGTTCTCAAAAACTCAAGTTGGGAAACCACAAGAGGTTTCCAAGAACTTGGTACATCTTAGGCTAATGAACAAGGCCAATTGATGTATTTTCAACCTCCTTCTCTTCTGGCTCTACAAAACCTAGGTGGGTATACCTATGCAAATGGAAAAGACTTAAACTGTGTGTTTCCTACTTGAGCAATCTATCCATAATGGCAATTCAGAGTGGAAAGATTGTGATCCTAATTTGCTATAAATTTTATAAGCAATATCAAGGTAAAATTTAATATGTTTAGTTAACATATGTAATGTTTTGAAACAAATTTGATAAAATTAAATGATGAAATGAGTAAGACCAGTGCCTTGTTGGGTAAATGGATTCAAATTAAGATTTAGAATGAATGACTTGTATTGGTTGTAACTCAAACTATTTGGCACACTTATATTGGTTTATACTTTGTATAAACATAGAGGAAAGTGATTGACAAACTCTACTTATGGATCCAACTGACACAACAATGTTACTTATGATTTATCGAAAGGATTTTAATCCTTTCTTGAAAGAACCAATTAAATAAACCACACATGAACTGCAATAATATCAAATTGGATACATAATGGAAATCCTAATTATATGGTTCTTCTTACTGATCCAAATAACATTTCCAGATTACTGTGATTTATTAGAAGAGTTTTTAATTTAAAGAAACCAATTGATCACATCACACAAGAACAACAAATGTGCTTTGATAAATTAAATATATCTTTGATACACCAATTTAAATAACAAGGAAATATTAGGTTGGAGACTATGAAATAACTGAATATATTCAACAAACAATTCATACCCGTATGAAGCCACAAAATCATAGACCTTTAATTTATTTCCTAAAAATTATGCTTGCAACATAGTCTTTCGAAATGTAAACATCATGGAAACCTTCTAATATCTATTTATCCTTATTTTCCTCTATCCTTTATTATTTATATGTAATTGAATTATATATCAAAACTTTGAATAGGATGTACCCCTTCGTGAATGTCTTTTGAAACTAAAAATAACTAACAATAATTAAACATAGACAATTAGGCTCAAGCAAGCCACAAATGAACTTTTGACAAATGATCCAAGCAATATCATCTACCATGAGTATCAACATCTTCTAACATGTTCTTGGCTCCTATCTCCATTATCACCATTTTCTTAATCTTCTCAAATGCTTCATTCAACGTCGAGTCTTTACTTGTGGCAACTTCCAATTCTTTTTGTAACATCAACCTGCATTCTTCAATCCATTTGGTCCTACCTTTTAACTCTCCACCACTTTTAAACATCGGTATTCCTTATTTTGTGCCATCAACAAGTCCTTCTATATCTCCTTGAAGTTCCTCATGGTAAATATTGTGCTTTCGTATGATCTCCCTAGCAATAGTGATAGCCTCATTATTAGGATTATCTCTTTTGTATTTCCTTATTTTGTTCCTTAATTTTCTCACTGATTCTTTTGTGTTCTTGTTCTACAATATAATTATTTAAGTGAGTTCCCCAGAGCTTTCTCATCCAAACCATCAAGTTAGTCTGTATCTTCCTGAATACTACATAAAGTGTATCAAATTTTCTTTGAGAATATATATCTTATTCTTCCCACTTGTCCTTTTTTTGAGAGCGTTCTCCTTGAGTCAGTAAATTTTCACCCTTGACCATGTCATTTAGGATATTATTCTCTTTAGGAACCTTTTCATTACTCACTTTGTACATATCCCTTTCTTTGATCAACATCTAGATTTTTGCTTATTCAATTTGGCAACATTGATGCCAATATCAATAGTTGCAACTAGATCCACCTCTCCAATGTTTAGTGTCATCACATGGCCAAAATCCTTCTCTGTGTCAGTTATCACTAATTTTTTATGAGGGGGATACAAAGCATAAATCATGAGGGAACTTTCATTAGGGTTATATTTTGACCCTGTGTACACTTTTGTAACTCATTTTGGGCTTAACTTGTGTGTTGTAGTATTATTGTGGAAAAAGCTTTCAAAGACCAGAGCTGAGTTAAAATATAAGCCAGGAAATATCATAATACCATATTCCTCCAATACCTCCTCCCCTTTTTTGGAGTCATATTTTTCATCACTCTCTACTTCTGACTTTAAGGTCCTCAATAGTTATGCCTCATTGCTTGTGGTAATATCTTCAACAGACTCCCTAATTGCTTTCCCCTTCTGCTTATACAAAAATGACCTGAATGCAAGAGACTTGATAAACTCATCATCAGAAACAAAGGACCTAAAATCCAATTATCTTGCATCTTCATCAAATAATTCCTCGACTTTTTTCTCTTTATTTGGAGGCTGGTATTTTTCTATTCTCGGTGTTGGAATCTTTTTAGTTGAAACTTGAGGTTCTTGTTCACCAAAGGATTCTTCACTGGAAGATATCATTTCTTCCTTTTCTAATATATTTCTAATGTATTCCTTAATGACTAATCCTTCCTCATTTTCATCCATGTTTCTAATAATGTCCTCCTCTGGGTAGGGTATATGATCATATCCACTCAAATTCACCATTTTCCTAGCAAAACCAATATAACCTTCAAGGTAAAATCCCTTTCTTGGTGTTTCTTTCTTCAAATTGAATTGAGATAATTTTTTTAAGATTAAATCATATCCTTCATTGGAAAAGACAATAAAATATCCAAAACATAGAGTACTTGGCATAAAATATTTCTTGTCAGAAGAACCCAAATTCATCACACCGGAATAACCCATTTGTCTAACAATTTCCAAATATGCAATCCTATAAGGTACTATTTTTCAAAGAATAAAAGGTGTTCCCTCAAAGCCATATACCCTAATCATTGTGGCATCATCATAAAATTACCAATCACCTCGATTGTGATTGACATTTGTTGGTTCATTGAACTCTTTGGGCCTTAGAAACTTCTTGATTTTATTAGTTAAAGAATGATCAAATGGATGAATGAAAAATCTGTACAATGCTTTGACAAAATGCTCCTCAAAATGTGCATAACAGGAACCCACAAAATTACTATCCCATATGGTAGTCCATAAATGCACTGGCATTAGCTGACCTTCCTTGTTAAATTGGGTTATCCTTAATTCTTCTGACCACAACCCTAATTCTTGCCCATAGTACAATACCAGATGCATGAGAAGGGAATAGTTTTTAAAACATATTGTAGGAGAAACATTTTTGATAGCTATGAATGTTGAATCCATCTCTTTGAAAATATATGAGGCATAATCAAAGGGCCTTTGATTATGGTATTATATGTCTACAAAAATTATCATCAGCCTTATGGACATGAGCTCAGGGACTTCAATTCCCATTATTTTCCCTACTGAAAAGTAGGTATATTTCATGTATGGCTCAAAAAAAATGACATGAAAAGGAGGCTCGTCCTCATCTTCAAGAGGTACCATATTCCCAGTAACCTTGGGTCTATGGAGTGGTATTCTCCAACCCTTATAAGTGGTGTCCATTCTCCAATATTCTTTCTCTAGCTCCTCATGTATTATGGGCTTGTTTCAAGTATCATTCAACTCAAACACTTCATAGAGGGAGGCTCTTGACAAGTATATAAAGTTTTTTCCTTGTAAGTCACATATGGCTTTCAAATTAGGGCTATAATTTTTTTCCAGGAGCTTCACAAGGTCAAAATTTACAAACATATTGGGGATGAGAAGTTTTCCTAAGTTGAAGTTCCATAGATTACAAATTGGTTCAAACCTCTTTCTCCGACCATAATGAAAGATAAAGAGTTCATATCCCCTAATAGGGGTCCAAATATCATCAAAATGTGTGCATTTATCTTCCAGCCTCTCAATGTCAGCCCTCAATTGCATGGAACTTCTAGCCTTTGGTCCTAAACTTGGCAATTGGTCAATTATGTCTTGGTTTAGCTTCCTCTCCTTTATTTTAGGTTCATCACCAGTTTCAATTTTATATTTGTTACTCTTTGGCTAACTACTTTAAGATTTCTATTGTTTTCTGCTCTTTGATTTCCCTGAGCATAAACCCTCCATTTTATCTTCAAGGTGATAGAACTATAAATATGATTACTCGGAATAGCAAGCTTTCTTGGAAAATTTTGGTCGCACTAAATTTTCTGGCTTCTACTCGCTCTTTCGTTTCTTTCACTGCCAATCCTACAAATTCTCCTTAATTATTCTTCTTTCAACCAGAGAATTATCTATGCAATGTGTATCCGTGTGGCCATTAAAGTTAGCTCTGAACACGAGTGTAACATATTTTTTGAATTTATCACTGTCAGACTAAATGATTATATCGGCAAGAATTATTCAAGCTCTAGCTGATCTATGTATTTGAACTAAGCCAAAAAAAATATTAGGCATCTTACATGGTCGCAAAGATCATTATGGAGTTACCCTGATTTATAATTGTTTTGAATCAAACACCCTCTCAATCATTAGCCAGTGTCACTCCAATGAGTTTTGATTTATTTGTATCACCATTGGCATGAGAATAAACATTGCTAAGAGATTATAATTTTTTTCTGATAGCATTAGTCTCCCTAACTTATTTCTTCTATTTCCATAATCCATCGATTGAGTTGGTAAGACTCTTGCCAAAAATACCTACATCAGTGTAACACATGAGATTGAAATGAATAAAAAATTTGAAATTCGATAGTATATGTCTCCCCGATAACCTCCATATACTTCTCCATTTTGTCCAAATCGATCGGCAAGACTACTCCCAAATTTTTTTATTATTAGTATAGCCAATATGGTTGGCGAGATACATGCAATTCATCCTGATAGTATAGGTCTTCCTAACATCTATTCTTTTCTTCCATCGGCAAGATAAAGTTTGTGTATTGCTGATAAAATCTTTGTCGGTATGACATGTATGCTTGAAGTGACATGAGGATTTATCTCCAATAGTATTACTCATGCTAATAGGCTTTCGTTGGTGAGATGAAAAGCCTTATCTGCTTGGATATGTGTTCTTAAATTTTTTGATTGTTCTGACACAGTTGACCTTTCGCCTATATGCAAGAAGTGCTTCAATTTGAGAGGCTGTGACTTTTGGATCAGGAAGACATGTACCATGTCCTACCGATGTGAACTATCTGTTTAGAATCTTTAACTCATTGATGACTAGAGGGATTTTTAATGTGTCATAAGGCCAAGCCTAATGGGATCCTTGGTGAATATGGTAAGTGGAATGGATTATATAAATTTCTGCTGCTCCTAGAATGTGGCTATCTTGTGGGGTTCATGAATATAAGCCACTAAAAGTGTGAAATTTTTTTATAGTCCCAACAATGTTTGTATTTGTTTCTCCTCCTATCATTGTTTTTGATCTTATGATTCCTCCTCCTCCTCCTACCTAGGAGACCATTCTTCATCTAGAAATGATTGTGAAGGATACTCTTATGGTTGAGGAATATCCTCTAGCCTCTTCTCAAATTGCATCTTCAAGTGCCCACAACCAACATAATTGGCTTGTGCATGAGTGCAAGCACAAACAAAAGGATTTGGCTATGGAGCACACCACATTGCAAAAAGGAGGGGGATCCAGTGGTTTTTGTCCCTACATCCTCTATTTCTATTCCATTTTCTTCTTCTGATTTTTTTGCTTCGGTTCCCATCACCTCTATCTTTCTTTCAACTCATCTAGTGGGTCCTAATGATGCTCACCACAAAAGGGTGCAAGTTTTCATCGCTCCCTCCATGGATCCCCCTCTCTTGATGTCCCTCCCAAACATTTCTCTTTCCTCATATCCCATTGACATGTTGAATACAATGGAGGTGTCTACTACAACTTTGTATTCTTCCTCCTCTACTTCTACTTTTGATGTAGGAGCATCCAGGGTGTAAGAGCAATCTTGTATCAACTGAAAAAAATATTATTTTTGAATAAGGGCTAAATTTGGAAACTTACTATTTTTAGTAATTTTGTATTTATGCATGTATGTTCACGAAATATTACATAGACCTCTAGAATGGTAAATTGAAGCCAATGGTGAAAAGTCCCTTCAATATTATTTGTCATTTGAGGGATTAAAATTTCGATTTCCAAAAATCTTATTAAAATATTTGAAATCAATTTTGAAGCACTTAGAGGCTCTAGAAGGGCCTAAAAATTGGTAGAAACAAAAAGTAGTCTACTTTTAGGTATTAATTTTGGGGATGCACCTTCTCAAGATCTTTCCAAAAATATATTATAATTAAAAATTAACAATTAAATTAAAATTTATGACCCCATGAAGTTTCCTTACCAAAATGAATAAAATTTTGAAATATCTTCTTGAGGAATTTACACTTTCCAAAAGATTCTAGGGCAGTTACACCTTCCAAATAAAGGATGTGAATGGGGGTTATAGAGGAGTGAGTATAGTAAAGTTTATTTTTGGCTCCAATTTGCAGATTCAAAAGTTTATGTAATCAAAAATCCCTTATGATGGCAATTGTAATTTTGTAATTTCATTTTCATTTCAGTGATAATAGAAAATATTTGCTTCCTTCTTACAATTTTTCTGTGTAATTATCTATTGTTGTTGTTGTTTTTAGATTGTAAGGAGACTACCCTTCATCAAGTGGTACCAGAGTAGGTTTTCCTGAGTGTGTGAACAAATTGTCGAACGGGAGGCGATTTGCAATAGGACTTGTGGTTGTGCGTTTATGAGAAAAGTGATCAAAATCCCTCCACAAAGAAACTGTGGTGGTGGAAGAATTTTTTTTGTACTAGAAGAGGGTTTTAGAGCCCTATAGATACAAGTTCAAGCATTGCAAGAGGAGTTGTTTCAAGGATTTGAGCCAAGAAGAGGGGATGAAAGTGAAGATAAAGCTGAAAAATGAGGAATAGTTTGAAGAGGAACAAGATGCAGTAGATCCAGAGAAAGTAGGATTATTTAAGGCCATCTCGAAGATTGGAAAAAGGAAAAAGATTGATGTTTCTAAATTTTGTAGGAATCTTAATCAAAAGAGTTGATTGATTGGATCAATGATATGGAGGAGTAGTTTTAGTACAAGGAGGTGGAAGATCTTAAGAGGGTCAAATTTGCAAAGACTAAGCTAAAGGGTCATGCAAATATTTGGTGGAAAGAGGTACAACTAGAAAGAAATCAAAGAGGAAATGAGAAAACAACAAGGTGGGATTGGATGGTGGACAAATTAAAAATTGTACAAATCTAAAAATGGTCACAGTTATTCAAACTTGTTAATTAATTAAATAAGAATTATTTAATTAATATTCTAAAGTCATCTACATATAAATAAATTTAATTATTTATTTATATTGTTCATTTTTCCAATTCTTCTAGTTTAATTAAATAAATAGTTTTATTTAATTATTGATATTTTCCTCTTAATTGAATTAAATAAATTTCATAATTTATTTATTTGATTATCATTTTTTTTCTAAGTTTGAACATTTAAATTTAAACAATGGAATATTCATTCTTCACTTCACATTTAAATTAAATATTATATATTTAATATTTTTTTCACCCCACTTAATTAAATATTGTAAAATATATAATTACTTATCTTTTTCACTTCTTACACTTAATTAAATATTATAAAATATTTAATTACTTATCTTTTTCACTTCTTACACATAATTAAATATTGATTTATTTAATTTTGGAAACTTTCATTTGCACATGTCACATATAATTAAATAAATTTATTTATTTAATTAGCAATTATCCTCAACTTTCAACCAATTTTCATAAATGAAAAGATAAATGCCATGTTTGTCTCCATTTTTTAATGAGGATGGTTTTGTGGGTTGAAAACATTATTCCACTTTCCTCTCAACCTTCCACCTTTCTCTCAACCTCTCCATCTCTCACCATTCATCTTGACAAATTTGAATTTCAACCATTGATCTCCGCCAACTAGATTCTTTCCTTTCGAGAATCTATAAATATAGTCTTCTCGTAAGTATATTTGATCCTAGATTTCATGCGTAGTTACTATAGTTGCATTTGAATCAACATATCACCATTTTAGCAATTTCATATCATAGTATCATAGAATTTCAAGTTCATAGCTTAAAATCATTAACAATGGACATGCATTTTCAATCAATCTCATTCTCCTAAGTTGTCATTTCAACAAGTTGTTGCTTGCACAACTGAGAGCCAACAACTTTAATCAAATCCTTGGAGATAGAAGACGATGGGATGAATTTGAAGGAGCTGCTATTGTTTAGAGTTTGCATTTATGTTTTCTAGATTAGTTTCTTTCAATATAATGTCTCATTGGTGTGTTAGTTTAATTTTTTAGTTAATCACGCATATTAAAACTCACACATTTTCGGCACCCACCGTGGGGCATCCCCCCCATTTTTAATTTCTTTTATTGCAGATTTTTTTGACAGGTGATGGACTGGAGTCATGCTTTAGCACATACAAGCCTCTTTTTAGCGCATCCCCGAACTATTTCAACACATGCTTGGACTGTTCCAGCACATCCATGGACTGTTTTAGTGCATCCATGGACTCTTTTGGAGCATAGATGACCTATTTTCATGCATCCCTTCTTGATCATTTAGCACATTTGTTAACTATTTTGGCGCATAGACGACTTGTTTTAGTGCATCCCTTCTTGATCATTTAGAGCATTTGTTAACTATTTTGGTGTATTGGTGGCCTATTTTAGCATATACAGGGGTTGTAAAAGCAAATTTTGATTCTGACGCAATCCGCGGACATAATTTTTCAATTTGGTTTAAAAAATAAAATGAAGCAATCCTAGGATAGAAATTTAAAATCTAGAATTTATCAATCCTAGGATAGTCACCAAAATTTATTCTATGCCAGTTAAAATGAATCCAATGCTTGTTGTGAAGCAACATCTTTACTTAGTGTAGAAAATTGTCATTTGGATTTAAACTCAACCACTTGTTTGTTGTGATTGTTGGGTAATAGGTTTATGCTCTCCCCTTTACTAGGTGACAAAAACACTAGACTTACCTTTTCCATTTTATGTATTTCATGTTTTATTAAATCCTTTAGAATGCCTACCATAGTGGGAAAAATTACTCACCCTATGGGAACAAACTAAGTGGGAACAACCAAAGTAGGGTTTTCCAACCCACTATAATCAAAACTGAATTTTGGGGAAACCCATATTCAACGAAAGTGAGCAAGATAACCATCATTAAAATATTTGTTCTAAAGATTGAGAGGTCTCTTAAGGGATTTTATCTATTGCCATGCTGAACGGAAACCTTTGCTACGAATCATAGTGTAGAAAGCCAACTGTGTTAGTATCCAAACATCATTTTAATCACGGTGCAAGGGGAGGGAAGAATCTGCCCCCAAGACACTCACCATATAATCACCACAGATTATTTGCTCACTGGATTGAGAAATCTAACCTTGAGTACGCACCTAGAAAATACAAAAACACGGGCGCCCTCTAGGGGGTGACACGACTATGTGAGTCAACGCGATTTTAAGCTATGGGCTATGATTCCTATGATGACCTATTTGACAACTAAGAGTGAGTGTTTGAATTTTTTATCTTATGAAAAACCTATGAAAATATCAAGAACATAAACTCTTTGTTTAGATTTTAGGATTAATAAAACAACTATCTACTACTCTATGTTGTGTTTTTCAAATTTAAATCAGATTAAGATCATCCAAAAATATCAAACTATCAAAACATTTATGTCTTAGAGAAATAATTGGTAGGTTTAGCACATATGTGCCTTGTTTCATTGCATCTGTGCTCTATTTTAGCGCATTTGTGCCCTGTTTCAGTGCATCTATGCTCTGTTTCAATGCATCTGTGTTCTGTTTTAGCAAATCTGTGCTATGTTGTGGCGCATTTGTGCTCTGTTTCGGTGCATCTGTGCTATGTTTCAGTGCATTTGTGCTCTATTTCAACACATCTATGCTCTATTTCAATGCATCTGTGCTCTATTTCAATGCATCTGTGCTCTGTTTCGGTGCATCTATGTTATGAGCCTAGGTAATTTTTTGACATTCAAAAAATCAGTCATCTTATTCTAGTCTTTTTCTATGCTCAAGGTTTGGAAGTTTACAACTTTTGGCAAAAATTCCCTAGAGAGGAAGATTAGAAAGCCAAAGAAATCTCTCGGTTATAAGAATTTATTGAAGAAGAGGAATTTTTTATACCAAAGTCGAAAGGTCTTTCTTGAACACATGACCTTTATTCATCGATATCACGATTATGTTAGAGGTTTCACTGACGATTATTCTGTAGAACCTTTATACTCACGAGCCTTATTTCAAAGAAGAGCCCTTTCTCAAAGGAACAACCACAGTTAGTGTATTTGTTCTTCTTATATTCCCCAAACAATAATTGTATACTCTACTCATCCTAATCAATTTCTTCAATAGAGAACTCAAGCACATTAGGCATTTATCACAAATCCATCTTTTTACAAAGCTACGATCGAACTTCACAATTTGCAAAAATATCTTTATTTTGATCTCTGGTTTAATTCCCACAAATACGATTTTCATCCTTTCAATGAGGGAATCACGAGCTAAAGATTATAAATATCTTAAGTCATAGAATCTTCATTCTATCTTGACTTTCATAGCCATCAAAATTGCACTATTTCATTCTTTTGATCAAAAGTTAGTAGAAATTGGGCAAAGCTTATGCCTATTGTCATGAGATCTCGAAAACACATAGAAAAAGATGAAAGAGAAAGTATACTAAGCAAAATGGGTGATAATAATGATATGGAAGAGAATCCTTTTCATAATACTAAAGAGATAATGGAATAAAAGCTTCAAGAAGTGGAGCAGGATCCCCAATTCCATACTCTTATGGAAAGGATTTTAGAACAAAACAAGGAAAGATATTTCCTTTCATTAGCTAATCAAGGAGATAAGTTACCTGCCGATTTTGACACAAAAGGAATTAAAGAAAATCCTAAAGCCCCTCTTAGTGATTTTAATGCTCTTACTCTATAGTAAAAAGCATTACAAATGAAAATGAAAGAAATCCAAGGGGGTACAACAAAGAAGTTTGTTTTGGATGATATATGTCCTTATCCATTTGACAAGATTCTTCAAATGATTCCTTTTCCAAAACATTGTGAAATCCCTAAATTTGATAGGTATAATGGGAAAAATAACCCCATTGAGCATGTGAGGGATTTCTGAAATATGAGCTTAGAATTTTCTCATGAAGATACCTAATTAATGTGATTGTTTCCACGAAGTCTGGGTGGAAAATCCATGGAGTGGCTTTCAAATATCACTCCCCCCATTAGAAAATTTGAGGAGTTGATAAATAAATTTATATCACAATACTCCTACAACATCCAACACCAGATAACCATGCTTGATCTTTGTAAGGTGAAACAAAAGGTAGGGGAATCTTTCACCACTTTTTAACAAAGGTGGAGAAGGGTATTTGCTTGATACTCCCATCCTGTTCCTGAAACAGAAAAGATGGAGATCTTTATCAATAGTTTGAATCAAGAGATGAGTTACAGACTAAACCTTCACTTTCCTCAATAATTTGAAAAATTGATTGAAAAAGCGATTACTATTGAAGGTGCTTTTGTTAAGTGTGGATTTTTGAAAATTGATAAAGAGGGTTCAAATTCATACAACAACATCAACAACAATAGTAACAACAATGACAAGTCACGATTTTGGACTCGAAATAAAAATGTTGTGAATGTGAAGCCTACCGTCCTTAATGTATCAAGTGTCCAACATAGCAATAATGTTAGAAATTCTAGTACCCAAGGAAATGTTTCCAATCAAGGGAATGTGACCAATAATCATGCAAATAATTTTGGCAATAATCAAAATTCAAATGTGCCCAGATCTTCATATTTTTTGAATCGACGAAGTTTTACTCCCTTGGGCCAATCTTTGGAATCCATTCTCAAATATTTATTGAATCAAAATGCTATTACATTGTCACTGCAAAGAGATTATGAGCCTTGAGTTAAACCACCATCATGGAATGACTCACACTTTTTTGATTATCATAGGTGTAAAGGTCATAAGACAAATAATTGCCAAGGGTTAAAGAATGTTGTTCAGGATTTGATTGATAATCGTACCATTACTGTTGAGGGACATAATGTCAATCATGACCATCAGGAATTCAAGGATCCTCTCCATAGTTATCAAAATGGGGAACCTTTGGGTGACAATGGCAAGAATGTTAATTATGTCCATGACACCATTATCAATCATACTTATACTAACGATCAACAAATCAATGCTATCTAAATCAAAGGTAAGAAAGAATATTGAGAGGTCAATGCTATGACAAGGGGACAAGCCAAAATCATTCTCAAAGGAAGCTCATCTAAAGTAGCAGTTCCTCCTCCAAATCCATACAATTTGGTTGATCAACTACGAAAAAAATCAGCCCAAATTTCTATCTTGGAGCTCTTAAAGTTATCAACTACACATAAGGACATTCTGTAAAAGGCACTTGTTGATACAATTGTATCTCCTGATCTAGATTTCAATAAATTTCAAGCCATGGTGGGAAACTTGTCCTCATCCGCATGTTTTTCCTTTATTGAGAAGGATGACTCATCCATGACCCATCCGCATAATTCATCACTCTACCTAGAGGTTATGGTTCATAAAGCTTGAATTAGATGTGTCCTAATAGATAGGGGAGATAGATTAAATATTTGTACTTTGAAATTGGTCCTCACTTTGGGATATTCTGAAGAATCTATAGATCCACGAAGGAAGATTACAATCAATGCATATGATGATGAGAAAATATCTTCCAAAGGCCTCATCATGCTACCAATCAGAGTGGGACCCATTCTGAAGAATATCTTTTGTCAGGTTCTAGATTGGGATCTATCCTATAACATACTCTTGGGTAATCCTGGATCCATGACATGCAAGTTGTTCCATCTACTTATCATCAATGCTTGAAGTTTCCATATGATGGACAAGAAGTAATGATACCTGTTGATCACATTAGTAATCAAACTTGCTCTAACCTAAGAGCAACTCAGGAAACACTCATCCCGCACAATAGAGAGGCTTTGGCCATCTCTAACTCTAAATACAATGAGAAAGCATGAGAAATGATAAGTAATTTTGGCACCAAGCTAAAATTGAAAGATAATGGAGTGGGAGAATATTCTTTATCTCTCTCTAATCTACCCATATCTCCAAGATCTCATGGTCAACCATCAACATCCATACAACATGCTACAATAGCTTTAGCCTCAGTTTCAGCTCCCACCACCAAGTTTAATGGAGTGTTTATCAAAGAAAATGAAATAGAAGATAGGGCTATTCTTGATTGGCTCTAGAAAGATGAAGAAGAATCATTACAACATATCAAGTTACCCACAAAACAATATGGAAAAGGTTATGGGATCATGCAGAAAATGGGTTATGAAGGAAATGGCACTATAGGTAAAAGAAAAGAGGGTATCATTGAACCTATCCGACTAAAAACAATGCACCCAAAGGATAAGACTAGGTTAGGATATGGTGAAGATACAAAGGAAGAAGTGGTACAAATAATGTCTAAAGAGGAGTTAGCTAAAACAATCCTAAGAATTCAAGCAAATAATTTTGACACTAACTCTAATGAATATGAATGGGATGACTTCTTTGATGATACATTCATCTCTGAGAAAAGGGTGGATGTCATACACAAATTCAAACCCACATTCTTACAAGGGGAAAGCTCAAGGCCTTCGCTTGATTATGTTCTACAAAGCGACCATGACTCAAGTGAGACCGATTTGATTCAAAGTGAGATAGATCATCCATAGGAGGATACCATCCTAGACCTCTCCTATAACGAATTTAATAATAGTATCATGACTCTAACGACAAGTGACCTTACTCATCCTAATGATCCATTTCCTCTGGTCCATCCCGAACTCATTGATTGGGAACAAATCGCACCTATTGATGTCCCAAATTTTCCTAATGATGAAACCATCATAAATTTCCTTTGTTCATCCCATCCAGAAACAAGTTCCACCAGGGAATCACAAGATTAGAGTTTTCGACAAGAAAGTGCCAAGTTTCTCAACTATGAAATAAATAATATAAAAGAAAGAACTAATGGTGAAAACCTAACAAAGGCAGTATTAGATCAAGAAAAGAGAAAAATAAAAAGCGTATCCAATAGTGAAAACCTTTCAAAGGAACTAGAGGATGGGAAACTTGACACTCTCTCGAAACATTACCAGGAAAGGTCTTCTATTCTAATAGAACCAACAGAGGCACTCGATATAGGTACTATGGAACAACGCAAATTCTTGCAACTTGCTGCATCTCTAATAGAAGAGGAAATACCAGGATTCACAAAATTTCTCAAGAACAATCAAATCATTTTTGCATGGTTCTATGCAGATATGCCTAGATTGGATCCATATCTCATCATGCATCATCTATCTATTATACCGGGGGCAAAACCTATGAAGTAGAAACTCAAAAAAATGCATCCACATGTTGCATTGTTGGTTAAAGAAGAGTTAAAGAAGCTTTTAGATGTTGGATTCATTCAGTCTATTGACTATGCTGAATGGATCTCCAATATTGTACCTATTTCCAAGCCAGATGGAAGGATTAGAATTTGTATAGATTTCAGGGATTTGAACAAGGCATGTCCTAAAGATGAATTCCATTTTCAAAACATAGACATGATTATTGATTTGACTACTAGACATGCGATGTATTCATTAATGGATGGATTTTTAGGATACAACCAGATAAAGATTGCACCACAGGATCAAGATAAAACAACGTTCACATGTCCTTGGGGTACCTATTACTGGAACCTAATGCCATTTGGGTTGAAGAACATAGGAGCTACATACCAATGTGCAATGACAACAATTTTTCATGATATGATGCATAAATTCATGGAGGATTATGTTTATGATCTCCTTGCCAAATCTAACACTAGGGAGGGACACACAGATATCTTATCTAAAATTTTCAAAAGAATGGAACAATTCAAAGTGAGACTTAATCCAAAGAAATGTGTTTTTAGAGTGAAATCTGGAAAGCTGCTAGGTTACATTATATTAGAAAAGGGAATTGAAGTGGATCCAGCTAAGGTACAAGAAATTCTTGACATGCCACCACCAAGGAACATTAGTCAACTATGCTCTTTGTAGGGACAATTACACTCCATCCGAAGATTCATTGCCCAACTGGTGGATAAAAGTTTACTATTCACTCATCTCTTACACAAGAATGTTCCATTTAAATGGGAGGACAAACAAATGTGAAGCACATTTGATTAGATAAAGCGGTATCTCATGAATCCACTAGTATTGATTCTTCTAGTGCAAGGTGCACCATTCATACTGTATATTTTTGCCACGAAAGTGTCCCTAGGAGCATTATTGGCACAAGAAGACAACTCAAGAAAGGAGCGAGCAATTTATTACATCAGTCAAGCTTTGACAAGTCATGAGCTAAATTACGCATTCGTTGAAAAATATTGCTTAGCAGTAGTGTTCACTTCTCAAAATTTATGACATTATATGCTAGCACATTAAATAAAGCTTGTGGTTAAGATTGATCCACTCAAATATCTTCTAAGTAAGGCAACCTTAACTGGGAGGTTGGCTAAATGGGTCATGAGCTTGAGTGAATTTGACATTCATTATGTGGATCACAAAGCTATAAAGGGACAAGTAATTATGGATCAGTTAGCATAGGCACCAATGCCAGTAGAACACCCAATATACATTAATTTTCCTGATGCTGATGTATTCACAACAACTATTAAGAAATCATGGGCACTCTACTTTGATGGTTCCTACACTCAACATAGTGCAAGAGCAGGAATTATTTTTATTACACCTCAAGGAAATGCAATTCCAAACTCTCATTGGCTAATGTTCCCTTGCACAAACAACATAGCTGAGTATGAGGCATTATTAATTGGCATGAGAATTGCAGTAAACTGGAAAATCATAGAACTTCAAGTTTTTGGTGATTCAGAACTTGTTATAAATCAAATCAATGATGATTATCATACTAATGATGACAAGTTGATATCTTACAAAAAAGTGGTGGACAATTTCAAGAAATACTTTTTTGATATCAAGTTCATACAAATTCCAGGTATTGATAATAAAGCAGGCGATGCAATGGCTACAATAGCATCTCTACTCTAGTTGTTAGAGAATCGAACATGGTACGATTTCTTGGTGGAAAAATTATTTTCTCTCGCCTATGAAAATCCAGAAACTCAAATCATTTGTCACTTAACCAGTTTTGATTCTCCCTTATATGGCCAAATTTACACTTACCTAAAGGATACTATTTTACCTTTAGATTTTTCTAGAAATCAAAAAAGAAATTTCATCCATCAATCCTCTCATTTCACCTTAATTACTGACATTTTATACTAGCGTGGTCTAAATGGTACTCTCCTTAGATGTCTCAAATGTGATGAATT
Source organism: Sequoiadendron giganteum (assembly GCA_007115665.2). Classification (NCBI taxonomy): domain Eukaryota; kingdom Viridiplantae; phylum Streptophyta; class Pinopsida; order Cupressales; family Cupressaceae; genus Sequoiadendron; species Sequoiadendron giganteum. The sequence goes on from CM021100.1 coordinate 893,551,941, forward strand.
AGAAAAATATTTACAAGAGGTACATGGTGGAATTTGTGGGACACACTCAAGAGGACTAACCTTAGCAAAGAAACTTATGAGATTGGGTTACTACTGGCCGACCATGGAGAAGGAATCATTCATCTTTGTGAAGAAATGTGCAAAATGTCAGATTCATGGGAATCTCATTCATGCTCTAGCTCAGGAACTACAACCCTTCACCACAACATGGCCTTTCGCTTAGTGGGGATTGGATCTAGTTGGAAAGATACACTGATCATCTTCAAATGGACATAAATTCATCATTATAGCCACTGATTATTTCACTAAATGGATTGAATTTGTTCCCCTAACAACTATTACTGACAAACAAATCTCTTCATTCATTTTAAACTATATCATCTGTCGATATGGTATTCCCAACTCCATTATCACAAACAATGGAAGACCCTTTAAAAATCAGGATGTTGATGAGCTATGTGAAATATTTCATATCTAGCACAAGTTTTCTACACCTTACTATCCATAAGGGAATGGTCAAGCTGAAGCTTCAAAAAAAACAATTATGAAGATTTTAAAGAAAACAGTAAATGAAGCAGGTCCTGATTGGCATGTCCAATTAAATCCACCATTATGGGCATACAGAACAAGTATTCACACACCAATAGGTGCTGCTCCCTATGCTTTGGTCTATGGAGCATAAGCTATTCTACCAATACAAGTTATGTACCGTAGCTACAATCACAGAGTCAAAACATGAAATTTTCAAGTGGGTGACTTGGTTCTTAAAGAAAACCCTCGTAATCAACAAGATCGGGAGAAGAAAGGCAAGTTCGAACCTAATTTGTTGGGCTCATTTGTTATCATTGCTGCATATGGATCGGGGGCATATCAGTTGTCAACATCACAAGGGGACTTGTTTGAAGATCCGACCAACAACATTCATCTGAAGAAGTTTTATGCCTGAAAATACAAAAACAATATAAAAAATCGTGAAAAAATTAAAATAAATCAAAAGAGGAAAAATACAAAAAAAATCAAAAAGAGAAAGAAAAAAATTGTTGCCTTGATGAAAACCTAGCAAATAGGAATCTTGGTAACAACAAAAAAATCATAAAATTAGGAAAAAGTGCAATAAAAACAAATGGTGAAAACCTGGCAAGTAGGCATTGTTTGTGATTTTTTTGTCTCTCTCATCTATTAGGATTACATTTTGCATATCCATCTTTCATCGACATCACATTCACATCATGTGTCACAACATCTCCTTGAAACGATGAGGATTTCATCATGGCTTGATGATTAGGGTTATCCTTAGTAGTAGTTGTGTCTAACAGGAATCAAAGTACAAGGTCACCAAGGGGGAAATTCGCTTCTTGGAGCTTTCTAGCAGGTGATTGGCAACATGCGTCAAGAATCAGAATATCAGGAAACAACAAAAGTGTCCAATTAAACTGAGTTTACACGACTATTTTGACAGATAACTAAAACAAATCGGATGATCTTAATCTGAATAAAATGAATGGAAAACTTAAAGCATAATGTGAATTGTTGTTTTAAAATTTGATGACATCATATCTTTGGAGTGGTTCAATGATGTACTAAACTAGAATCACAAGGAAGGAGTGTGATTTTCTTTGCTTGTTGTCTATAAGCTAATCATTAGTATTGTGTAAATTTGTTGTGGGACATGCTCTACAATGTATCATTGATGACATTTCATAATTTGCATAAGGAAATGGTTAAATTATGTCTATTTATGCAAAAAATACTCAAGGCATCTTGTTTCAGTTATACCTCGATGCTTGTATTAATTTGCTATATCAAAAAAAAATCATGAAAGCGGTACTCAGGTCATCTTGGTGCTAACATACCCTTTGATGCTTGTACTAACTTTCAACATATCAAAAGACTTGATGATGAAAATCAAGTGCAACATGGAATGACAAAAAGGAGAAGGATTCGTTACTACATTCTAGGACTGCACGATTCAATTAGGTTTGCATTTTGAAGGCTATCTAAGATAGATTTTTGAAGGTTGGTAACAATTTCATATATCCTTTCAAAACAACAATTGAGTAAATTTGGACATTTTTACATCTTATTCCATTATCATTCATTGCATATCATTTCACCATCACTCATTTAGGTTATCATTATTATTGCATTTGCATTATTGCATAATCGTTTCATTATCATTATCATTTATTTTCTTTTCATTTAGTTCATCATGATCATTATCCATCATTACATATCATATGCATGGTCATTATTTTAATCATTCATTCATTATTATATCATTTCATAACATTAAAATTTACATTTTCATTTATTTCACATCATTTCACATACATATACATTTATAATAAGGTTGCATCCATTTCATTTATTTCCTATCATTTAGGTTATCATTTTCATATCCATTGCATCATATTATTACATAATTATCATTAGTTCACCAATTGATATTATTATCATTATTATCATCATACTACATCATTATTTATGTCATGTGAATATCATTCATTAAATATTACATCTTCATAATCATCTCATTTATACATTCATCTCATTTCATCATAACTTTTCATTTAGGTCATCATTTCATTGCATATCCATTTATATCAATTTTTTTTCATCATTGTTAGGTCTCGTTCATTTAGTCTACATCATATTATTTTTCACATCATCAAAATCATTCATCATTATATCTTGCATTCATTACATACGTCAAAGAAAAATCATCATCTTAGAAATCATTTCATCATATCATTTTTCTTTTTACATCATATCATCATTGCATCATCATACATAAAATAAAAGCATCATTTGCATCATCATCATAAAAATCATACATGACATAGCATATAGAAATAAACATGCATCCATAATCATACATCATAAATCATCCATAACATATGCATAATCAAATCACCACTGCATCTCATAAATCCATCAAAACAAATGTCCAGGAGTACAAGCATATCAAATGTTTCAACAAGATATATAAAATACAATGAATAAATGTGTCAATCAATAATCACTAAGGGGCATCTGGTCGAGGCACATGGCTGCTACTATCCCCTGAGGCAGTAGGTCTCGCTAGATCTATGCTGCTAGAAGTTTTGAGCTCTCGTTTGATTTCCTGGCCCACACTCCTAGTGGCACTCTTGGAATGACTATGTGAATGGGTCTGAGACCAAGTACCTAACATTGTGAAGGCAATCCTCCTCTTAGGTGGTACTACCTCAAAGTATCTCATCCTGTAATACTCAGCCTCCTGAGCAATATCCAATCTCTCTTCTACTACCTCTCCAATAGAGGTGCTCTCGACATATCTCAAGAGTCTCTCAGCTACCCCCTCGGCCTGTATGCATCTCTCTTAGAAGCTATCTCTCTCTATCATAAGTTGAGCTATTTGTGGGTCAGGAGGTGGTGGCTATGCAACCTATTCCTGCAATTGAATGATCATCACCTATGGCTATGCTAACTAACTCTAAAGAGTTTGAACCTCTATCTACAAGGAATCCATCTATCCCTGCAAGGGAGCCTTGATAATAATCCATGGAGCTGAAGTACTCAGCTGATCCACTACTCTCAATGTCTATGGCCTTGTACTGAAGGGTAGCTCAAAGAAAAACCTTTGTCGTCCACCCCCACCACCTCCATCATCCCCACTGTCATCACTATTGTCATCTAGGCTACCAGAGTCATCCCCCTCCTCATCAATATCCATGGTTGTTACATCTTGTACCCCTACCTGAGCCTCTCCCTGTGGTTGTCCTACTTTTGCCTATGCTTGTGACTTCCCTCACCCTTGTTGGATAGCTAGTCCTCCCAATAATGGGGTAGGATCCTCTGAGATGGTGAACCTTGGAAAGGGATGAGTGTAAAAGAAAGCTACATAGTCATCCGTCATCCCTGCATCTGTCACCTCTGGGTGCATCGCCCAGTAATCCGGATGTAAATCTACATACTCTTCTTTATCAGCCTCTATGGTCACAAATGGACCCCACTCTGCCACATCCTCCCAATGCCTGACATAGTATTCCACACCATGTGGAATCATCTATACTGATCGAAACTATCTCAGAACTTGCATAACTAGAAACTACTTGATGATAAATGGGGTGTGCCCAATCAGGTATCAAAAGGAAGCTTGTTATCATCTGCCTCCTAGGGGTCACAGTCAAGATATAGTCTCCAGATGATGGTATCCATGTCATCTAGTACCCTCCACCAGTACTCTAACTTGCCCAACCTCAGCTAGACAAGGGGACCTGTGTAGGAATAAACATATGGAAACCCAAGGAGACGATCTCTTTGAACAATGGGATGAGTGATCACAATCCGCTCTCATTACCATATCTATAAAAGAGTAACTCCATAGGAGAGACTCTTCCCATATGTGTACACGACCTAATGAAGATTTTGGTATAGATGGGAAAGCATATAGGACCCACATGCATATCTGGTATGATGGAGAAGTATGTCCTCCAAGATCTGACCCCACTCGAATGATAGTCCCTTTGACCTGCGATTAGGACAAAGGAAACAACCAATGAAACCTACTAAAACTGAAGGTAGTGGGGCATATCTCTCCACCATCTCCTTCCATGGAATCTCATACCCACCGGTACGAGGATCCTGGAAGATTCATCTGAGTGCATCGGTCCCCCCAATCTCCTTGTGATCATAGATCACAATCTCACCAACTATAGGAATACCCAAAATCTTGTATACATCCTCTGGAGTGACGATCATCTCTCCTATGGGAAAATGAAAGGTTTTATGCTCGCTATGTCACCTCTCAGCTAAAGCAGTCAACAACACCCTATTGACTCGATATTGCAGGATCCTCAATAATGGACTCAACCCACACTAGTATATAATCTCTAAGTCATCCTGCGACAGCTGAGGAACCATCTCCTAGGTATAAGGAAATCTCTCTTTGATCTGGAGGAGGTTAAATTCCTCCTTTATAACATCATCAAGCAATCATGCAAATCAATCAGCAAGCAATCTCTAATCAAATCACTACATCAAGCAAAATCATCAATTACATCAAACAAGCAATCAACTCAATCAAATCAAATCTTATTTGTTCTTCAAGCAGGAAGGCAAGTAAATTTTCATCTATTTGTTTTTCATATTGCATGGAAGAAAATTTATTTCTCATTTCTACTATTTATTTTTCATATCACAGGGAAGCAAATTTATCAATAATTTCATGTATTTTGTTTTTCATATCGCATGGAAACAAATTTACCAGTCAATAGACTCAAATCTATCATCTAAATACTAATTTTTCTTCAAGCACGAAGACAAATTTATCAAATCAAGCTAATCTATGATGTTATTCAATGACATATAATCAATTGTCTAATCTAGCAACAATCATCAAGTGCATCTCAATTTTTATTCAAAATTGAAATTCAGTAAAAATCCATGGATGTGCTAAACCATGTATGCACAACTTTAATCCATGGATGCGCTAAAATAGAGCTACAATGTGCAACTCTATCTATGCATGATTCTATCTAGTCTACGTGCTAAAACAAACCTTCTATGTGCTAAGGCACCTATGTGCTATTTTATCAAATGGATGCGCTAATCTATCTCATCAATGTGCTCTATCTCATCAATGTGCAAATCTAGTCTATGACCTAATCTAGCATCCTACATGGGCAGAATTTTTGGATGCGCTACTTAAGGTGTCCTATGCGCTAATCTATAGATCTATGTGTTACTGTTTCACATCTATGCACTACTTTGTATGCGAGAATCTATCTAACTTATGCGCTATACTATGGCTCATATGCACTAAAGAAGTACGTTGAAAATCATAAAAAAAATTAAAAAATAAAAAATGTGTGAAAATCGATCAAAAAAATTTACAAGGAGCATCAAGTCGACTTATTGGAGGTCTGTACGTAGCCGGTCTCTGATAGCGGCGGGCTCGCTTGAATCTGTGGTGCTCATAATGGATCGACATCTCATTTTTATCTCTCAAAGCTCTGAAAATTACTGCAAGTTACCATTCAAATGATAATGAATTTTCACTTTTTCGACCTTTTAAGGAGGTAAAATTGAGAAATTATTTGTATTTTTACTATGTAAAGTGCTATTTGGAGAGCTAAATCACCAAATCTCTCCGAAAATCATCTAAATTCTTTCAAATCATCCTCATCATCATTCAAATCATGTGATTTATCTCTCGAAGGGGCATATAGCATCGGTAAATTAGTAAAATTCTAGGGCAAAATTCTTTGAAGCAATGTGTAAAACACATCACTTCAAAGAGGGCCAAAATGTACACATCTAAAAATGGTCACAGTTATTCAAACTTGTTAATTAATTAAATATGAATTATTTAATTAATATTCTAAAGTCATCTAAATATAAATAAATTTAATTATTTATTTATACTGTTCATTTTTCCAATTCTTCTAGTTTAATTACATAAATAAGTTTATTTAATTATTGATATTTTCCTCTTAATTGAATAAATAAATTTCATAATTTATTTATTTGATTATCATTTTTTATCTAAGTTTGAACATTTAAATTTAAACAATGGAATATTCATTCTTCACTTCAGATTTAAATTAAATATTATATATTTAATATCTTTTTCACCCCACTTAATTAAATATTGTAAAATATTTAATTACTTATCTTTTTCACTTCTTACACATAATTAAATATTAATTTATTTAATTTTGGAAACTTCCATTTGCACATGTCACATATAATTAAATTTATTTATTTATTTAATTAGCAATTATCCTCAACTTTCAACCAATTTTCATAAATGAAAAGATAAATGTCATGTTTGTCTCCATTTTTGAATGAGGATGGTTTTGTGGGTTGAAAACATTCTTCCACTTTCCTCTCAACCTTCCACCTTTCTCTCAACCTCTCCATCTCTCACCATTCATCTTGACAAGTTTTAATTTCAACCATCGATCTCTGCCAACTAGATTCTTGTCTTTTGAAAATCTATAAATACAACCTTCTTGTAAGTAGATTTGATCCTAGATTTCATGCATAGTTACTATAGTTGCATTCGAATTAGCATATCAACATTTTAGCAATCTGATATCATAGTATCATAGCATTTCAAGTTCATAGCTTAAAATCATTAACAATGGACATGCATTTTCAATCAATCTCATTCTTCTGGGTTGTCATTTCAACAAGCTGTTGCTTGCACATATGAGAGCCAACAACTTTAATCAAATCCTTGGAGATAGAGGACGATGGGATGAATTTGAAGGAGTTGGTATTGTTTAGAGTTTGCATTTATGTTTTCTAGAATAGTTTCTTTCAATATAATGTCTCATTGGTGTGTTAGTTTACTTTTTTCGTTAATTTCACATATTCTAACTTATACAAAAATACATTTCATTCTTCTGGACTATGAGCTAGATTTGTTGAAGAAGATGCAAGGGTTAAAAAAAGGTGAGAAAATCTATCAAGGAGTATACAAAAGAGTTCTATCATGTCCTAATTAGATTAGACCATTCTAAGGCCAACAAGGAGAATTTTTTTGATTATATAAACAGGTTGAAGCTGAGTATCAAGAAGATTTGATTCTAGTAAGAATGTCAACCATTGAAGATGCATATTGGTAAAAAGTGTAAAGTTATGTCACACTTTCGGTCAACTTATCAGCACAAGTGAATTTTAGTATTTATAGCTAAACATCAATTTTGTTCAAACATATGATCTAGAAAGATTTATTCTATATAAGTTAAATATGTCCATACACTAGTATAGAAACAACAATATATGACTAAAAAAATTACTAAAAACTACATATAAATGACCAAACATGATCAAGTGACCATTAGTAGTTTATTTCTAGTCATTTATAATGTGACCGAATTGATGACTAAATCATTTTTAGTCATTTATTTGTTATTTTGATTGATCAATTTGGTAGTATATTTAGTCATTGATTGCAATAATCTAGTCACTTATTTAGTCATTTTTTATTCACTGATATATTTAGTCATTGATTTTTGTAATTTGGTCACTTATTTAGTCATTTTTTATTCACTGGTATATTTAACTGATCACTTATGTATTCGTTGATTTAGTCATTGGTTGTTGTAATCTAGTCACTTATTTAGTCATTTTTTATTCACTGAAATATTTATTCATTAATTTAGTCATTGATTGTTGTTAACTAGTCACTTATTTGATCATTTTATTCACTAATTTCCATCTATTGGTAGTATATTTAGTCATTAATTTTAATCATCATTTTGATCAATTTGTTTCTAGTATATTTAGTCATTTTTATTCACTAATTTCATTGGTCATACATTTAGTCATATTTATTCATTGTTCACTGATTTCTGTCAGTTGGTAGTATATTTAATCAATTTAATTATTAATTGACATCAATTACTAGTATATTTAGTCATTTAATTGACTAATATTTGAGGATTTAAACATAAAAAATAGAAATACACATCAATCATCAATTGCACACAATAAGATAGCCATTGAGAAGGAAAAATTATTGAACTTTATTAAAAGAAAGGTGTTCTTACAATTTGCACAAGTCTAAAATATCTATCTTGCTTGAAAACTTATTAGAAATAGAGTTACAATTTTTATTTTTAGTCACAAGACTAAAATCTAAGTTACAGTGCACAGAAATGACAAGAAAGAAACTTCTCCAAAAAAATTCTGCAATGATGGAAATGCATGCTCTTGGAGCCCTTCAATACAAGCACATGCCCCTTTTATCTCTTAAAACTTCTACAACATGGGCTATCTTCCTGGAGGAAGTTGTAACATGTAGAATCCAAGAATGAGAGTGTTGATCGTGTCCCATAAATGAAGCTCTCTCCTTCAATGCAGTCAATAATAACCCTAGATTCTTTCCTCCTTTATATGCAACATGCCATCTAATATGAGAAACAAGGTGCTCCATTTTCTACCATGAATGAATTTGTGCCTCAATACAACCAAAAAAATTACTATTAGTCTTAATTCAGAAAGAATAAAAGTGCATTGTATATTGCAAGTTTACAAAAGTAAGTCCAAACACAACAAAAAGATAAATCAATTAAAAAGTTGTAGCCTTGTAGAGAAATTCCTTAAATAGAGTATTTAACATAGGCCTAAAATATGCATATTGAACGCTTGATTTCAGAACCTTCTTCAAATTTTAAGGAAGGTAATATGCTCGGATTATAGAATGAAGTTGACATTATAGAATGAAGGCTATCAACACTAACCAAAATGGAACAACATTATCAACAAAAATTTCCCAGAAACCAAGCCCAAGAATGCCATAAGACTTAGACAACAAAAATGCCAACCCTAGTTTATGTGTTTTCTTAGTAAAAACTTGCACCATAAAAGAACCCATTTATACATAAATTCTAAATTAAATTGATGAGAAAAGATCTTTGATATCTGTTGATCATCAAATCTTGTGCCTCTTTGACAACCTTATGGAAAATTCGGTGAGTGGGGGACCAATTTGTGCCTCACTGAATGACCTCCAAGAATTTTATAGAAAGTCATCTCTTCTTTGTGTTGGGGGAAAAGGTAGAAATAAATTCAAGTAAAACATGAAAATGGTGATGGGTCAAAGCTTTTACAATATTTCAAACCTTAACTTATTCCTTATAGCTGATATGGTAGACGTAAAATGTTGTAGACCCTTCATTGTTGGGAAGAGAATGAGCAAAAAAAGCTTAGTGAATGCACAATCCAGTATTTTAAATCTCCTCATGGGAAACACCCATTAAGGTCTAATCAAACATAAGAAAATTCTATAGATTAACAAAAATATCCAGAAATTACGAAACCCTTTTTCCTTTTACGACATAATATGGAAAGAAATAAACTTTAACAGAAAATGGAAAATTTTAATAGACATAATCCGATTTCTAAAAGCTAGCATTCAACATAGAAGATTTAACAACATGAAAATTAGCTATCTGACCTATCAAATAAGCATAACACAATGTTTTTAACATGAACGAAATATAAAAAATAAACTTGACAAAGGCTATAACATGCACAGTTTCAAAGATTTCTCTTAAATAAATTGAACTTCAATACTATATGAATTAAAAACAAAGGTCGAATGTTAATCTGATGATAGTTTGAATTAAAATATAATATGCTAGAGAATAACAGTATTCTATAAATCCTTCTACTTCTGAAAATATAAACTCTCTAATTGATCTATCTCCTTTGAAATATTTTCGAAGTAAATTTTTCTAACTCTCTACTTATGTTGCCACCCCCTTCATTTATAGCCAGAAGAAAAGAACACCACCACCAACACTCCAAAAGAAAAAAATTCCAGATGTCGAAACCTAATAGCCCATAATCCAATCTTAGATCTTGATTAGATCACATAAATCTTTTCTCAATAAGTCCTAGCTACTTCATTAATGGTTTTAGATATTTAGCAAAGATAACTAAGAGAAAATAATTAGATTTCTAACATAGCCTAGCAGAAATCTGATCGATCAACCATAGAGATTGATGATGCAGACTCGAAAGTTCCATCTTGAAATCAAAATACCCATCATGTTCTAACAAACTTCACTCGAAGATATCACTCCATAAACTAAACAAACTGCCTGAAGAGAATAGGTGACATGTCAATTAAGTGGGAAATCTTGGATTTGTGAAAATAGCTTCAAAGAAAATCCTCGCCAAGCTGACACGTGCCCCAAATTTCACCTAAAGGGAAAATTATATGTAAAACTTGTGTAGCCACCATGTGGCATATTACACACTTTTATGAGTAGTCTTTCTTCTTTAAGTGCAGATTCATCCTAAAGATGGAAAGTGTAAGGGTCAAAAACAAAAAAGATTAAAGGAAAATTTGATTTACAGTTTTGCTGACTCATAGGGGGCCTTCACTTGCAGAGGCACAAACCTAGAGCTCTAGTAATTTCTAGAGTTTGAGGAACGCATAGTGCTAGACTTCCCAATCCAGATCAGTGGGCCAGATGAGAGTGTAGAGAATCTTGTATGCTTGAACAAACTCGAGGACTTTGTTAAAAGAGACACCTCCCCACCTTGATGAAACAACCCTGATGTGGTAATAGAGACGAGAAAGGGGAAGGATATCCTTCTCGACTTTATCAGCATTGGGCAAAAATCTTAGACCTGGGAGTGTTGTGGAAGTTTTTGTTTTGAGTTTGACTACATTTGTGATCTGCCCAATTGATAGCACACCCTGATCTAGTGATAAGGTGAGCAATACATAATCAATAAAAACATTGAACTCCCTCTTGATCTCATTGACCTTCCTATTCAACATCACCTGGCATTATTTTCTTTTTGATGTGACCTTGTGGTAGTTAATTAATTTTCTTTCTCTTCTTGATGTGGCCCTTCAATCAAGAATTTTTGCATCTCCTAAAGCTTCTTTAGTGGCCCTGCATAACCTGGAGATCAAATTATTTGATTCTATGGCCTGGGGAGCATAAATTTTTAGAATTTTGTCTACCACTGAGCCAACCTTCTCATCTAATTCCTGATAATCCCTTATAAACTGCAAGACTATTTTTAGGGAAACAACTACAACTATGATCCTTTCCCAATGCATGAATATTAGTCTTTTCAATATCAGGAGGATCCTAGATCCTTGCATCACAACCAATTCTTGATGGAATTGAGATTCCCCTACCTTTATGTTCTCCTCCAATTGGCTCTTCTCCTGGAGGGAATTCATTAGCTTGGAGCTCAACCTTTTGACCTCCTTTTCACAAATCTGCAAAATAGACTCAATCTCCTGCTTCTCTTGCTTGGCCCTTTCTATTTCTACCTAGGCCCTTTGTAGATTGTCAGAAGCCTAAGATCAGATGCTATCCAATTCCTTCTACATGTTCTCCTAGATAAATTGATATTTTTCATTTGTCTGATGTTCAGTAGCAACCTCACCCTTTAACTTTTCTATCTCGGCATAAACTCGACTCTGCTCACTTTGGGCCTCCTTGAGCAACTTAGTTGTTTCGCCCTACTAACTTTGTATCCACCTTATGTGAGCCATCTCCACATCCTTTCTCTTGATTTCCAACTACAACTTGTTCACCATACCCTTTACATTTTCCAACTCTACCTCGCACTTCTTTAATTTCTTTCCAACTTCTTATAATCAGTATAGATCACTTTTTGAGTGGCTTTAGCCAAAACAACTTTGTCGCATGGGATATTTTCACTTAAATTAATTCCCATAGCTCTGATGTAATATTCCATTCACATTTCTCCCTCTTGCTTGGATGATAGAGGCTTCATGGTAGCAATCAACAATGAATTTTGTTCTTCATTGAAACGTGCCTCAATCTTCTGAGCAACCAGTTGTGTCACGGATTTTATTTGCAATTTATATTTTATAGTCTGTCGGGCTATCTTCATCACATCCAAGTGACCTCAGAGGCTCTATGAGTTATCAATACTTTGTGCAATGATAGAAGCACCTGGAGGTATAATGAAAAGGGTGACAAAAGGATAAGCTTAAGTTGTATGAGATTACAAAGATGCAAAGGGGAGCATTATCATGAAAAATTGTGGGATGCCATATAGGGATTGAGAGGGGGAACACTTATTGAAGTGAAAGGGGAAGTGGCTAGAAATAGATACATTTTCTTGAAAGCAAATGGGTTTGGATAAATTGGCACCATGGGCACTTCAGTATTTTCAATGGGAGCCCTTGATAGGGAGATTGAAGAACCAATTGTGTTCAACGTGGATGATGCTCACTTGATGCATGGGCTTTAAACATCATGGGGTTCATTGTTAAATATGGTTGAGGGTTCATTTAGAATGAAGAGATTGAAATCTGTAGATGGAGGGCTCTTTTCTACAAATGAGGGTGGAGGAATAAATAAAGATGTAGAGGCAAAAAGAAAAGGGGGAGAAAAACTTACCTAGGATGCTGAAGTCAAATATCTTGTTGGAGTAGACTCCACTTCTTCTCCTCTGCTTGATGCACCAAGTTCACTTAGGTTGTGGACTCGTCTCCTCTTTGTATGAGTGTAACTAGTAGATTCAGATCCCTTGGCAATTGATCCCACTAAAACTTGGCCTTCGATAGCCATAGAAAACTTTGAGGATTGTCAGGTCCTTTTTCCTTTCCCTCAGGTGCTAATAGAAGATGTGACCTATGATTCCTTTTGTTTTGACCCTTTTCCTTTATCGGTCTCCTGAGGCTAGGAAGTGTAGAGAAGAAGCTCTTTCAGTTCAATCTCCTGATTGATCTCAAGATTACTATCCTTAGTGTCGACCTCCTTGTCATAAATTTGGTTGAACCTTTCATCATGTGTTTGAACATCCCCATGCATGGAATTGAGGATCTTAACTTCCTATCAAAACCTTCAAAAATCCACCCTCTTTCTCTCTAACCACCCCATACGCTTCAATTGTGTACTTAAGGACTTTCCTGTCGGAAGGCTCTACTGGTACTCCACTGTTTGAACATAAAATTCAACCCATGGTGGTCGGTCAAATGGTAAGAAGGATAAGTTGATGTAGAAATCTAGCCTCTCTTTGGTTGGATTCTTTATGGATTCAAAAAATTCCACCCTATCATGCCTTATGGTCGAGAGGTGCCTTATTGGGTTGTAGCTCCAAGAGTTGCAAATGAGAACCAAGGCTAGGAACACCAATTTTTTAGTGAGCATCTCCTGCACCTTCCTTTTCATAAGTGTTACTTGACTGTTGGAAATGGTGAGGGGAATTGGGTAAAGCCCTATCTTGTGCCTTCTGATGCCATAGGAGTTGTCAATAATAGTTTCCTAATGACATGCCTCCAAAGTGAAAACCCTATCTATTACCAATTTAGGGAGCCTGAAAGGCTCCTCAACAAAACCATGGAATTTGATGAAAATTAAATCCACTCCCAAAAAATAATCCACTGGGGTTTGTGAGATTTTTATACATTGCAAGACTTTAGGGGAAAATGGCTCAAAGGGCATGGGGACAAGAATACGAGCAGTGGCCTCATGAAATAATCCACAAACTAGTAATAATCCCATCCCTTTAAAAGCACATGGGTCCAAACCAAAATTGGCTGGTACAACCCCTTTACATCAAACCTAAATACTGACAATTGTCTCTTGAGAAATTCACATTTTTTGTGTAATACCAAATGTGCCAAAAAGGATAACACCTAAATTTTCATTCAACGCCATAATTTTTCAAATTTTCAATCATATTTTTAGCTATTATCTCAAAAAAATTGAAATACTTTTGGATTTTTTCTCTCTTGAGTATAAAATCCAAGCCCATCTAGAAAGGATAAACACTTTCATCATCGTCATAGCCATATACATAGCCCAACATCACAAAAATGGAATGTATATCTAGTTTAAATTTCTTGCATGACAAAGGGAAGAGGATTTGACCTCCTTCTATCTTCTCATTTGTTCCACTTCATAAAAATGTAAATATTTAGTTTTGGTTATCCAAAAATATTCCATCATTTCCTACTCAAAAATCTTAGCACCCTAGTTTGTAGGGATACATAACATATCCTGGATTCTCATTGCACAGATTGTAACCCTTATTCTACCACCGAATATAACCCCCGCTTCCTTGTCAAACCTCTTGCCACATGCATCGACCACCTCTAGACATGGGTGTACAAAAGGAAACATGAATTATGGAAAACCACAATTCCAAATCCGTAATGAAAAACCTTTGGTTGCCCCATATTTGAGCATCTTTTGTAATGTCCCTTCCCTAAGAATTTTAGGTTTTTCCACCAAATTTGGGTAAAAAATGTTGTCTACAAAATCTAGGATGACTTCCTTCTTAGCATGGTCGCTTTCCTGTACATATTTGGTATGGGAAAAATGTTTATCTTCTGATGTTGGGACATTATCAAATGAATCTCTCCCAAAAATATTGGAATAGCCTGGTCTTATAGATGAAGCTCCAACCTATCTACCCGAATTTGATGCTTTTGCCATTGTTATGCTAAAAAATTTGGAAAGAGCTTCTTCAGAGAAATAGTTGTTTGTTGTCTTTGTTACTGAGAAAAAAATTATTTTGGGTAAATTCAATTCTCTTGCATGTACATGCAATAAGGCACTATCATTACCACTTTCCTCTTAAATGTTGCCAGTGAGGTGATACATGTGGATTATGGATTTGTATCCCTCAAGAATGCCAACTTCGCCATGAGAATTTAATTAGTAAATTCTCCTCACTGCCTCTTTCACAAATAAGCTTTATGTATTGAAAAGTGTGCTTTTATCCATGGGAAGCATGCTTTGAGTGGTGCAAGGTACTTCAAAAAGCTATGCATTTTTAATTTTTTACAGCTTAGCGTGTTTAATCAACGTATTTTTCATATAAGAAAGCAAGTTGGTGTTGATGATGGAAATGGACACATGGTAGCAATCGGTACACTTGAGCATTCATTCCCAATGCTTGAATTTATTTCTCAAGGCTTGGTGCTAGATTTTTCGTATGATTTATCTCTCGTCCTCCAGTTGCTTTCATATTTTCTCGATCGTTGTCCCATGAAGGATAGATTTTTCATTTGTTGAGCTCTCGAACACACGTTTCCTATAAATAGCTATGCCACCTTAGTGAAATATTCAATTGAAATAGCTCTTTTGGTTAGCAAACTTTTCCTATTGTATCTCATTCTACTAGCCTTAGCTTGTTTGTTGCTATGTCATCTAGACTAGGAACACCCCTTTGGATCCTACCATGAAGGCCACAATATTCCTTCATGGGTGAGATTACCAGTGACACAATTAAGCACTTAGTGAGGAAGAATTATTACCTCACTATTGTTGTGTTCAAGTGGGTGCTTGGCAAGGATTATGTGAAGGATGAAAACCAGCCGCAATGCAAATCCAATGTTGTATCTCGCTTTGTGGTCTCCTTACTTGACTTGGACATCTCCAGACCTTGGATAATTGAGTTGTACCACACCATGTTTGACTCTTTATATTTGGACAGACTCAATGAGATCATGCAAGTGGCTATCCCTGGTGGTGGTATGTTGAATTCCATGGACCTTTGTAGGCACATTGATTATGGGGAGGACATGATCTAGTTTCCCTTCCTTACTAATTTTTGCACTATGGACCTTGAGAGGCATCGTTCGATATCCTAACATGTTGCTTCCTTTTTGTTGAAGGATTTTGGCATGGAGAATGTTCTTAGGCTGGACTAGAAAAACAATTCAATTTTTTGGTGTATAGTCATGGGAATGAGGACTGAGGTTCATGTTTTGTCAAGCCTACATGTGCTATGTGTTGACCCCCCTTTTCCACCCTACTAAAGAAGAAGAAGAAGAAGAAGAAGAAGGAGAAGAACCCAAAAAAGTGCCATTTTTTATTACTTAGCAATAGTTGAAGGCTTTAAATTTACTACTTTTTGCATGTCACCTCTTTTTTTTCCTTTTTGTAGTGTAACTCCTTTTGGGTTTGAGCAAGAAAGCTTTAAGCTTCTCTCAAAGCTTTGAGTTCCTATTACATTATAAATATTTTAATGGATATAATATAATATTATTTTTCTTATTCATGTGTTATTCTCATGGCTTATTCACAAAAATAATCATATTCTACAAATTCTTTACATATGGTACATAACTGTAAAAAAATTAAAATAACTTGCATGCTTTAATGGAACAATTTTAGATGAATACCATTTATCGGTACACAGAATGTTTCCATCCATGTCTTCTAGCTCATATGCATTCTTTTCTTTTCATGTGTGAATGTAGAAGGGACCCATCCATAGTGCTTCAAATTTTGCATGTTGCCCTAGTTTTACAGCACACTCATCGTACTTTAGCACTATGCTTCCCTCCCAGAAATTTGGGTTGGAGGCCCTTTTATCAAACCATCCTTTGACTATCTGTTGGCGCCTGATCATGGCTCCATATTATTTTTCCCTTTTTTCTTCAAGATTTAGGATTTCTACTAACCTTACTTTGATTTTGCTGATTTCTTCAACTTCCAAAGCCTTTAACATTTGCAATGCTAGAATTTCCATAGAAACAAGTAAAACAACATCCTTTCCATACACTAGTTCATAAGGAGAGACTTTCAAGATTTTTTTGTGTATAATTTTTTTATCCCATAAAGTATCTCGTAGGTGCTTGTGCCATTCCCTTTGTCTATCTGACCCAATGCACTTAATTAATCTAACGAGATTCTTGTTGGTCGATTCTACTAGCCCATTTCCTTATGGGTAATAGTTCAATGAGGTCTTGAGGTAGACCCCATACTTGAGAGTGAGGTTTGACATCCCATAACCCATAAAATCTCGTGTGTTATTAGATATGATAGTTTTTGGTTAATCAAACCTTACTATCAACTCCTCAAGAAAATTGAAAATTTTAGTTTTTGTAGCATTTTTAGAGCAATGGCCTCCTTCCATTTTGTGAAATAATCAGTTTTCATAATTATCCACTTATGGATATCACTCAAAATAGTATTTATCAATTTGATGAAATCCAAACCCCATTGAGTAAAGGGTTCTTTGGTTACAATCGGGCTTAGTGGCATGGAAAACTTTTTCCACTTACCAACAAAATATTAGCACTAAGTATATTTTCGCACCAGGTAGTGTGCCTTGGAAAAAATGGAAGTCCAATAATATTCTCCCTCTATTATTTTCAATATAGGGACTACTATGGCACTCAGTTAAAACATTTTTTGTGTGCAGCTTATCTAAGCATCAAAGGAGGATTCCATCATAATTCGTTTTTAAAAAAATCCACTCAATTAGTACATACCTAGTGCCTTGCAGTGGTAGTAGTGTCTTTTGTGAGGTGGGATGTTAGTCAGGTGTTGCCCCTTTTTCATATATCATTGTTGATCCATTACCAATGACTTGTTGGACTCAAACTAATTTTTATAGGCCTTCTCAGTTTCTTCATTTGCCAAGGAACTTAATTCTTGCACAAGGTATTCACAAAGACCTCTTCCCCAGACTAGCTTAGTTAGTCGAATGTCTACATCGTGTTCTAGGATCTTGGTAATCCAGTTGGCCCTCTTTTCAATTATTTTTCCCTCAATGATATACTCCCAAACACTAGGATGGTCAAAGAGAATGGTGATTTTGTTGGCTGATACAAGGTGTTAGAATTTTTTAAGGCTTTTAACAATAGAAAAATCCTATTTCTTAAAAAAATCGTATCTAGCTTCATATCCTTTGAGATTCCTAGAGTGGAATGCAATGGGATGCTCTTTTCAATTATCTCCATCTTTCTAAGTAAGCACCAAAGCTATGTTGTTTTGGCTGATGTAGATGTAGAGCAAGAAATCATTGAAGAATTATGTGTTACCTAACATCAAGGCCGCAAAGATGGCTACCTTTATTCACTTGAAATTTGTCTTGCCTTCAGGAGTCCATTTGAACACTATATTATTCCTTAACATCAATGTGATAGGTCTTGCGATGCCTATGAAATATGAGATGAACCAGCTAATGAAATTAATCTTCCCTAAAAAATACTATAGCCCCTTATTGTACACTAGCAAAGGTATCTCCATTATGTATTTCACCCTTTCGGGATCTATAGCTATTCCTTCCTTCGATACCACAAAACTGAGTACCTTGCCTTGGGGCACTTCAAAAAAACATTTCTTAGGATTTAAGGAAATCATGAATTGTTGGAATTTCTAGAAGACCCTTTCCAGATGATTAAAGTGATCATCCTTTGATTTTGAAAAAACTGTTAGGTCATCTAGATATACTAGAATAATTTGATTAATCAATCCCTTGAAAGTGATATCTATTGCTTGCTAAAAGGTCACACCAGCATTGGACAATCCAAAGGGAATTTTTGAGTATATGAATGTTCCCCACTTGGTAGTGAATGTTGTTTTATGTTGATCTCCTTCTTTGACATAGACCTAGTTATAACACGAAAAACCATCAAGCAACAAGAACATTTTCGATCCAACCATGGTCTACAAAATCTACCCCATTGATGGAAAATGGTAGTGATATTTTAGCGAATCTTTGTTCAAATCCCAGAAATCCATGCAGAGTCGAATATCGCCATTATTTTTCTATACTAGTACAAGATTAGACACCTAGGTGGAATGTTTGATTGTGTATACGATCCTTTATTCGATTAGTTTGGTGAGCTCTTGTGCCATCAATTCTTTGACCTTTGGATTGACTTGCCTTTATTTTTTGTCAGACAGACTTTGAGCCTTAGGCCAGGGCAATAGTATGTTGAATTATGTCAGGATCATATCCTCTTAGATCATCATAAGTCCAAGATACGACCCATTCTATCTAGAACATATCCCTTTTAGTCTCTCTTTATCCTTTTATGGAACGACTCTTCTGAATTTTAACTTTCTATCATTTCTGACATCAAGATATTCATAGTCTTTCTCATTCGCAGTGAATCTTTGTTTGTTATTTCTCGCGTCTTCATAGTCAAAAATATTTTCAAGAGAAATCAAACCTCGAGGGAGATTATTTCCTTTTAACTAGATCACTTGCCCTCCCACATCTTCTCTTGCTTTGGACTATGACTGGTCAAAATATTTTGTAGATTTATGTCAAAATGAGGCAATTTGAACATCATCCTCAAAAACTGTTTGGACTATTCCTAATGGTTTAAAGTTGTATGGTAACTGAGACTAACTAGTTTGTGGGCACCGGTTGTTGACTTCCTCTTTTTGAGGCTCCTTGATATGCATTTTTTTGATAATATGGCCTTCCTCCTTGATAGGTCTGCATGGGAGGCTTTGGAGGTGCTACTTTCTATCTTCGAATGAGGACTAGCGCATTCATAAATGACCCGCATGAGATTCTTCATATCATTGACATCCCCTGCTAGCGAAAAGGATCCCAACATGCTTGATTGTGTTCCAGGGTAAATGTACATTGATGGTGGTATAGTCGACGTGGTTTCTTGTAGAGCTGAGGCACTCCAAGTTGCTTCTTCATAGGGTTTTCCAAAGATCTTCATGAACATGGGCATTGGTAGATGCAGTAGAAGCTTCCCGACATTGATCAAACTTTTTTCCATGCACACAGCTAGATTTTATGCATCAATTAGAATATATCCTCCCATAGACTACACCATGACCACGATACCTAAATTAAAATACTTTAGAAAAAACATGAACACCATAGTGGTTGGAGGCTTGGCAGTCATAGGGATTCTTTGCCAGATTTTGTGAAACTTGGTGTTGAAGTCGCTCATGGCCTCTTAAAGGGCCCTTTTGATGGTGATTAATTGCTACAGAAAAGAGGAATGATCTCCCTTTTTATAAAAGAACTTGAACAACTTCTCTCTGAGTTGCTCCCAAGAGTGGATATAATCAAACGCCAAAGACCTATACCAATCCTAGGATTTTCCTTTCAAGGACATAGCTAGTAACCTAAGAGAAACATTCTCTTCCATGATTTTATGTAATCTACATACCTCTATTATATCTTAGAGATGTTTGGAAGGGGTCTTAAAATCCTCACTAAAAAACTTTTGGATGGCCTTGAGAGAATTGGTGAGTATGGTGGGCCATATATCTAGGGGCATAGGTAGCTGTAGTGGAATACTGCTATCACAAGTTACAAAATTTCTAGGAGCGGGGGCACCTAGATGAGCCATTAAAAATAGATTCTTATGGATAGAGTGCACTGGTCTTTTGATTTGTAAAGCTTGACCTCCTGGTGGAGTTGATAAGGCTCGGGATCTTGGGCTAACACTTCTTGCCTTGTTTGTTCTTACATGTGATATGGAACCTGTAAGTTTTCTTCTTCTTGATATTGAGGAAAGTAACTGGGAGTATTCGAAATGAACTCTTGAAGATGCTCTCATTTGGATTCTGGGCATGAAACTTCCAGCCTATCTTCTTGGTTTGATTTAAGAAATAATTTTGACTTTTAATCAGACGTTCAAAAAACTTCAGTCCCACTAGGCATTCCAAAAAAATAACTATTGATCATCAAATCTTGCACCTCTCTGACAAAATTATTGGAAATTTGGCGAGTGGGGGACCAATTTGTGCCTCACTGATTGACCTCTAGGATTTTTATAAAAAATCATCTTTTCTTTGTGTTTGGGGAAAAATCTAGAAAGAAATGCAAAGAAAACATGAAAATGGTGATGCGCCAAAGCTTTTACAACATTTCAAACCTTAACTTATTCCTTATAACTAATATGATAGACAAAAAATGTCTTAGACCCTTCATCATTGGGAAGAGAACAAGCAACAAGGGCTTAGTGAAAGCACAGTGTCGTCTTTCAAATATCCCCATGGGAAGCACTCATTAAGGTCTAATTAGATATAAGAAAATTCTAAAGATTAATAGAAATATCCAAAAATTACGAAACCCTTTCTCCCTTTACGACATAATATGGAAAATGGAAAAATTTAAAATAAAATGAAAAAGTTCAAGACCTAATCTGATTCGTGAAATATAGCATACAATATAGAAGCTTAACAACATGAAAATTAGCTATCTGAACTATCAAAGTAAGCTTAACACAATTTTTTTAACATGAACAAAATATAAAAAAAGAAACTTGACAAAGGCCATAACATGCACAGTTTCAAATATTTCCCTTAAATAAATCGAACTTCAATAATATATAAACTAAAAAACAAAGGTTGAATGGCAATCCGATGATAGTTTGAATTAAAATAGCATGCTAGAGAATAACAGTATTATATAAAACCTTCTCCTTCTAAAAAAATATACTCCCTAATAGATATGTTTCCTTCAAAATATTTTTGAAGTAAATTTTTCTAACTCTCTACTTATGTTGCCACCCCCTTCATTTATAGCCATAAGAAAAGAACACCACCACCAATACTCCAAAAGCAAAAAATGTCAAACACCAGAACCTAATAGCCCACAATTCGATCTTCGATCTTGATTAGATCACATAAATCTTTTCTCATTAAGTCCCAACTACTACATTAATTATTTTAGATATTTATCAAAGATGGATGTCAAAAAAAATTTGGATTTCTAACACATCCTAGTAGAAATCTGATCGATCAACCATAGAAATTGATGATGTTGACTCAAAGGTTCCACCCCAAAATTAAAACACCCATCACACTTCAACAAACTTTTCCCAAAGAGATCACTCCACAAAAAAAACTTCTTGAAGTGAATAGGTGGCATGTCAAGTGAGTGGACAATCTCATATTTCTGAAAATAGCTTCGAAGAAAATCCCTGCCAAGCTTACATGTGCCCTAGCTTGTGCCCGAAAGGAAAATGATATGTAAAAGTTGGCCAGCCACCATGTGGCATATTGTGCACTTTTAGGATTAGTCTTTGCTTCTTTAAGCATATATTCATCCTGAAGCCAAAAAGTGTAAGGGACGAAAACCAAAAATATTAAATGAAAAATTGTTTTACAATATCCATCTAGGAAGCTTTAACATCCAATTACTAACTTGATGTTTCATAACAAGTTTCCCAACTATGACATCATCTTTACTTAAGAAACCAAATATTGATCCATTGCCATATTAGATCTCACAACATTCTCCTTCACAAACAACAAATAACATATATTAATTATTTAGCAAATTCATTAATTTCCCCATGTAAGTAGACTAAACTAAGTGAGGTTGAGGGTTTGAAGTAGAGTACCACTTCTTGGTATGTGTTTGAATTTGATTACTTGTATCTTGAATGAAAATAGCAAGCTAGCTACACTCTAAAATCATTGTTACAAAAATAACCAAAAAAACCCCTTTAATTAAAATAATCCTTCTAGATATTTCAAGATAGGATATATTAGTTAGTTTCTAAAAGAGCTAATTTCACTATCCAAATAGCCATTAATCTATTTACTGTATATAATTTCCCAAAATTCAAAATTTGAATGTAATGAAACTAACCATAATTACCAAAGATCTGACACCAAAATGTAGTACAAAATGACCAGATATACCCTTGATATATTGATTTAAATAACAAGGAAAGATCAAACTAGAGACAACAATATAAAATTAATTAATTCACTTAACAAATAATTGAAAGAAAAACTTGGTCATCAATTATAACTTCATTCTATTGATCTTCAAAAATATTTTACAATACATTTCAAAAAAAAATCTTGACTAACATGTCAAAATGTGTCTTTTCAGTTACCCATTTTTAACATAAATCAAAAATTCTTAACTAACTTTGTTTACATAGGATTACATAAAAGAAATGAAAGATGAGAAATGAAGATAAATAATCAGATGTTCAAGTCCAGAGCACTCGCAAGATATGGAAGTCCATTACTCATCATAAGGTACCCGTGATCATTCAGATCTAACAAGGTCCTCTCTCCATGATAGTATCTGAAAGGCTTGGTACTTCACTACAAGGCCTATTCTTCTAGGAGAGCTAGATATTTCTACTCTCATTGGTATACTATGCAATCATGAGGCCACTTGTACTCCTGGATTTTTCATATGTTGGCCAAGTGACTCTTCCATCTGGTGTCTAATAACCCTTTTCCATCTATGATAAATTTTGAGTATCTAGGATACAGTGTAATTATTCCATCCAAAGTTAAATTGAGGTAGTGAAGATTTATCTCACCATCCTTCTATAAATTGGTGAGGTAGTTGGGAACAATTTTTCTAAACTCATCTATCCAATACTTGGAGCCTTTCAATTGATCATCATCCCTTAGTATCTTAGGCACAAACCACTTCTTTAGTGTGTGAAATGAATCCATTATTGCCTTGGTATTTTGGTCTTATGAAGATATGTATTGAAATTCATCTATGACCATTCAAACCATTTGCTCAGTAGGCTTTAAAGTTATGGGGACATCAACACTCCTTTGTAAGATTCTGCACAAATCTATTAAGGTGTGATGTAGAGGTTTCCATTTCTTGAATAAGGGGTCCAATATAGGTACATGGACCTTTATCTGATCAATTGCTTGTGACAAGGAGACATAACATTCATACACGTTTTCCAATTTTTCTATAATTAGTTTAACCCTATGATCCAAGATCTTTTCCAATACCCTGAGGGTTTATCTCTTTTCTCCTTCCTTTTTTTCTTCATTATTCTTTTTCAATTTCTTAATTTCTTGTTTTAACACATTTACTTGTTCAATAGTGATTGCACCTGTATCAGTCTGGATGGAAAGGGGTTGGTATATTGTTAATTTTGTGGTTTGGGAAGGACCTGCTCCCTTCAACTACTATTTCAATTTAACATTTTCTATGAATAACCTATTCACTTCATCATTCATATCAGTATATGCTTTCTCATAATCTACCAATATAAGTTCCATACCTTTAACCAAAACCTTAGTAAACATTGTTGAGTGCATTTTCATAGTATCTGCCTCCAATTTTGATGTGTCTTGAAGTGTCTTTACCATGGTATTCCCTCTCATTTCTTGTACAACATCAAGAAATCTTGGCTTTTCTATTCTCTTTTTCTTTGTCCAAAAGGCTAGGGTTTCAATTCTTGGATTGTAACCTGTGCCACTCATTCCCTCATCTGAATTGAATTCAGAAACCAACATGGGATGTTCTTGGCTTCTTACATGATCCAATAAGAATATCTTTTTTAACTCCATCCCAAGAATAATTAGTATATTTCTTTCTAAGACCAATTTTCTTGCTTCTTGGGGGCTAACAATAATTTCATTAATATTGAGTTTTTTAAAAGATTGGGCAAAAATATGGTCATGCTATGATTCCTCAGTGCCCATCTTATTAATTTGGAGTCCCTCAAATTATTTCATTTTAATCTTAATCAAAAAATCCTTAAACTCGGGAGTTTGAATAAAGTCATCATCTTCAATAAATCTAAGGGCAACAATAACCCTTTCATCATCATGCACTTCTTGATCATTATTCCCATGTACATCCACTATTTCTTCTAGTTTGTGAGCATCACTTGCAAGCTTAGGCGGTGGGTGATCAACTTCATCATCTTTAAAATTCAAAAGTACATCGACTACCTATTCAGTATCCCCTACTCCACTTATTTCATATGCCACTAAGGGGGCCACTCCATGTTTCTTCTACCTTTTAGGAATTGGTTTCTTAGGGGATGCTTTTGATTGTATTATGGAAGTGTTTGGTAGGGGCTTTGTGATTACAATACCACTTGATTTGATGGGCATCTTAGAGGGTTTTTAAGATTGACCCTCATGTTTTTTTTCTAGTTCAACATATAATATTTCAAAGTTGTCAATTATTAAGTTCATCCTTTTGATAGGATCCCCTTCTTCAACATAGAATCCTTGGACTCTAGTGTCCCTTTTCTTCTTCTCCTCCTCAAGCCTCTTTATGATTTCCCACTTCCTCTTCCTCTAAAAAAATTCATGAGGTGTTAATAAATTTCTTATTACATCTTCTTTGTAATCCATTTCATGGGTAATCCCAACTCT
The DNA here is from genome assembly GCA_007115665.2 of Sequoiadendron giganteum. Classification (NCBI taxonomy): domain Eukaryota; kingdom Viridiplantae; phylum Streptophyta; class Pinopsida; order Cupressales; family Cupressaceae; genus Sequoiadendron; species Sequoiadendron giganteum. The sequence continues at coordinate 893,577,278 of CM021100.1, forward strand.
AGTGAGAAGTGCATTCTTTATAAAATTAATTTTCCTTTTAGGATCAAAGACCCTTTATCCTCATGACTTCAATGAATACCTCATATTCAGATAGTTTTATAGTTCTTCAAGAGTGTTAGACCCTATGGTTAGCTCCTCACATTCAGTTAGGTTAGGAAGGAATGATCCCTTTCTCTATCTTTTCATATATTGCTTCATCCATAAAATTTTCCACATAAATTCTAAAAATGAAATTTGAATATAAATAAATTTAGGTAAAACATATGGGGCTTGAGGACACCTATAGACCGTTATTACTATTTGGTATACTAAGAAGAACTAGTCACCAAAATTGCGAGTGTGTCCTTGCTCTGGCTTCAATGCTAAATGTCTTAATACTTGCATGATTTTATAAGGAAATCATGGTGAAATATGACCAAGACTAGCCATGATCTTTATTATGAAATCATCATGAAATATTACATAATCAGTATTTTTACATCTACTATCTGATATATAACACTAGTTTTGTATAGGAAACCTATTCCCTTCATTATTGTTAGAAGATTAATCTTTACTTGGTAAAGGTTATTCTTTATTTGTAATTATTTAGTAACTTGTAGGAATATTCCAAAGGAATCCCTACAAGTCTTTTGTCTTTTTGTCTTCTCACACATGTGTGAGGATGACTTATTTTTTAATTCCTTTATTAAGGAATATTTGTAACCACCTCCTTAAGAGGTGACACTTTGCACACACATAGATGAATGGTGGCATTCATTGAGTTGGGAGTTACATTCTAACTCCTCCTTCTCACCTCTACTTATTGAGGTGCCTCTCCTCTCATTCTTCATTATTCAAGCAAGCAAGCTAAGGTTGAAGCTCTCTCTCTCTCTTTGTATCATTCTTAGGTATTTTGCCTCCATTCATAATATTGGGGTTTTTTCTTGCTTTTTCCCCTTATCAAATTCTTGTGCCTCCTCTTGATGGTGGTGGTGCTTGATTTGGCTACTCTCTCTTTGGTAATATTTTTCCTTCAAACAATGCTCATTGATTAGTTATTTCCTTTGTTCAATTTATTTTTCCTTTCATGGTATCAGAGCTTGGTATTACTAATCCTTTGTGAGCTACATTGTTGAAGGTTTATCAGATTTAAAAAGCACACCATTGGAGACACTCTAAGAGAAGAAGAGAAGAGCTAAAAGCTTAATCTTGTTTCTTGTTTAATATTTTTACATTCTAACCTTTGTGCAAGATTCCTTATTTAAAGATTTCTAAAAGTTTTCTCTTTTAATTTAAATCTATAAAAAAACCCATTATTTTTACATGCATATCTCTTTTCAAAAATCATTAATATTGTACAAATAAAAAATTATTTTCTTGGATTTGTTCATACAAATCTGTATGTATGTATATATTTTTTCAAAAAATCAGCGTTTTTTCAAATCTCTAACCCTGGTTTTAAAATATAAATCTTTATTAAAAATAAATAAAAAAATTAGGGCTCTATTCTCTGTAATTTTTTTTTGAGATTTGATCCTTTGCAGGTCGGAACCCGCGTCGCCTTGCTGTGCTTCTCTTGTGATATGAGCTTCTACTCCCGCCCCCTGCTTCGCACCACCTCTCTGCATTCTTTCAGCCCTACTGCTCTTCGGTCCGTTTTGGCTTCCACTGCAAAATTTCTTCCAACCCTCTCACCACCCCCCACCTACTGTCCAAACTTGCATTAAAACCACTTATCAAAGTTATTCGCTTTTCTTTTTTTAGTAAAATTTTTTTAAAAAGAAAAGCCCGCCCTTCTCACCCGCAGCTCCCTTATCTTCATTTTTTTCTTCTTTTCGTTTAAAAGCTTTTTCCAACCCCATGCATAAAGGCAAGGTTTCTTAAGCTTTCATTCTTTTAAATTTTTTAAAACTAAGTTTCTTATTACTTTTTTTAAGTTTTTTATATAAAGTTTTTTATAAATCTAGATCTTTTTATAAGTTTTTTAATAATTGTCTTATTTTAGAATTTTTTAATTTTATTAATATAGTTTTTCTTAATTTAAAAAAAAAGATATTAAAATAATTTTAATTTTTTTAAAATTTTAAAGTTTACTATAAGGGGTTTATTTTATTTATTTATTTTAATCAATTTAATATTCTTTTTCTTCTAAGATTTAATCTAATTTAACGAGTTTTTTTCAAGAAGGATTAATTTTGTTTAGTTTAATCGTTAAATTATTTTCTGCACAAATCTTTTACAATGTCAACTTTAATTCTAGAGATTAGATTAAATTCTTCTAACTATCATTCTTGGAAGACTCACATTTCTTTCATTTTTCGATTTAAACATCTTTTAGATGTAGCTATAGATCCTAAATCTAAACCAGGTTCGTCTGCATCCAAAGATGAAATCGAAAAATGGAATCTTAAAAATGAGGAAGCCCTTGGCCTCATAGGTATCTCCATGTCACCTGAACTTTATGTTCATATTGGGACATGTACAACAGCCTATGAAGCATGGGACAAACTCAAAACCATTTATGATAGTTCAAATGAATCAAGAAAAATTCAAATTCAAGATCAACTTGAAGATTTGAGGTATTCTGATTTTAAATCTATGGATGAATTTTTATTGAAATTTGATGCTTTAAATAGTCAATTGCATGGTTTAGGAGTAAAATTAGATAATCTTAGATTAATTCATCTTATTATTAAAAAGTGTCTTCCTAGGCAATTTCAACAATTCATTACTAATATTCATGCTCAATTAGCTATTCCTTCTTTAGCTACTCAATTAACTTATGATATTTTTCATGATTTATTAAGACAAGAAGAAGCTAAGTTAATTCAGTTTGGTACTCTTAAGTCTAATGAATATGCCTTTTTGTCTAATCATAAGCAAAAATTTAAACCTCATTCTAAACAACAACATTATAATTCTAAATCCCATTATAATAATGGCAATGATCATGGAGAGTTTAACTCTTCTAAGAGACCACATTGCACTTATTGTAATAAGGATGGTCATTGGCACAATAATTGTTTTAAAAAGGAAAATGAGAAAAGGCCTATGAATCAAAATAATCAACAGTTTCATAACAATGGTAATCAATCTAGACGTGCTTTTACATGTAGTTTTAATGTTTCTAAACCTTTTTGAATGGGTTATTGATTCAAGTGCATCTCATCATGTTACTTCACATAAAAATTTTGTTTTTTAAATAACTTCACAAGTACTTTATTATTGAACTTGATCAACCCAATAATAGTGTACTTGTTTTATTCAATTATATTTGGAATATGAAAAGAGGATATTCATGTAGTCATGAATGCATGAATATCGTCTTAATGTCTTAATTATACTTAATAATCGTTCACTTCATAGTATGCATTTCTCATTATTCCATCACAATTTTTTCTTAATATTAATTTTTATAACTTAAGGTGGCTTGGTTTGTGGATTTTTGATCTATTAAAATATTTAAAAGAAACCTAGTGTTTCCTTCTCAACTACATTTATGTTGTTTTGATAAAGGGAATTTGATATTTTATTGTGTCTCATTAATCTAATATTGTGCCTTATTGGTAAATTTTGCCTTCTTGATGGATTTATTCCATCTATATATATTTTTTGCAAATTAATCATTTTATCAAGTCTCAATGGAGCCTTTATATATATTTTATGCGCTAGACGCATTTGCAGTAATGTTGCATAGGGAGCCCTATCTATAATCAATCATATATTTTATCAAGTCTCATTGCAGTTTTTTTTTGGGACCCATGGAAAATATTTCCATCCACTTTGATGGTGTGCACTTACTTATTTATGATGAACTTAGATCTATTTTCTTAATTGATGGGGATCAAGTTCTTGAAACTTTTATGTTTCATTATTTTATTGAAGGCATTATGGTTTTTTTTTAAAACCATCTTTAGGACCAATTTTTCAATGTCCTTTATTATTAATCTTGATACAATTTCCCTTTACAATACAATGATGTAGTGAGAGGAAACCTAGATCTATTATTTCTATGTCTATATATTGACATTTTATAATTTGGGCTATACTTTCTTTCTATTTCATGGTTTCATTAGAAGTAAAAATGATCCAAATTTATATATTAAGCATAGTGAAAATGTGATTATTATTTTTATATGTTGATGATTTAATTATCACTTCTAGTTCTAACATTTTGATGAGTGATGTTAAGCATAGTGAAAATAATATTGTGATTATTATCAAGTCTCATTGTTCTACAAAAGCTGGATATAAAGGTAGTACTAATGCATCCAAAGAAGCACTATGAAGACTTGGGTCTACCTCAAAAGGGTCCTACTCCTTTATATTGTGATAATCAAAGTGCTATTGCTTTGGCCAAGAATCTAATTTTTCATGCAAGAACCAAGCACATTTCTCTTCAACATCACTTCATTAGAGAGACAATTGAAGACAAGAAAATTTCTCTTTTGTATTGTAAAGGTGAAGATCAAGTTGCAGATATTTTCACCCAAGCTCTTTGTAAAGATAAATTTCTCTTTCATTGTAAAAATATTGGATTACAACCCATTGAAGGGTTTGATGTAACCTCCCCAAGTAAAGCTTAAGGGGGGATGTTAGAAGATTAATCTTTACTTGGTAAAGGTTATTCTTTATTTGTAATTATTTAGTAACTTGTAGGAATATTCCAAAGGAATCCCTACAAGTCTTTTGTCTTTTTGTCTTCTCACACATGTGTGAGGATAACTTATTTTTTAATTCCTTTATTAAGGAATATTTGTAACCATCTCCTTAAGAGGTGACACTTTGCACACACATAGATGAATGGTGGCATTCATTGAGTTGGGAGTTACATTCTAACTCCTCCTTCTCACCTCTACTTATTGAGGTGCCTCTCCTCTCATTCTTCATTATTCAAGCAAGCAAGCTAAGGTTGAAGCTCTCTCTCTCTCTTTGTATCATTCTTAGGCATTTTGCCTCCATTCATAATATTGGGGTTTTTTCTTGCTTTTTCCCCTTATCAAATTCTTGTGCCTCCTCTTGATGGTGGTGGTGCTTGATTTGGCTACTCTCTCTTTGGTAATATTTTTCCTTCAAACAATGCTCATTGATTAGTTATTTCCTTTGTTCAATTTATTTTTCCTTTCAATTATTAGTCATTCCCAAACACATTATTTTAGTCCATCTCTTTATGTTTTGGTACAATATTAAATGACATAGCACATAGTATTTCCTAAAAGTGATGGGAGCTAAGTTCTCTCTTGCAAAAATCCCTCATGCAACCCTTTCTCAATTTCAGTAACAAAGTCATACTTAATGTTCACTTTAGGATTTTGTATCTTCATTTCCATCATCATGAGATAGATTGGTATGCTCTCTTTAGCATCTATTCCAAGCACTTGGAAAAAAGAAAAATAGGTTCTTTTGAAATATACTTGGAAGTCTTATATGTAAAATGGATCAATTTGGGAGGGGGAGATAGGTATCCTCCTATTATTTACACCCCTTTTCATGTGTAAAGGAATTTCATCACTCTTGTAGGTTTTTCTCAATATCCTATAATCCTCCTTACTTCTATCCAAGTCTATCTTAGAGATAACTTTCTTGTTTAACATAAAACACTCTATAATTGATTCTTTACTCAGCACCACTAATGGTGAACCATCTGGCATTCTTATAGTCCTTGTAGCGGGGTGATAATATTGTTCCAATACTTTAATAAAATCAACATCTACAAAAACATTTGGCACTATCAATTTGGCCAAATATAAGGTCCAAGGATTTGAAACTAGAATCTTTTCATCCCTTTTTTCATAGAAGTACCAAAATAGATCTCGTCCTGAGATAGGGATAATTGGGTCTCTACATCCATCGGTTGTATCTTAAACACCTTTTTGAATCATTTTTCTATAGAATTAGGTAGCACATCCAAAATGGATTTTCGTAGGGACCTCTTCTTTATTTTAGAAACTATGGACTCTTCCTTTTTACTCACAAGTTGACTTCTTTTGCATGGCATGATGAAGAATTTACTCCTACTTGATTTTTGTAAGTGTCTACTTGTATGAGAAAATTTATTTCTTATACACTTGATACAAATGGTTTATGTGAACTTACTTGGGGAAATAATAATTGCAGTCTTCACCCTTGAACTCCCTTGCCTCCAGTACGTTGAGTTGTGTGAATGATTACAAAAATTCCATCGAGTCCCAAGTAATATTTTCTACTGATCTCAATCACCTCACTATTAATGTCAATTCATGCAAAATATTTTCATAGTCTATCCATATTTCAAGTTTGAATACATTCCTTTTATCTTGGTAAATCAAATGGTCCATGTTTAAAGGTGTAATCATTTCCACTTATGATATAAATACTTTGACAACTTGTACCATAATACCACTTTGTCATATCAAGAACACTATAGGGTAGTGTTATGGTAGGTTTAGCAGTACCTCTACCCCATGCACACCCCTTTGGACTCCTAGGGAACAAAAGGTTAATTCTAGTAGTTGAGTGATTGTTCACTGAAATATGGCTCTGTCATATCAAGACTATTGTGGGCTAGCGGTATGGTAGGGTTAGTAGTACCGCCACCCTACGAACACCCCTTTGGACTCCCATAGACAATGAGTAAATTCTAGTGGTTGATTAATTATTCACCACCATACCGCAATGCCACTGTCTATCCCTTGTGGGGCTAAGGTTTACTTTAGTTGTTAAAATGTTCTCATTGCGATCCCTTGCTATTCATATTTGCTTGCCATGGTATTACAGTAAGAATTTGTACATTGAACTATATATCTCACCATGCCATGTATACCTCTATTGACTATTGCAGTAGTGCGATATTGGATTTTATTATGAATGTATTCTTTTATATATTATTTTATTGAAAATATTGAACAATTTTCTAATTCTATAGTCTCTCATTTTTTAGTTTTTAATGTCAGTCAAATCTAAGAGATCATTTCTTTGTTTGTAATGAGGAGGCTTAGTTCACCTAGTGTTAATATATCTATATGTATTATTAAATCATAGATGTTCATTATATGTTTGCATCTACAAAAAATATAGGACATACAAAAAATTATATTCTAACTAAATAAAATTAATTTCAAATTTTCAACCAAAGTAAGAAAACTAAGAAGAATGATTGAACCTAACTTTAAATGCACTTCAAATCAATAGTGAACATCTCAGGTTTTGTATACAATGTACCAATAGAATAATGATGATTACATTCATAAATGTATCAATAAAATAATAGTGAATAAGCATACCTATACTCAAATCTTTATTACATTCAATAATAAATTACACCATACATATAACCAAAGTTTAGGTGACAAGCTAACCTTTTAAGGTGACAAAACATCATCATAATCATCTACATTTCCAAAAATATCATAATCCTAATCACTCATGTATGCATCTCCTTGATTTTATTCCTCATCCTCATTTGTGACATGCAATACATTCTCTCTCCCAATCTCTTTATTGGTAATCAAAATCTCTTCTTCGAACACTCCATCATCGTCTTCATCCAATTCTTTGAAAGTTTCTTTTAAATTAACCTATTTCCCATCAGGAAATATATCAACAACTTCCATGAATTTTCATTTTGAATGACACTCTGTTTGAATGGCATATGACCATCATGGGCTTCTTGCATCATCAATTAGGAATGATTGGTTAATTTGAAGAGGGGAAAAATAGAGCTCATCCATCTTTGATAAAAAAATTCTTGTATTTGCATGTACAAATAAACACTCATCAAATTGTATCGTGGATGGTCGGATCCACTTACATTTTAGTAATATTGGACTATTTTCACCATATTCCACTTGAATAATTTCTTGGATGAATCCAACATAAGATTTCTTCTTAGTTTTGTGAAGTAATTCAACACTAACAACACAATCACAATTTGTCTTTCCTTTGTCTTTTTCTTCCACTTTTAAATGACTACCATAGGTGCACATTCCATTAAAAGACATAGCCCATAAATGTGGATATTGTGAAAGATCACTTTCCTCCGTTGTTGCATATTAACCTTCTTCTTGACCATTGAACCATTTTTTTTATTGACCATATGGATGATCCATTTTAAGGTTACAATTATGTACACAATAAATAGACTTATGCAAACTTCTTGAGTGCCTCACAAAATCCTTAAAGTTGCAAGTAGGACATCCATGGTATCCATGAACACTGAGACCAGAAAATGTGTCATATGCAAGAAGATCATGAATTATAAATAATAAGGAATCTCTTAAAGTGAATTTGATTGAATGACCGTCCCTTAAAGATTGAGTTGCTTCAATTCCTTTCCAAAATTCTATTATATCATCATATAATGGCTCTAGATAAGAATCAATTATATTTGAAGTCACACTTTCCTTTCCTGGTATAATCAATGATAGAATTAATAAAAATGGTGTAGTTGTTAATCATGGAATCAAGTTATAATTTATTAAAAGCACTGGTGAAGTTGACCATTTGGTACTTTGATTTGAGAATGGGTTCACCCCATCTAGAGCCAAACCCAAACTTATATTATGAGGTTCTTGAGGAAAATTAGGCCATCTATTATCAAATTGCATCCATGTATTACAATCAGGCACATGCCATTATTTTCCATCAGTGCTCTTATTTTGGGCATGCCATTGCATAAGTTCAGCAATATCTTTGCACCTATACATTTGGAGTAATCACAAGATTACTAGAAAGTGGTGAAGAACCTTTGTAGGAACCATAGCTAATTTCAACCCTTATCTATACCTTGCTTCATGACATCATACATTCACTCTCACTTGCAAGATTTTTATGAAATAATACACAACTGTTCACACATGTGTGGATTTTTTCATACCCTAAGCCTAGCTTAGTGATTTTCTTTTTACATTGAATTCATTTTGTTGGAAATGTGGAGTCAAGTGGTAACAACAAACTTAATAATGCCAATAACTAATCTACACTCATTTTTCCAACCAAACACCACTTGCAAGTTAAGAATTTGAAGGATTGTTGTCAACCGACTTAACTTGCAATTAGCATACATAGGCTTCAAATAATCCTCCACCAACTTGTCCCAATCATCGTTTAGACCCTCATTCATTATTCTATCAACTTCAAAATATTCGTCTAACATTGTTGCCTCTTCATCTATGTTTGGTGCCAATTCATCTATGTTTGTTACCTCTTCATCTCTCACACTCAGCAATTATATCATATCTTCATAATAATTGTAATCCCAAGGGCTTGCTTATACCACTATGCCCATATCTTATCATATGTTGATAAATCAAATTTCTTTTTCTCACCTTTCCACCAACACAGTCATTACATGGACATGGATATTTGTCTATGTCCCTCTCATTGGCTACTCTCTCATCAAATGCATGGTATTGATTTTTAGTCAACCCTTGATGTTGATCTATCTATAAATTTCTACAAATAGCAACAAACAATTGTAGACTAAGAGACAAAAGCTATTTTTTTTAATAGAGTTATAGAGAGAAAATAAAATAGAGAGTTTAATTAATAAATTGTAAAAAAATAGATTTTTGTAGTTTATATTCAAATTACTGATTACATCCCATTGCATATTTTTAAAACTCAAAGCAGTACTTCACATTGCATAACTAATAACTAGATACTGATAGATGACAAAATGTAAAAAAATGTAGACTAAGAGACAAAAAAAAAAAAAATTGAATTAAGGAATTTCCATAGCAATAGAGTTATAGAGAGAAAATAAAATATAGAGTTTAACTAATGAATTGTAAAAAATATATTTTGTAGTTTATATTCAAATTGTTGATTACATTATATTGCACATATTTCAAACTCAAAGCATTACTTTACACTGCATAACTAATAACTAGATGTTGATAGATGAAAAAATGCAAAAAAATGTAGAATAAGAGACAGAAACTATTTTTTTAATTGAAAGGAATTTCCATAGCAAGAGTTATAGAGAGAAAATAAATTAGAGAGTTTAAATAGTGAATTGTAAAAAATAGATTTTTGTAGTTTATATTCAAATTTTTGATTGCATTGCATTGCACATCCTTCAAACTCAAAGCATTACTCCACATTGCATAACTAATAACTAGGAGCAGCTACCAATTGCATTTGCTTGGCATGACATTCCATGAGACCGCATTTCTTTAAGGCATTTTTTCAAATAGTTCACTACCTTGTTTATGCTACCACATTTTTCATACATGTCTACCAAAGAATTTTATCAAACAGTTCACTTCCTTGTTTCTATGGCTAAGAGACTAAAACAAGTTCTTTCGAGCAAGCTATGGATGCTTGGAAAAAAATATATCAAAGCATAATAGTAAGCAATAACATAGACAAGGCAGTGAACTAGTTGAAAAATGCCTCAAAGAAATGTGGTCTCATGGTGATGGAATTCCATGAAAATCCATAACAATTCGCTTGCCATGGAATTTTTCATGGCATTCCATCACCGCGAGACAATATTTATTTGAGGTATTTTTCCCAAAGTTCATTACCTTGTCTATGCTACCACATATTTCAAACATGTCTACTGAAGCATTTTATCAAATAGTTCACTGCCTTGCTGCTATGGCTAAAAGCCCAAAACAAGTGATTTCAAAAAAATTATGGATGCTTGGAGAAAATATATCAAATCATAATAGTAAGCAACAAGATATGGTCTCATGGGTTTTTTTGGCATGAATATCAGGGCGATTTTACTTGCAGGTTTTAAACACATAGTTTTGGCAATTTTGCTGTTTGAAATGGGGAAAATCTATGTGGTCAATTTTGTGTATTTTTTAATTGTAGGATTCTCATAATTAGTGAAAAAGGTCGTATTCATGAACGAATAGAAAATATGCTTAGAGCCTTTGAATTATACCCTTACTATGCAATGGCATTGAATCATTTAGTAAACCATTTTTTCTTCATAGGGTAGCATTTTCTTGTGGAACTATTGACTGAGATAGCTCTTGTTTTAATTGACCACCCTCTCATGAAATCTCATTCATATTATAATCTTGTACAATATTACCATAGTAAAGGTGATTATGACACCACTGACCACTACTACATGGCATCAGTCAAGGAAAGCCAGAGGCCACATGATTTTTTGGACAATTGAAGCTTGGAGATCTTAAGAGTTCTCTCTCAAATTTTGAAAAGGTTTTGGAGTTCCACCCTGTGAACTGTGAGAGCTTAAAAGTTGTAGGCCATATATATGCTTAGCAAGGGTAGGCAAAGAAGGCTTTTGAAATTTTAAGAAAGGAAACTCACATAGATCCACATGATGCCCATGCATTTATCAATATGAGTGAGTTATTAATATCGTCAAACCCCAGTGCAGCCTTAGATTCTCTTAAGATTCCAAATTCTCTTCTTAAGAAGAGAAGAGAAGAAGTGCCCATTGAATTGTTAAATAACTTTGTGGTTCTTCATTTTGAGCGTGATGAACTAGAGTTCGCTCAACAAACTTTTATGGAGGCATTAGGAAATGATGTTCTACCTCTACATAAATCTATGTGGTCAGTTTTATACATTTTTTACTTGTAGGATTCTCACAGTTAGTGAAAAAGGTATTTTTCATGAAGGAATGGAAAAGATGCGTAGATCCTTCGAATTATACCCGTACTATGCAATGGCATTGAATCTTTTAGCAAACCATTTTTTCTTCACAGGGCATCATTTTCTTATGGAATAGTTGACTGAGATAGCTCTTGTTTCAACTGGACACCCTCTCATGAAATCTCATTCATATTATAATATCGCATGATCTTATCATATTAAAGGTGATTGTGACACCACTAACTGCTACTCCATGGTATTAGTCAAGGAAATCCAGAGGCTATGACATTTTGTAGACAAGTTCAATTAAAGCTGGGAGATTTTAAGAGTTCTCTCTCAAAATTTGAAAAGGTTTTGGAGGTCCACCCTAAGAACTATAAGAGCTTAAAAGTTGTAGGCCATATATATGCTCAACAAGGGTAGGTAGAGAAGACTTTGGAAATTTTAAGAAAGGAAACTCACATAGATCCATTTGATGCCCATGTATTTATCAAGATGGGTGAGTTATTAATATCATCAGACCCCAATGCAACCTAAGATTCTCTTAAGACATAAAAGTCTCTTCTAAAGAAGAGTAGAGAAGAAGTACCCATTCAATTGTTAAACAACATTGGGGTTCTTCAGTTTGAGAGTGATGAACTAGATTTGGCTCAAAAAACTTTTATGGAGGCATTAGGAAATGGAATTTGGGTTGAATTCATAAATAAAATCTCGAGTTCCAATTCTATAATTTATCCTATGCTCTTTAAGGATATGGAATTTTTCCATCGACTAGAAGAAGGCGGTGTTTCACTTGAGCTACCATAGGATAAAGTCACAACACTATTTAATATTGCTAGGTTATTTGAACAACTACATGATACTGAAAAAGTAAATCTTTTATATAGGCTAATATTGTTCAAGTTTCTTGATTATGTGGATGCATATCTACGTCTTGCAGCCATGGCTCAGGCTCAAAATGAGATCCAACTAAGCCTATAATTGATTGGGGATGCACTTAAGGTGGATAAAAACTCATCAAATGCTTTATTTATGCTTGGAAAAATGGAACTGAAAGCAGATGATTGGCTTAAAGAAAAAGAAATAATTAAAGATGCACAAAGTGAATCAGATGCAAAGAATTCTTATGTTGACATTTCACTTGGAAATTGAAATTATTTTGCAGCTTTTCACAATGAGAGGAGGGATCCATAGGTGGAGGCACACCCTCGTCAAAAGGCTAGAGAAATTTATTGTAAAGTGTTGAAATAGAGACCAAGAAAAGTTTATGTTGCAAATGGGGCAGCCATTGTGCTAGCTAAAAGGGGTCAATTTGATATTGCAAAGGAAATTTTTACAAAAGTACAAGAAGCTCCAATAGGAAACATCTTTGTTCATATGCTTGATGTGTGGGTAAATCTAGCAGATGTTTACTTTTCACAAGGATGGTTTGTGCACATGTTTACTTTGCACAAGGATGGTTTGTGCTTGTAATGAAAATGTATCAAAATTGTTTGAGGAAATTCTATTTTGGCACTCACACCCAAATTTTATTATATTTAGCTTGAATACATTATGAAGTACAATAGTGACAAGATTGTAAAAGAAAATTATTAAGAGCAGTAGATTGTAACTACTGGGTTAGTGCAAGATCATGGGGGTCCAAATTAGGCCCTTAAGTGGAAATACAAATTTAGAAAAAAATAGAGTTAGACAACTTGAGATTAAAAAATGAATAATTTATTAACATAATTTTAAAAATATGTAAGAACAAAATTTGTAGTAAATTGAAATTAGTTTCTAAGATGCTATTCCTTTTTCGGAAAAAAGTAAATCTATTTGGTGAAAAATTCAAATTTCAATGCAATAGTATTAAAGTTTCAAGAAAAAATAAAAAGCAGGGGTATGTCTGACCAACCTAAGTACAAGAAAAAAATAATATATTTTTTTAAACTTTCAATATAAGTAGAGGACACATGACTAGATCTGTCACATTATTTTTTATAATTTTTTTGTAAGTAAATAATTAGTTATTAATTTTTTTATTAATTTTTTTTAAAAATAGTAAAACTTGTTTTTCTGACCACCATAACATGGTCAAAAATTTATGAATTTTATTTTTTATTTTTCTTATCCTATAGTATGGGAATCATAGAATTTTCCACATATTTCGAATTCAAAAAATGTGAAATAATTTAAAAATTATAGATGTTTTCAATCATCCTATCAATCAGGACTTTAGTCAGAATGTATGTAGAAAATCAATAATAATTATCTATTTAATTCCAAAATAAGGCATATCTTATATTTTTGGAAAGCTGGCAATTTTCTCAATAAACCCTTGTTTCATCAAATTTGGATAAAGAAAAGGTCGTCAACCACATTTTTGTCATATTGCCACTTTTTGGACCCCCATGATCTTGCACTCACCCTACTATAAATTTCCAATCAAAAAGTCATATATTTTGTGTTTAGTGTAATGAGGGTTTCGAATTACCTGTGAATTCATTACAGAGGGCATCCCCAAGTCCAACTTCAATGTAAAGGGCCTCACTGACTTCAAATTCATTACAGAAAACTCCAAATTATTTTTCCTTGCCCACCTTTTCAAAAGTGTCCAAATCCTCTTTAAAAAATATTTATCACCCATGCAATACCCAGGCTAGTGTAGTTGTCAAGTGTTAGGCTAAATGAATAATGAATCATGAGCATGCAATACACTCCCGCCCTATGTTTCCCAAAATATTTTTTAAATTTTATCTTATTTGTATTTGTGTGACTAACTGTTTAGTCATTTTTATTTGTATGACTAAATAATTTTTTATTCCACAACTAGATTAACCATTTATTTACTTATTTATATATGAGTTGCAAAAAAATAGTCATTTTTAGTTGTTGTGACTAAAATTTTTAGTCACCTAGTCATTTATTTACCAAACTCTACTAGTGATAACTTTTCCAACTAAAATTGTTGGCTAAATGCATATGTAGCACAAATTTTAGGCCAATTTACTAAAAAGATAAAATTATTTGAATTTTTTTATGTTTCAACAACTCCTCATATAAATAACATTTAAAAAAAAATGTTAAAATACTCTTTTGTAGATACATAAGTGTAGTATGAACAAATATATATATTTAAATAGATCAATTATTATTTATATTTTTTATTTATTTTTATTAAAAGTAGGTTATCAACACAAAAATATTAGATTGATTCACATGTCAAAAAATACTAAAACTTATTAAAAAAAAATGATGCCCTAGATAAAAGAATCTAGATTAAGATAGTATAATTTGTTTTATATTTTAGATAAATATTTAATATAAAAGATGACATAGAGTTGAAAAAACTATGTTCTAATACACACACATTTAAATATTTCTTTAAAACTAAATATTTATTGAAATTGCAAAAAAAAAATATCCATGCCCTAAAATTTCACGTTATAAATATAAATAAAAAATTTGAAAGAAAAAAAAGAAGAAAAATTACTATATAAAGCTTGACATCTCATATAACACCACTTTTCAACATTTTATCAATAGCTAAATTATAGTGTTAATTTATGAAAAACTATATTTGAGTATTTTTTAATTTTGTCAAATAAATACAAACATAAAATATACTAAAAATTACACATTTTATTAGTTTAGATCATTTCAAAATTCAAAACATATATGTCACTTTCTAGTGATTCAAGTTTAAAATTTAGATCAATGTTGGCCATTTCCTTTATAAAACTGTGGCATTGCTTTGTACTTTTACCCTATCAGTTTTCTTTGAAGTTAGAAGAAAAGTTAAATAGAAGGTTTGAAAGTAAGCAAAGAAGTGTAGGTCATGGATGAAAGACTAGTGGATGGTCATATGGAGTTTGAAATGAAGATCAAAAGAAGGCTAAAGGATCCAGTAGCAGTCAAAATCAGAAGGGAGATAATACTTATTGTCCTTGAAATAATGGAGACCAAAGAAGGAGAGGAAGGTATGTATGAGGACTGGGAGGAGAAAGATTTCATGGAACCTATTTCCAATGAAGGGAAGGACATAAATCCTATGAGTGTCCTCAACATCAAGGAAGGAAAAATAGAAAACCTGAGGGTAATGCACGAGTTGCACATATAGATGAATATTTTGAGTCTTCATATTCCAAGGATGTAGAAAGAGGAGAGGTTCTTGTTATTAGAAGAGCCTTTTTGAATGAGGAGAAAGAACCAACTCAGAGGAAGAATTTGTTCGCACAAGATGTAAGTGTGTAGGTAAAGTTTGCAATGTGAGTAGTACTGATAGCCTTTTTTCTAAAGAGATGGTTAGTAATTTTCATTTGGAGAGAAGAAGGCATCTGAATACATACCAGATTGCTTGTTTGCAAAAGGACCATAAAGCTTTGGTAAATGAACAATGTCTGGTAAAGTTCAAGATTGGAAATTAACATGATGAGGTATTGTGTGATATTATTCCTATGGATGTTTGTTATATGTTGTTAGGCAGACCATGGTAGTTTGATCAGTGAGAGGTGCATGATGGACATGCCAAAACCTATTCCTTGACAAAGGATGGTGTTCAACATAATTTGAAACCCCTGAAGGAGGGAAAAGAAAAGGTATGTAGTAACAGAAGGATTTTTTTGATGGAAGGAAGTTCCTAGAAGTTATGAGACACAAGCATATGTGTTTTGCATTGATTCCTAGAGTTCATAAAGAAGATACTACTAAGGTACCTATAGAGGTTTCAAATTTGTTGAATGAGTTTGAGGATGTTGTTTTTGATAATGTACCTAAAGTTTTGCGACCAGTAAGGAATATTAGCCACCAGATGGACCTGATTCCTAGAGCCATTTTGTCAAATAAGGTATCTCATCATATGACTACAATAGAGAGCAAAGAGTTGAATAGACAAGTGCAAGAGTTGTTGCAAAATGGATTGATCAGACAGAGTTTTAGTTTGTGTACAGTACTTGTAGTACTAGAACCAAATAAGGATGGGGAATGGTAGATGTGTATAGATTCTAGAGCCATCAACAAGATCACCATTAAGTATAGATTTCCCTTGTCAAGAATGGATGACATTATGGATTGTTTTAGTGGAGTTGAGTACTTCATGAAGATAGATTTGAAGAGTGGATATAACTAGATCCAAATTAGAGAATGACATGAATGGAAGATAGCCTTAAAAATCAAGGATGGCTTGTATGTGTTTTTATTCATGCCCTTTAGGCTAACCAATTCATGGAGCATATTTATACAACTTATGAATGAGGTATTGAAAGAAGTTTTAGGAAAAAAAAAAATAAATTAATTGGATGATATTTTTATTTTCAATAAGACATTAGAGGAGCACTTGACACATATTTGAAGAGTTTTTAAGAAGATAAGGGGGGAGAATTTATTGATTAATCTGAAGAAGTGTAGATTTGTGAAGATAAAGTTGGTGTATCTAGAATTTTTTTGTGTCAACAGAGGTTCTTAAAATGGATCGAGAGAAGGTGAAAGATATTTTTGAATGGATTACACCATGGAGTGCTATGGAGGTGAGATCTTTTCATGGTTTGCCAAGTTTTTATAGAAATTTTATCAAAAGGTTTCAATAGTATTTGTGCACCTCTAACTAAAACAATGCAAGGGGATAGAAAAGAGTTTAAGTGGACAATAGGAGAAGAAAAAAGTTACAATATGTTGAAGAAGAAAGTTACAGAGAAACCTATTTCGACACTTCCAAATTTCAAAAGGGTATTTTAAGTGGATTGTGATGCTAGTGGTAATGCCATTGGAGCTATTTTGAGTCAAGAAGGTAAGCCAATTGATTATTTTAGTGAAAATTTGAATGATGCAAAGAAGAAGTATTTTTTTTATGATATGGAGTTTTATGTTATAGTTTAGGCTTTGAAGAAATGGAGAAACTATTTTTTTCCAAAAGAGTTTGTTTTATTTACTGATCATGAAGCTTTATAATATTTGAATAGTCAAGGGAAGTTGAATAAAAGACATTTGAAATGGGTTGAATTTCTGTAAAGGTATACATTTTTTTTGAAGCATTGAAGTGGAAGATCTAATAGAGTTGTAGATGCCTTAAGTAGGATGCAAAATTTGTAACAAAAATACAAATTGAAGTTGTTGGGTTCAATGAACTCAAGAGATTGTATCCTGAGGATCCTAATTTTTTAGAGTCTTGGAGAGCTTGCAAGGAGCCTATCATTTTGGATAGGATGAGATGGTTGGATTTTACAATCCAAGATGGTATGTTGGTTCAAGGGAATCGGTTGTACATTCCAAGGAGTTCCATGAGAGAGAATCTAATTAAGGAGAAACATAATGGAGCTTTAGCTAGACACTTTGGTCGTGATAAGACCTTTGCTATTGTTGGTGAGCGATGCTATTGGCCACAATTGTAGAAAGATGTGAAGAAGTTTGTGCAAAGTTGTAGATTATATCATATGGAGAAAGGAATAAGTTAGAATACTAGATTGTATCAACCATTACCTGTATCTGAGAGTCCATGGGAGGACATTAGTATAGATTTTGTTCTTGGTTTGCTGACAACATAGAGAGGACATGATTCAATATTTTTGGTGGTTGATAGGTTTTTGAATATGGCACACTTCATTTTGTGTCATAAGACTAGTGATGTTGTTCATGTTGCAGAGTTATTTTTCAGAGAGGTTGTGAGACTGCATGGTCTACCCAATATCATAGTTTCGGATCGAGATACTAAGTTTTTTGGGTATTTCTTAAGGACATTGTGGAAGAAAATGAAGACTTGTTTGAATTTTAGTTCTACACACCATCCACAGACTAATGGAAAAATAAAAGTGGTGAATAGGAGTTTGGGTAACCTTCTAAGATGCTTAGTAGGAGACAAACCCAAGGGATGGGATTTGATTTTAGCATAGGAAAAATTTACTTACAACAATTCTTTCAATAGGAGCACCAGTAAATCGCCATTCCAGATTATGTATGGAAGTGGCCCAATAATTTCTTCTTAACTGAGAAAGATGGATAAAGAGAGAAGAATAGTGTCAAGGTTGAAGATTTTTCTTAGAACCTAAAGAATTTGCATGACGAGGTGAAGAAACATATCAATAAAATGAACTCTCAATATAAGGATAAGGTAGATTATAAAATGAGGTATAAGGAGTTTCACGTGGGAGATGAATTCATGGTTCATTTTTTAAAGGAGTGGTTTCCAAATAGTAAATATAACAAGTTAAAGATGAAGAAGTTTGGATCGTACAAGATCCAAAAGAAGCATGATTCGGGGAATGCTTATGAGGTAGAGTTGTTAAGTGAGATTTATGTTTCACCTACATTTAACGTTGTTCATTTGATAGAATATCATGAAGGAGATAAGGAGAATGAATTAATAGAGTCACGGTGGAATTTTCTAGCACCTACTGCAGAGAAGGAAGAGATAGAAGAAATTTTGGATAGCTATGTGGATAGAAGCATAAGAAATAGGATATATTCAAAGTACTTGATGAAATGGAGAGGAAGGCTAGTTCAATATTCATCATGGTTATCTAAAACTAAGGTTAACAATCTTTGTTTCCCTCTAACTCCTAAGAAATGACAAGGTCACTTTTCAAAATTGCCCTTGGTGTCTAATGCAAGAGCATCCAGGGTGTAAGCAATCTTGCATCAACCAAAAAATGTTTTTTCTTTTCAATAAAGGCTAAATTTGGCAACTTACTATTTTTAGTAAGTCTATATTTATGCATGTATGGTATGAAATATTACACATACCTCTGGAATACTAAATTGAATCCAATGACAAAGAAATCACTTTAGTATCATTTGTCATTTGATAGATATTAAAACATCAATTTCTAAAAATCTTATTAAAATATTCGAAGTCAATTTTGAAGCACTTAGAGGATCCAGATGGACCTAAAAAGTGGCGAAAAAAAAAAGTAGTCTACCTTCAGGTACTACTTATTAGGGATGCACCTTCTCAAGATATTTTCAAACATATATTATAATTAAAAATCCAATGATCGGATCAAAATTTATGACCCCACAAAGTTGTACTACCAAAATTTATAAAAATTTGAAATATCTTCTTGAGGAAGTTACACTTTCTAGAAGACTCTAGGGTGGTTACACCTTCCAAATAAACAATGCGAATGGGATTTATAGATGAGAGGGTAGAATAGAGTAGATTATGGCTTCGTTTTGCAGATTTGTAGATTTATGTAATCAAAAATCCCATGTGATAGCAATTGTAATGTTATAATTTCATTTTCATTTCAGTGATAATAGAAAATATTTGCTTCCTTCTTGCATTTTTTGTTCAATTTTCTATTGTTGTTGTTAGTTTCAGATTGTAAGGGGAGTACCCTTCATCAACCTCTTCTCTAGGGATTCCACATCCTCCACTGAAGTGCAATTTGGAGGATGACCTCGCTACAAGTGGAGGTCAAAAGAAGGGTTCACCTTCTTCGAAAGTTGGTTTTGTCTTATGAATGTGTTTCTTATGATTATCTTTTTCACCTAAAATTTTTGTGGTGAGATCATAGCTAGTTGCACAAGATCAGAGACCTATGTCATCTTTTTATCTTAGTGGAGCTCCCTCTTTCATCTCTAGGTACGTCTGATTGAAGATCTACTTAATCAATGATATAAGTATATTATATTCAATCGGTTTCTACTTTAGCTCACATATGGACTTACATGTATGCTTACTAAAGTAGGGGAAAATTTAATGGCATAAATTTTCACATTGGAAAATTTCCCATTAATTTGCCCTTACCTTATCCTTACAATTTTAATGATGCAAAAACTCATTACCTTCATCCTCATCTTGTCACGTGTCCTTGTAATTTTTCATCGGTGGAGGAATATTTATTGGGGACACACATGCATTGTGTTATCATCCTAATAGATTCCAACCTCTATAATCCATAGAAATATTATGCTTCTTCATTGCTTGTGAAGGTAACATCTCTTACCGACTCTTGACTAATGAAAAATGATTTCTTGCCTCCATTTTACCTGTGACCAATGTCCTAGTGAAGGCTAACTACACCTGATCCATACAAATTAAAGGCATATTTAACCCACCAAGCATCAATCCCAATAAGATCATTCACTGTAAACATTGACAATGAAGCCATTAAAACTAACATTCTAAATCATGAAAGATTGAAAAACCTCTAATATAAGACATTGAAACTTATCCTATTGGGGGAGTGGTGTCACATTGACGTGGAATGGTGACCCTTTCCCAATCCCTTGGATAACGAGCTTGTTTCAATTAGTTTTATTGAAGAAATTTGATGAAACCATTGATAGATGTGTATGAAAACATGATTTAAATCTAAATGAATATGATGCAAGCTATTTTAACATGATTTATACTAAGATTATTGATATGGTTGTATGAAAATCTACTCTAAATGTATGCAAGCTTAAAAATATTAAAATCCTAATTAACAAATAACCTAAATGTATGCATCTATGTTATCATGGAAACCATTAATGGAAGCTAAGCTAATATGCAAGTAAATAAAGCTAAAATGATTTAAATGTGAGTGCAAGTGAAAATTATTTTAACAGCATAAGTTTGATGTTAAAAGATAGATCCATTTGTCTCCAAATAGTTCTTTATTTATAGGAAAGAAAAAGAAAAATTAAGGGATAAGATTGAAAAATCTAATCAATGGTAAAAAAGGAAAGAATATGGAGGCATGGATCATGGATCATGGATTCTCATCAACAAATGAGAATGCAAGATGATATTTAATCAAGGGTTCTCATTCCTTCCAAACAATCACACTTTTGACCTATACAAGAGGTCAAAAGTTAATTTGCACAAGAAGTTACAAGGTAACTTGCACTTGAAGCTAAGTGAGAATATTCCCTTTCTTAAATGATTGGAGGAGAAAGACTATTCTTTGGAATATTCATGGGTGAGGGAAATAGATATTTTTATAATTAAAACAAATTTTAATTGTGCAAAAGAGGAGGGAATATTCACTAGAAAGATTCCCTTGTAATTGGGAGGAATTAGTAATTTGATAATTAAAATAAAGTTTCAATTATAAAAATTAGGGGAATTATATGATATTCACTAAATAATTGATTTAATGGAGATCAAATGAAAAAGCAATGGATAATATTGATTTGATCTATCAATGGTCACAAATGAAAGGAGGATGAAACATGGATCAAGGATTCTCATCAATGGATGAGAATCAAAGATCACATGGATCAAGAAAAGATCAAGGACTCACAATCATGCAAACAAACACACTTTGCAAGAACTTTAAAAAGTTGTTTCAAAGTTTGTTTGGAGTAATCATTACCTTTTTTTGGAGGAAAATAGGAGAATATTCCTTTGGAATATTGCCTATGCAAGTGGATGAGAGGGAAATTAACAATTTAGTTAATTAAAACTAAATTTGAATGTGAAAGATGAGGAATGTGAGGATATTCATTAAATTGTTCATTTACTTAATGAAAAAAAGATGCAAATATGATATTTAATTAAATATTTTAGGTTATTTAATTAAATAAGAGGACTTAGAGTTAAAATTGAATAATTTGCATTATTTAATTAAATTGGATGAAATTTCAATGCAAGAGGGGGTGAATTAACCAAATTAGGTCAATTAGATTAATAGGTGAAAATGAGACATTTAATTAAATAATTAGGCTTATTTAATAAAACAAGCGAAAAGAGGATGGGTTTGAGGATGAAATGATGTTAGTTATCCAATGTGATCCATCAAGACATTTTTAGGTGTCTACATTACTGATTCAAACTCATCTTTTCATGCTCTTACATTCTCTAACTCACTCTCTATTCACTTCTTTCACTCTCAAGCTCAATCTCTCTTACTTCTTGATCATTACTACTTCTCCATAGCTCTATCTTGCTACTACCAAATTTATACTTGGTCTCTACATTTTATTCTTGCTTCAATACCATCATCATTGTAGATTTATGAAGTTCTATCTCCTTGATGTGGTGGTGTCGCTTTCCTCCTTACTTTATTTGCCTTGAGTGCTTATAGAAAGAAGGTAACATTGTGTCTTTTCATTTTACTTGCATCGATCATCTTGTAGAGTATCATTCAAGTTGTCATTGCTCTCTACCTTATCGTTTCCTTTCTATTCTCTCTTGTTTATCACTTTTTCTCTATATCATTTCATATCTGATTTTTCATGGAGGTGGGAACACTAAAATAGGTGTCTAACTGAGGTAGACCTCAAAAAATGGGCCAACACTTTTTTTGTTTTTGTGTGCGTAGGTGTAGGTTCATCCACTTGGAGCTATAGATGGATAACTAGACCATGCATGAGTTATCTCTCCTTCATCATTTTATCATTAGAATAGATTTATCAATATTCTTCTTGTTGTACTACTTATTTCTGCATTTTTATATTAAACTGTTAAACTGTTAAACTTATATTTTGGTTGTAAGTAGACCTTGAGTGTTTTTTTTACTATAATTCAACCCTCTATCCATATAGGATACTAGCATATCCCTGAGACTCTAGCACAATGCATTGAAGTTTGTTTCCCATGCTACCATCCTTAGATAGAGTTTTTTGGTTTGTAGTATGAGACCCCTATAGCTTTCTCACCTAGTTTCTTAAACATCTATCATTAGTAGAATGGAAAGAGGGTATTTTTTTCCCTTCCTTTTCATTTTATCTTTCCTTTCTTTACCTTTGATCAACCTGAGGTAGTTTAGGGAAGTTCATTCCTTGAGGCTCTCTTGTGACCTAGAGCATGGGGGTGACGAATCCCCCTTCTCTACAATGGAAAATACAACTACAAGAGATGCTCGTTCAATAGGAATCTAATTAAGCTCATACCCTACAAGAGTTCAACTAATATAGTAGATATAAAATTATTTTCCATCATTATTATTTTGTGTTAAAAAGGCCCCCAATGATAAAGAGGTTGTTGATATGTCTAGTATTAGGTGTCTACCATCGATATGAGTCATGAGAACTGGAGGAGATAATAGATAATCCTTTATTTGTTGGAAGATTTCTTGATAGTGGTTGCTCCATATGAATTGGACTCCTTGCAAAGCATGTGCTAAAACAATTGGCATTTATCTGCTAACTAAGCTATGAACGTTCGAATAGATTGTAACCTTCCTTGTAGAGTACATAATTGGCATATGTTTATCGATGGAGGCATATCCATGATGGATTTTACTTTTTCAAGATTGACTTCAATACCTTGATGAGAGACAATGTATCCTAGTAGTTTATTAGATTTCACCCTGAAGACACAACTTTTCGGATTCAATCTAACTTTTCACTCTTCTAACCATTTGAAAATATTATCCAATATTGCTAAGTGACTATCTCTTGATAATTATTTTTCTAAAAATTCATCAACATAGTCCTACATGAACATATGAATGCAGTCATGAAAAATTGTAGTCATATGTCTTTAATATGTTGCTCTAGTGTTCTTGAGACCAAACAACATGACATTCCAATGATAAGTACCCCAAGCACAAGTGAGTTTTTTTTTATGTTGATTGTAATGCCCTGCCACGCAACCCTAAAGGAAGTTACAAACAACTACTTAAACAGGATTCTTTTTTTTTGTTTAATTACAATTAATAAGTAAGTTCACTAACTAATTCCAACATCCTCTAAGGTTACAAGACAAAGGTTATTTAGAACCTCAACAAAAATCAAGAATTAAACCATGAAACTTAATTACTAAATAAATTAAACACATACATTCCAAATAAGATAATTTACATCAAGCATAAGAGATAACTTCCAATTCAAATTAACCAAATTAAATAATAATATTACATCTCTCATTCCCCGAATTATGTAAGTCCAATAAACATAATTACAATTACAACTTCCCACTTTGATAACAGCTGAGGGGTATAATAATACAAGAACAAATTAAATGAAATAAAGTGAGAACTTAAACTGAATCCAACGAGCTCTCCAACTGGAAGACTCATCTACAAGAACATGAAGAAAGCCCAATGGATTTAGGTGCACACCACCCAACCAAGTGGAACCCAAAGGCCCACCCCCCATTCTAGGAGATAGTAACCAAAAATCCTAGCCAAGACCATCTACCTCTAGACATAGGCTGACACAAAACTAAACCATACTGAAACAACCAATCACATGCCACACAAGTACAACACATCTACCATGCAAGTACAATGCAATTACAACTTAGATACCATGAAAGTACAACACAAGTACAACTCAAATACCATGTAAGTACAACACAAGTACAACTATACATGGTCACATTGCTTCCAGAAATAAAGTAGATCAAGTAATGTATGAGAACCATACACATAAGAATCGAATACCAACTATGGTCACATCAGGTATGTTAAGGAAACCATACCCATAAAAAAAAAACTGACTGTTGTCCTAAGCAGAGTGTCATCACATAGTTCATCATGAGTTACCCACTACCGATCTTCCTAGTCTCCGACCCCCATAATGGGTTATCCTGGTGGCCTCTACCAATCCCCGGCCCTCATACTTACTAATGCGGGATCAAATACCTGTCTTAAAGACCAGATAGATAACCTTGCCATTCTAGGCCTTCCCACTCACCCCAAGTCTAACCAAGCACTTGCGAATATGAGTGAGGCTAGAACTTATCTTGATTAGTGAGAAGTACCACCTAATCTTCTAAGTACAATGATTTAATTATCACTTGATTAACTACTTCTGAAGGTTACCCAATATTACCTCTTCTGGGCTCTGGCCCCAAATATAAGCCACTCTTCTACTTTACAACACACACACAATCCAAACACCAAGGGTAACAAAGTGCAAACAAACCACATATCACGACCACTCCTTTCTCAGGAGGCGACACAAATTGAAATGCACTCCAACACTGGAGGCAACAAATCATATAACAAGGTCACTCTGTACAAGGAGACATGGACCCCATAATCCACTCCTTTCACAGGAGACATAAAACATTCCCGTCCATAGAAACTGGGTAAATAACTAATAACGTACTATGCACTACCTAAGGGATTCAAAACAGGTTGACAATATGACATGACAACCCACATAACCAAAAACCCCATCTGGAAGACTTAACCCTTCTGACCATTTTCCCCAAGGTGATAACAAAGACTCGGATTCAAACAAGCAATCAATCAAGAATTAACCTACTTAGGATTTCCTAAATCCAATTCTTTTAATAAAATTTCATAGGTTATTGCCACAATAAAACTAATTTAATAATGTCTCTTCTAGACATAAGCATAAATTTAATTCACAATATTTAATTCCCTCAATTAAACTTAAAACATGCCTTCAATAAATCAACCTTTAAAATGCAAATAAACACTTGTAGAATTTGCATATGTATAAATTACATATATACCTGTATTTAATTATTTATATATATATATATATATATAATATTATAATATTATATAATATAATATATATATTAATATTTAATATTATTAAAACATAATAATAAAATATTAAATTATATATATATATTATTTTATTTTAAATTTTACCCCAATCGCACCTCGGGTCATGCGTTTGTCTTAGGGCAGGGGCAGACTATTTTTGGGCCACGTGCAAAACAAAGGGCACAATTTTAGGGTGTCGGTCACAATTTTCAAGCGGTGGCCGTAGATTGGGCACAGGGTAGCGGCAGTTAACCAACCATCTCCCGGCGGAGGTGGCAATCGTACGCATAGTCGGCCACCACCATTGGTGGCGTGGCTGTGCTTAGCACATCCAGCCACCATTGATGGCGGTGGCTATGTTAACAGAAGTCAAGGGTGGGAGGAGGCGGCGATAGACAGTGGCAAACGAGAGGTGGGGAGCACGTGGGGTACGGCTCCCCATAGCGCCCCCCATGGGCGACTGTGGGTCAAGCCCCCAGCCCCCACAAACCACTTTTAATAAAAAAAAAATTACTCCAAAAAAAATACTAAACCCCCACTACGGATTTCAAAAAAAAAATCCGAAAATCATCTTTTCTCTTTTTTTCCTTTTTTTTTTTGAACAAGGATTTAAATATAAAATTACCAAGGCACAACAATGAAATATATATATATTCAATTTTAACCAAAATTATAATTCTAGGAGAGCAAATAATTTCCAGAAATGTAGATCTGCAACCACATTGAAATTTTTCTTTGAAGAACAATATTTTCAAATAGAGGTTTTTCTTTCCTTTCAAATTTTGAAGCAAGAACAAGATGGGTTTAATTTGTAAACCAAGCCTAGGTTTGAATATTTCTAACAGCAAAATATATATAATTGAACAACTACATTTAATAAACAAAGAACCTGGTAATTTGAATTTGAGGAGCTCCAGATGATGCTTAGCTTCCAAGCTTTCTTCCCAATCCAGTTCCATAGATTTCTACAGCTTAAATCTCAAAACCCACAAAAATGCAACAATTCTTCCTCTCCTCCATTTCAATTTTCCAAAACTTCATAATCCCAGAATGTGAAGAAAAATTCAAACATAAGGATAAAACCCTAAAAATCCTACAACCACCCTCATAAATTCTCCAAAACGGAAAATGAAAAATATCTCAATTTCTTCAATTTTTTAATTCAAACTTTCAAATTTGACTTTTAAATCATTTTTCTTATTTTTTTCGAATTTCAACAAATATCCAATAATTTCCAAAATGAATTGCTTAATTCAAATTAATTAATTTAATTAATTCAATAAAATAAATCTAATCCAAGATTAAATTATTTTATTAATTAAATTAAATTAATTAATAATTTTAAATAACATTCTCCACATTATAACTAGATTAATTTAATCAACAACTTAAATATATATAAAGCCATTTAATTCCTTTTTCTAACTTGCAATTAAATAACAAAGAGAGGGAACAATATTCAAAACAACACAACCCGATAAACACCTAACGACAGACTAGGTCTAGGGTGACGACTTGGCACGGAAAACCTAGCTACTATCTCCCAATCGAATACCGTTGGGCATTAAACATGCTCCAACCTATGAAACCAGGTGGAGTCGATGCCCTGTACCTATCAACCTGAAAATCAAGTAAACACAACATATAATATAAACAACATAAAATACACACCGTGAAGAGGAAATCACGGGATTGCAAGGCGCTCGCAAGCGAGTGATGTGATACCATTCCCTTCACTAATACAATGTAACTAACTGAAAATTCTAACATACTAAAATAATTCAAAGCATAAAATATCTTTAATTCAACACCCATAGTGCTAATCCCAAAACATGCCAAAATGATAACATCATAATAAAATACCATTAAATCAAAAGATATAATTAACATCGCTCTATAGATAGCGATCAAATCACAGTCGAGTACCATCGACAAGGTACTAACAAGAAACACACATAACAAGGCATCTGAAAATATAGAAACACATCAACGCAACATAACAACACAAGGACACACTATCCAACCAGAAGGAAAAATAGAGGGGTATTACATTGCTCCATGGGGATAATTTTGATTTGATCATATCTTAAAATATCATCCATAAGTGATAGTATTTCATATCCTGTTGTCAAGTCTACTATGATGTCAATGTTGTTGGAATCAAGGAACACTGAGATAGGGGGTGAATCAGTGTTCTCCAAAATTTGACTTTACTAACTTAATCTTTAATCCACTTGTAGCATTGAACCAAAAGAAAGATGGAATAACATAAGACAAGCAACCACAATACCATAACACAAGGATTTTTATGTGGAAACACTGTTAGGGGAAAAACCATGACGGAGATCAATCCACAATTTGAGTATACTCAATATAAGTGTTTAAAAGGAATGCACATGCATTCAGGCACACTGCCTAGAGCTCACTACTCAAATACAAAAGGGATTGCTGCCCAAAACAAGACTCACTATCTTACAGTCATATCCATAAAGTAACTGGAGTAGATGAACTATGAAATAGAATCTGCTAATGCCTGATTACAATTATGGTCAAGAACATTATTCGCATTCTTCACACTCTATCTTCTTTTCCTCTTAAAACTTTGTCTTCTTTAATTCAGATCACAAATCTATATTCTGCTCAAATGAAACTGCACACAATTGATCTATATTCCTTCTAACTCTCGCATCATATCGCAACATATATTAAAATTATATGAATGATTATTTACATATATCTGACACTATATATTAGAACAACTGCATATCGGCTTAAACAAAATATAAAACATGCACAAACTATCGGATCAATCCATGGACAATTATCAATGCGAATCAACCAATTTTGGAAAAATCATAGTGAGGACCCAAAAAAACATGTCTCAAACATGAAACACCTTAAAAAATTATGTAGTTGGTCTTTCTGTACTGTTAGACTAAAAATCAATACACTAGATCTTCTAACTTGCACACCAATCAATGTGAACCCTGATGATTTAAGGATAAGAAGGTTCATACATCATAATACCTTCCCTGTGATCCACAACACAAAATTATAATAGAAAGTTACATATGAGTCGATATACACAACTCTGTTGGATACCCTATTTAACTTTGAGAGATAATACATTTCTTCAATTTGACTTTCGATATAAGAAATTACAAAGATTTGGATAGGATTACTAACTAGGTTTGCCATCAATCACAACACCAGATGACTTGTGTAGTGTCTCTTTCCAATAAATATTGGGTAATAGAAAATCATCTTTAGGACAAGCCTTGTCTAAATCTTTGAAGTATGCGCATACTTTGATTCCACCAGTAGGTTTTATTACGGGTACAAGATTTGAAATCCACTCTACATAATCTATAGGTCAAATGAAACTAACGTCAAGCAACTTCTTCAATTTTTCTTTCACTAAAAGTGTGATCTCGGGATGCATCTTTAAGATTTTTTTCTTAACTGGTTTTGTAAGTGGGAACAATGGAAAATGATGCAAGACTAATTCGAGATCCAACCCAAGCATATCAACATATGAAAAATAAAAAATTATTTTCTTTCCTAAAAAAAAAATGATGTTAGATAATTTTTTGGTGGTTGTCAAAGATGTTGCAAGGTGAAGGATTTTATGACTATCATTAGTACTACGATTGAAATATTCTGATTTTTCCACAAGCAATGATGATCTCTCTTGATTTATGAGGAGCATGTCCAATGCTCCATCCTTAGATTCCTTAGGGAGGTTTTCACCCTCGGATATATCCTTTATTTTTACTTTTTCATGGTCTAAAGGCACCTTTCGGTTTTCAACTAGAGACCTATTATTTTTAATTTTTTTATTTGTATGACTAGAGGTTAGATTAGAATCCCTAAATTATGTTGTATTTACAAGATCTGTGATAAATCCAACCTTATAATCCCCACTTGGTATTCCTTCTCAAAGTCCCATGAACTCATTTATTGCTTCATTATTCTCGAATATGTCCAAGCTTGAAGATCCTTGTTGATCCCAATCTAGTAGTTGTTGGTAAATGAGGGGTAAGTCATAAATGCCATCGTTATAGCTCAAGGAATAAGCGAATATGGTAAAAATGAAGTTATCATCAGGATCCCAAAAGGTGTTGATCTAGGCATGGTCTCATAGGTTTGGTTTGAGTAGAGGATAGGTCAAGCTCTCAAAAGGTTTCAGCTAGGTTGTAGTCACTAGATATGTAGGAATCCCATTCCCATTCATTGGAGTCTATTTTGGTATGATATTCTCAGATGTTTCAATTTTATTAGAAGTGTTAACATTTTCACCCAAAGATAGGGTTTGTGCAAGATCATGGGGGTCCAAAAAGTGGCAATGTGAAAAAAGGCATTTTGAACACGTCAAAAAACGTGAAATTTACACGTTTGAATTTTTGAAGGCTAAGGTACAATATTACTTTTGGTTTGGTAATATCAAACCAAAATGGATATTTCTTTTGTTTAATTCAAGAAATTTAATTCTATTAGGTCCGGGCCTGATTGATTTTATATATTATAATATATTTATCCTATACTCATTAAATTAAAAACATTATAATAATGTTTAAAAAAAAATTATTATTATAATGTTTGTTAATTTAATATTACATTATAATATACTTAATATATAATAATATTATATTTTATTATAATATTTATATAAAATTAATATGATATTAAATTTATTATACTTAATGATTATATTATATTATTATATATTATTATATAGTAATATAATATTATATGATAATATATAAATTATAATATAATATAATATAATATATATATTTTATATTATAATCAATATTTAATATATATTATATTATATCATAATATAATCTAATTTATATTATATTATAAGATATTGTATATTATATTATATATTATATTTTTATATTATACATTTGAAAAAATGGCAGCAATTGACCTAACCATATATTTAAAAAATATAAAACACAAAATGGATATTCGTTTCTTGCATTATAAATTAAAAAAAAAATTGAGAGCTCATATTATATAATATTATATTATATTATAATAGTATATTATATTATAATATAATATATATATTATTAACAATATATATTATATTATATATTTTGATATCAAACATTTGATAAAAAAATGATACCAGTTTAGATATGGTCAGGTCTCGGACCCGACCATATATTATAAATACTTTAGAAAAGGAAACGTATATCCATTTTAAAACATATATATGTTTCCTGCATTATAAATTAAAAAGAATACGAGAGCTCATATTATATAATATTATAATATATATTATATGATTCTTTCTCATTGAGAATGGTGCACTATGCTCTGAATGCTTTTGTGGCTCCTACGACCTCCAAACTGGTTCACTATGTGCAATCATCTATGAAGGGCATTGGCTTGGTGGGTTGCAAGGGCACGACGCTGGTTCCTGCAAGCCCTAATGTGGTTTATGGGCCTTCTCATTCTGTGTCTGGTCTCTTGTGGGGTGGGACAGGAGGTCCTCTTCAATATGCTTCTCTATTGGGTTCACGCATGGGTCTTGTTTTTTGACATCTGGATGGTGACAAATTGCATTGTGTGGTTTGTTCCCCCCATCTGCGGTGGTTGGCAATCTGAATCTAAGTGATGGTTGCATAGTTGGGTGTGGTTGAATGATTTTTTTGCAGATGCCCTAGCTATGCGAGACGCAATCGCCAATGGGTGGAGGGTAACTTCGGATCGTGGGCTTCTTGCTCATCCTCTTCCAAACACAATTCAAATACTCATATTTTGAATGGTGGCTCTTCTTTGAACCCACCCTTTGTTGTTCGACACTCACCCTGTACTCTGGAGATCTGTCTAGATGATTTCTCCTGTAATAGAGAAGAATTTTTGATGGATCATGCTCTAATTTTCCAATTTATGAAGGTTTGGCCTAAACTCTATGATCTCCATTCATGGATTGATGCAAATTGGAAAAATTATCTAGAAGATGAAATCAGTATCTACCCATGTGCAAAGGGGTTTTTTAATTTTAGAATTTGAATCTATGGAGGACAAAGAAATGGTGCTCAACATGGGTCCATGGTTTTTTCATAGTTATTTTTTATACCTTAAACCCTAGTTCCCCTCATTCGATCCTCATATAGAGTCTTTCTCAACCACATTCTTGTGGGTTTGTTTACCCTACCTCTCATTACAATTCTAGGAAATTGGTTGCTTGAAAGCAATTGGAAATGCCTTGGGGAATTATCACAACATCTCAGAGGAGACAATCAAATATGAAAACTCGACTTATGCCCACCTGTGTGTCGAGATGGATGTCTCAAAAGGTCTACCGACATTTTTTTTTCTCAATTTTGGAAAGAGACAATGGTACCAACCAATAGATTATGAAAATATCGCATTCAAATGCAGATTTTATTTTTCCATAGACCATGGTATTGCTCAATGTAGAAGAAGGCATGTTGGGGTGTGTGTCAAAGATACTACTATGTGCAATCCTTCATGGTGGGAAGGGTTTGATTCTTGCCACTATGCTATTTCTTCTCCTGGAAACCCTATAACTCCTTCCTCTCCCACTTCTCAATGCTCTACTCCTATCCCACCCCCCAACATGAATGTTGTTTGCGTTGTTGATTCTACTCTACTCTTACTGGTAGCCAACACTTCATCTTCTCCTCCCATGGCCACGTCATAAGAAAAAAATTATGATTCAAGCACTACAAACGCCCCTATGTCTTCTCCAAAGATTTCACAGTCGGGCTCCCTTGAAAGTGTTGAGGTTTCCACTATATCTTCAGTAGACATTTACAATGATGAAGTGAAGAATAAGCATGGGTGTACAAATCAGATCCTTGCCTCCAAGACAGAACTAGATTGGACTAAATTTAGGTGAAATAAACGTCTTTCCTCTATCCTGATGACTTTAAGATCTGTAAAGAATAGGATTTAATGATTTTCATGTGAGTTGTAGGTTTGGACTACCCATTTTTGGGTCATCTTGTGCAACACCCTGGTGGAAAGGGAATGCATTTATTCTCATTTTTGGATTCTTATTGTATGGGAGTTGTCCCCTTGATAGTACTTACCTATAAAAATATATATAATATATATTATGATTAATATAATATATATTGTATTATATAATAATATATATTATATTATGCATAATATAATATAATATATATTATATTATATTATGCATAATATAATATAATATATATTATATTATATTATATATTTTTAAATCAAACATTTGATAAAAAATGCCATGAGTTTAGATATGGTCGGGTCTGATACTATAGAAAAGGAAACGAATATCTGTTTTATAATAGATATCCATTTTATAATGGATATTCGTTTCCTGTGTTATAAATTAAAAAATAAAAAACCCTCGACCTCACAATTAAGTGACTGTGTGTGGCTTTGTCTCCTCTCTAACTTGGATATCCATTCCTAGATGATCATTTTCCCCAAAATCAGTCAAATTTCAAAGGTATGTTTGGATTTTTATGTTTTTATTCAATTTATATTCTTTTTGCATTGTTTTTTTTTTAATTTTAGTAAAAAATAAGGTAAATTTGATAGGTTTTTTATTGCATTAGAATCATTGTTAATTATAATTTTTTTTATCAATTAATAGGTTTAAAATGGATTAACATGAAAACCCTAACCTTGCACAAGATGAAAACACTAACTTTGCACAACATGAAAACCCTAACCTTGCACAAAATGAAAACCCCAATCCTGCAAAAAATGAAAACCCTCCCAATCCTCCTCCACCGTAACCATTGTTTCCAAATCAAAATGTGCCAACTATACATGAGTCTATTCATAGAAATTTAGATCAACTAAGAAATGTATGTCGAATCTATGAGACACTCGATGAACTATCAAACATGAAAAACACTTTGGAAACAATCATTTCAACTATTGAAATTTTGGCAACTCATCATAATAGATTTGCACAATGGTGAGAGGAACAAAGACAATTTTATGCCGATGGGTTATTATATGATGAGGTGAAGGCACTTGATATTGAGAAAGCGTAATTAGCCTAGTTATTCATTGATTAGAGAATAGGACAATCTGTTAATGTGTGGAAACCAAAATTTTCAATTAAATGGTGAACCCATAGAGGCATATTAGATAATTTTTGGAGACGTTGGTGGATGGTTTTTGATAAACCACCCAACAAAATTTTTCATGTCCCTTAGTATTTTCTCCAAAAATTATATGTTGAGGTTGTCCTAGGGAAACATGTCAATTACTTTGACATGTGAGATTTCTAGGGTGTTGGTAGAGGGATGCCACAGGATAGACCTAGAGCACATTTAATCACTCATCCTCCTCCACCTATTGCTTCCCCAACTCCACTACCTTACCCTAAGATTGTTGTAGATGCAGGGAATCTGAGCATTTATGTGTTACATTTGTTGAGTGATCATTTGGTCATGCAGAGCCATCATGTTGTGCAACCATTTGACGGTGCATCCCATCATGATGGTGTTGCAATTGATACATCCCAGCATGATGGTGGTGCACCTATTGCATCAGCTCCCACTCGTACACTGTGATCAAATCCCACTAGTACACCATTCTCTTTGGGACATATTTGTGTGCCTCATCGTTGCATGATGTGCAATAATTTATGTTTGGGTCCTCTTTGATAGTCTACTGAGGCTTCCATAGACACATCTGACTATGAGGTTCATGATATGTTAGATGTAGGAGTTGATAGAGCATAGAGTGGAAAATTTGCAGGAGAGACATCGACTTCTAGGGATGATATCAGAGGACCAATAAGACTTAAAGTAATTTCATAATGTGTTTTATGTAAATTCTTTCATATTTTATGAGATATATTTGTTCTAATATATGTTTATGTGTTGGGATATTTAATAGTTTTTTATAGAGGAGAATATGTGGCAAGTGTAGGAGGCTACGCATATTTCCATTTCATTTTTGCTAGAGAATCAGTATACGGTATTATTTAAATTGTTATTTTAGATGTTATTTTTTGAAATATATTATGTTTAAATACATGTACTACATATATGAATAATCTAATGTAATCTTGTCTTTTTATGAAACAACCTGGTTCTTATACAACCTTGTTGATTAGGTTTGACCCTTTCGATGAAGTTGCACAATAGGTTTATATATTTTTGTATTCTCGACATTATAATTATATGTGCATGTGCATTTATATTCTTGTCATTTTTTATATAGGAAACCATCTTAGTTGATTCATCCACTATGAGCCCATCTAGTGTCATAGCATCACAGTAGGTATACATGTGTTTATTTTATATTGTAGATATTTATGTTTAGATAGGAGTAGATATGTGTTTAGTATAATATGATTATTTGTCAACAATTGTATGTTAATTTGTATCATTTTTATTTTATCTACTATAGTCCTATGCTTGACTCGGCACTGTGACTAGTGTGAGAACATTAATTTATAGGGGGACTCTCGATCATCCTAAGGGACAATCATATGCAGATCGTCTTGCAAAAAAGAGAGCAAGACATGAGTTAAACAAGAATTGAATTATTCATATAATATGTTACATATATACTAATTTTGATGTTAAATTCATAATCTATAAATGATGGTATATAAGTTTCTATTTACTAGTCTATCTTGTCAACCATTCACATAATTAATCTAATTTGTGGTTTGAAATGTTATTGTGCAGGAAAATTCAAAGCAACTAACGTCTTTGAGCAAGTTCGATTTTGCTGGTCCAGCAAAGGATTAGGATATGATATAGATTGATATGTACTTTGGGTTTGATAGATCTTGAGATGGCATATATGCCACATTTTGTAAAACTTGTTTTGAGTAGGCATATGCCAAATTTGTATATGCACAAACACAATTATTTTACAATTTGATATATAAGAATTGATATTCGATCTAATTTGTTCCTCGTGTGCATATCTTTCTACTTTGAATTTTCAAAATGGAATGTATAATTATCTTAGAATGGTTTAAAGTTATGATTGATAATGTATGTTATAGATTAACGAAATTGCATTTTAATAGAACTTATGAATTACAATTGGTAATCCATCTATGTTAGAGTTCATTCATATTAAGGTTCACATACATTACATTCCATGACACCATATTTCTTTGAGGAGTTTTTTCAAACAATTCATTGTAGGTATTCTATTGTACCAAATTTTTCATACATGTCTACCACTACATTTTTATCAAACACTCAATTTGAGAATACCCATGATTTCAAGCTCTGTTGAATGAATTTACATTTGACATTATTTTATTTTTCGAGCTCGTGTAATGAAGTGGGTAATTGATTTTTATTTCAAAAGAAGTTAAAATTAATTAAAAATGGATACAACTTAATGAAATGAATGTCATGTTAAAGTGTTCATTCAAAAGTAATATAGTCATCTTGATAAAAATCAATGTCACTCAATGTTCATTCAAGATTAATAACATGTTAAAGGTATAAAATCATCTTGAGTAAGAATAAATATCTTTCAACGATAGGGGTTTCATGCAACCTTCAAAAGAAGTCCTTACAATTGAACAAGATATATGCTCATTAGATTGTTCATGTGAAATCTATACAACAATCACAATCAACAATTAATACATCACTCAACCATAATGAAACCATTAAAAAAACCAAATGAATATGATACTACCATTAAACTAAACAAATGAATGTGATACTACCATTAAACAAACCAAATACAACTCCATGAAATGCATGTTATTTGACCTTGGACATGCAATTTGTATCATCATAATGTACAACAATGAATTTTGCTAACCATAATGCATCAATAAGAAAACAAGACATATTATATGGGTACGTTTACATTAGGAATGGTCATGTTTTTCACCCAAACACGTTGAATCACTCAGAGCTACATTGGATCAGTGATTTCCCTTAAGAGTCCAAAGTGAAAAAAGGAAGCAATCTTTGATGGGCTATTACCCAAAAAATGTGGTAATTATAGGCTATTCGTCTAAGGCTACAGGATTGTGTTGGGACCTTCTTCAGTAACCTCTCTTGGTTTTTTCTATCTTGGAGGTGTTTTCCTGTGGTGATGAGTTTTTAGTTGACGAAAAAGTTGTCAGATGCAAGTAGTATAAAGTTGCAAAATGGAGCAACTTTCATTCTGCAACTTGTATGACCAAATGGATTGTTCCAACATATCTGGATGGGTATTTTTACACTAGGAGTGGTCCTCTTTTGCACCCAAACATTTTGAATCACTCCAAGCTACATTGGACCA